>JAOVVF010000044.1:1768351-1794054 GCA_028565595.1 Duopalatinus emarginatus
TGTATATAGATAGATATATCTCATGATATAGTCATCAGTGATGTTATGTCATGTCAGGAGTTAAAAAGATTGAAGTGTCAAAAAACCCCTGGTTCAGACAGGCTGCTAGTGGCTCCATGATGTTATAGGGTTTGTTTAGCTGGCATTCTATGGGACCCCTGGTACATCTACAAATGTCTCTGACAGGTGAACACTGTGTGTGATGAGCAAGTACTGGATTACATTTACTCGCATTACTGTAATTAAGTAGTTTTTTTGTGTATTTGTACTTTTTAAGTAGATTTTATAACCTGTAGCTTTACTTAAGTATATTTTGTATTGTAATTCGCTGTATTAAAAAAAAATCTTTGGAGATATTTTGGTCCGTATATCTTTTCATTTTAGAAACATAAATTTAAAAATGAAAAATAAACGCTTATTTGATTTTCGTTTCAAAATCCAAACGCAAGAAACAAAGAAATAAGTCGTTTTTAATTTTTCAAAATTTATTAATTAATTTATTAATTAATGTCAAAGCGCATCTTTCTTCACAAAACATAAAATAAAATCGCAATGAAACAAAACCAGAAAAATGCTCCGTCTTTTCATTTTTCTGAAACTGAAAGTTTACGCTCACAAGGCCGTTGTCAAGGCAACTGGAGGCATGAAAAAGCACTATGCCGTCTTACCATGGCTGCGTCCAAAATGGCATATTCCCGTACTAGTTAGTATGCAAATCTACTATGCGACACGATGTAGTGTGTCCGATTACCTAGTATGTAACAGGTAGTTTATGAAAGGTTCCCTGATGTCCTACCAGGTCAGGAGAGATTTTCCAGCACAGTATCCCATAATGCACTGTGAGTGAACTGAGAGCCTGTTTGATCTGTAAACCAGATGGAGAGAGTTTATGATGATCAGTGTAGGCGGAGCTGAGGAACATTTTTGATTACAAGCAAAATTTAAAGTTAATTAAAATAAATAATTGTGTGGGAACTTAACTGGTGTGATGTCATGGGTCAGAGGTTAACACAGTTGTTCTGAAAAACAACACACTGGTACTGCTCCGTCTTGCCGATAGAATGGTAAAGTTAACAGTAATAGTATCACACAGTTTTACCTGCCTCCAGTTGCCTTGACAACGGCCTTATGGGCGTAAACCTCCGGTTTTAGAAAAATAAAAAGACGGAGCCTTTTTCTGTAAAGGCTTTCACTGAAAAGACTGTTTCAGTGTGATTGTATGTTCCAGAAATAAAATATACACAGGTTTTTTTTTGGCTTGTTTTGAATTACGAGTTTGTATTCTGACTGTTTTTACTATTTTAATAAAAACAGTTACTGTTTGCATTACACAGGAGAAAAACCTGTAACACAGTAAAGGAGTAGATTATAAATGACTTACGATTTGAGTAGATTTTTAGACTTTACTCGTACTAAAGTAAAAATTCATCAGAGAAATAGTATTTTTACTAGAGTACAATATTTTAGTACTCTTTCCACCTCTGGTGATGAATTACACCTGTTCATGTCCTGCATTCAATCTGACGGGTTTGACCTTCTCCAACAGGACAATGCCCCACCACACACGTCCAGAGACACCACATTACACACTCATCTGAGTTTGAGGTTTTGCCGTTCACGTCTAAGTGAAACTAGAAGTAAAGGCTACTTTGTGTACTGCTGATGCCATGTGCACCCATGATGATTTATCGTCACTTCCTGAACTTGACACACCTTCCTCCAACGAGTTGAAAAGACCATCCCGGGTCTGCGAGTAGCAATTCACAAGCTGAAGGAGTATTTTTTTGGGTTCACTGAGGACAAAGGTCAGCAATCATGAGTTATACAGTGTTTGAGGACTTAAAGTGAAGGACTATTTGACCACTGTGCTTGCACACTGAGGAATGTGACCTCTGCATTTAACCCACACCCTTGCCCGGAGCAGGGGCCAGCCCCAAACCACTGTGCTTAGGTACCTTTGTCTTGTCCGTCACAGGGATAGAACCCGTGACCTTCCAAATCAGAAAACCTGAATCAGAATCAGATCTGGAAACGTCTGACAGCAAGACTTCGCAGTGGCACAAAAGGGAAATCAGAGTGTGTGCACAGTGGGTGCTTTTTTATTTCTTTAAAAGTGCATCCACATTTTCCTTTCCTAGCTTCTCAGCTCTTTGCTCCAAGGAAGCAGAGAACGTATGCAAGAAAAGGAAAGGGGGGGAGGGGGGTGAAGGATGTGGGAAGATTTTTAGTGAAAGTGGGCATGTGAGTTCATTCAGATTCCACCAGAAAGGTTTTAATATCCATGCTAAAACAGGAGCTTCCTCATAAATAGTATTAGGTATGAAATATATACATAGCTACATGTATGTACATGTGTATGTGTATTTGTATGTTCAGTTTGTGTTTGGGAAGAAGAACATACATGCCTAAGTCTGACTAATAATAAAAAGATGGACTAATAGAGGAAGTGTGAATAAGGGGAAAGAGGAGACATGAAATAGAGCGTTGTCCATGTCAACACCGGCGGTTGTCCGCGTTGTTGCCATAGTAATAGATGTCGAGATTCGGATGTTGCATCTGCACTTGAATTCACCTCTCCGAGTCCGGTGTCTGTCCTTTATCTGACTTCAGCCCTATTCTACACGTTTCTGTTAATCTATCCATTTTTGAACGTCCATTTTTACTGTAGACAAAGACGTCTCCTCAACACAGGCTCGTCTGTACCGTTTTTTTTCTGGTAATTTATGTGAATGTGTCTGTGGCTTCGGTTTTCTTTCATTCAGGAAATCTGAAGACAAATGAAGCCAGAAATAACATTTACATGTGTTTGTGTGTGTGTGTGTGTGTGTGTGTGTGTGTGTGACTAAGTGGCAGAATTTCAAACAGGACTTAACACTCCTGAGTTTTTCCCAATTACACTCATACAACAAAGAAATTGGTACATTCACTGGTAGACACAAGAGGCTGATTGCTGAAATGACCTTCAGATAACAGTCAAAAAAAAGAGATGCAGGGAAAGAGGAAGGCATCAAGCTTAACGACGATGTCTGTTCGTCTGGAGATAAAAATATATACATCGAGTCTGCGATCCAATTAGGATCTCTTGTGTTACTAGTGCCTTCAAAGGGCGTTAACCCTTTAACACTGAACCAGTAATGATACATTTATGACTGGGATTCTGCTGCAAATATTCCAGTCCATTCCCCACCCATCGGACGTTTCTCAGCTATCATACGACAGCCACCAACCAAAGAGGGTTGATGGGTGACTCCAGCCAGCCATCGCCTTTTTATCGAACTGCTAGCTTGGGCAACATCAGTGAAAAGCGCTGCCGTCTGCGTCTCCATGTATGAGTATGATTGGCTGGCTTTGCTTTGACTGACTAGGTAGAGACAGTATGCCACCCTCCCTCCCTGAGAGCAGGACCATGTCGGTCCATGGCACAGGACAATGCACCACCACACACGTCTAGAGACGCCAAATTATGGTTAGAGGAACACTCGTCTTGATCATTCACACCTAAGTCACCTAATCTCACTGTTATCGAGAACATCTGGGACACCATGAAAGGTGCTGAGGAACACAGATGTTGTACACGTCAGAATACAACAGAATCGTGGAGCTTTCGGCAGGAAGTATGGCGTTCATTTCCTTGAGAATATTTTATTTCTTAGAGTCCATGCCTCCTAGGGGGCCTTCCAATTATTATTGGTGTACCAGTTTTTCTGGCACTTCGGTTCAGTTGCATTAACAACACATAACCTAGAAGCTAACTAGTTCAGGTTGCTTAATGATATATATCCACTATATATCCACTAAGTCGCTCCTTTTAGCTAGCATTAGCATGATAGCCAATTAAGTGTCAAATCAGCCAATCAGAATAGAGCTTATTAGCATATTAATGAGACCAAACCAAAAAATCACAGTGCTTTAAATGGACGTGTAAAACGTGTCAGTAAAGATCGATGAGGGTTTGTAGGTTATACCATATATATGAATAGACTTCCTGGTTTCTCTTTCCCAGCACTTTTTTCAGCTCAACCCCTGTGAGAATGAATCCGTTCCAACGTCAGGATGAATCGGTTGCAGATATCAGTGCAGAGCTCTACCGTGATTGGGATCGAGGCAGAGAGACTTAAAAGGCATGAAATTGCGTTTCGAATTTTTAATCATCTGTAGCTGGAATGCTTCATTCACACTCTTCAAATCAAATTAAACAACGAAGCTAAGAAAACATAAAGAAGAAATTGTACTCAGCGAGGCTGATTTCAGAGAAGTGCCAAAACACAACAGTACACCAGTCTAACGCTTGCTAGGTCCCTCACAGGGAAAAATATTCTTAAAGAAATGAACACCACACCTCCTGCAGTGTTGCATAGCATTCCAGATGTCTTCGATAAGTTTAAAATCAGGTGATTTAGGTGTGAATGACTAATCCCCAAACTCAGATGAGTGTTCCTCTAACCATAATCTGGTGTCTCTAGACGTGTCTGGTGGCCCATTGTCCCTGTTGGAAGAGGACAAACCCATCAGAATGAACACAGGAGATGAACTGGTGTGACTCATTACACATAAGAGTTCATGTGTCAGAGACGTCTGTAGATGTACCAGGGGTCCCATTGAATTCCGGATAAACAAACCCTATACCATTACGGAGCCATCACCAGTCTATGTATATATGCACAGAATCATCTGTACCAGCTTTTCTGTCACCTCAGTGTATTTGCATAGAATTTCCAGATACATTACATATGGTCGATTAGCATGCTAACAGCATGAGGTCATTAAGGACGGTTTACCCAAAATGAGTTTCTTTTTTAAAAAAAATGACAAATTGAATGAAGTTGAACTAAAATATACACTGACAGAAAAACTGGTACAGACGAGCCTACGTCAAATACGTAGCATCAGCAGATATGCATGTCACTGGCATGCTATGGTTGCGTGAAAAGATCCCTGTCATCTACGAACAACATTGACTACCTCGCTACAGCGGCACCAGTCAAGGGGTCGGATATACTAGACAGCAAGTGAACAGTCAGTTGTCAAAGTTTATGTGTTAAAAGCAGGAAACATGGGCAAGCGCAAGGATCTGAGTGACTTCAACAAGGGCCAAATGGTAATGCATAGATGACTTGATCAGGGCAGCTCCAAAACAGCAGGTCTTGAGGGATGTGTCCCAGTATACCCACCAGAAGTGGTTCAGGGAAGGACAACAACCTGTAACAGGGTCATGGGATCCCAGGACTCACTCGCAGGGGTGAAGGCTAGAATATCTGATCTGAATCCGCAGACGATCCAAAGACGGTATTGTGGAGTCCATGCCTTGAGAGGATGGTGCTGTTTTGGCAGCTCAGGCTGATTTTTAAAATATGGTTACTTGCGTTAAACAACAACTTGGATAGATGGATCACAATAAAACGGACACATTTTTAAGTCCACGGTTCGGTTCGTCCAATTTTATTCAACATGATACAATTAGCAAAGACCAATTCTTTTAGAGCACATACTATAAATCTCTTGTACCGTCTGCTACATGGTTTAATTCTGTTTTTCCATTCCTGCGGCAATAAATATCAAACCCATAACCCCAATTTTTCTGTCTGTCTTTCTCTTTTTGTCCTCCTCCACCTGCTGACCACTGCCCTTGACCTGCAGCTGTTACCCCCCTACTACACCAACTCCCGCGCCCTACTTTCTTACTAGCGCTTTGGAAGTTGAATAAATATGCTGTCTTAGCGCTATATTACTTGACCCAGATATTAAAAATATGAAATATATATAATAGTGTAAGTCCTCGAGATCGAGTCCTCTTGCGGAAAAACAAACAAACAAACAAAACACCAGGCTACTACAATTTGCTTCTTTGCATCGTATTCGCTAGTAAATCTTTTTCTACAATTTAAAAAAAGCTACATGACGGCACTACCTGAACACGTACTGAACGTTTGTGCCAGTTAACCCTCTCGTGAACAGTCCTTAAAGGTTCCTATACAAGCTGTAAAAAACTGTGTGCGTGTTACAGAACTATTAAACACAACCACACACACAATTACATCTATAATAAAAGATCCGTCCTTTACATTTTGTCGCCCCCCCACCCCCACCCCACCCCACACATACACACACACACACACACACACACACACACACACACATGACAGACAGTTGATGTCATATCCTGTGTACCAATACCTACAGGAAAGTCTATATATGGGAAGTAGACCTAAGTTTTAGAAATGCATGTCAGTCAAACAATTCCCATGATGACTATGGAGAGGGCCACCTGGGAAAACCAGTTCGTCAGGGGATGGACTTGCGTTCTCTCTGTCATTATGGTCGCCGATTGAGGAAGAACAATGACAGGAAGTTAAAAAGTCTGTGACATTTGAAATAGACTACAGGCGTTAGTAAACTACCGGATGTTTAAGTCGTATCTCTTATCGCGATCGGCTCGTACCAAAGCGGAAGCACAGGGCGCTGTTGTGCTTTTAGGATTCCTCCAATAGAAAATAAATCGGTTCTGAAGATCCACTAATCGAGAGCTATAATAATTACGGGAAGGAGTCTCCAGTTCCGAAGCTCTGTACTGGAAATGATATGTAACAACAGGAATTAACCTTTCTATTTTGATGCAACTATAAATGGATAAAAAGTAAACGTAGAATAAGTTGTGTTCGCTTTGGCTGAATAAAAGCAGTCCTTGCTAGAGGTTTCAATCCGTATTGCCTTTCTTGGCTTAGAAAAAACGGGGCGGGGCTAATTCCTATTAAAACATCTCACAAACACGGAAGTAGGTGCGTGCTTTCATACGCAGATCTCAATGGGCGTGGCCATTACCATCTTACTCTTGTCCTGCCGGTTAGGGGAGGGGCTTTTTGAAAGCTCCTCCCTCGACGAGTGCGGCTCGGACAGGATGCTACGTTTGAGCGGCGTGGGTCGAAGACAGGACGAAGTGCCCGGTGCAGAGGCGTGTTCTGCGTGCTTGTGGGCGGGGCCTCGTGTGGCTCTAGAGGCTCTGCAGGAAGCTCTTCTGCGGTGATGGGTGAGCAGATCGTATTTCAAGAAGTAAAAAACCTCTTTGACGCCGCAGCGGCGCTCGGGCTCGGGCGCCAGAAGGCGGCTGAACATGCGCAGAGCATCATCGGAGAATCTGCGCCACTGCGAGGGGACGGTGCCCGGGGGACACGCGCCATGCTGCCAGCGCAGGAACTCGGCATAAAAGTTGTCACTGGGCAGCGCTGCCTCCCACGGGAAGTTCCCGGTCAGCATGCAGAACAGGAGCACGCCGAATGCCCATACGTCCTGCGGCGTCGACACTACGATGCCCTCAGAGCCCGTGACCTGGCACACCTCCGCTGCCGTGTACGGGATGGTCCCGCTGACTCGTTTGACGCGGCTGCCCGCCCGTCTCGTCATTCCGAAGTCAGCCAGCTTCACATGCCGGCACTCGCGGTCAAACAGGAGGACGTTCTCCGGCTTCACGTCTCGGTGGACCAGACTTTTGCTGTGCATGAAGTCCAGAGCCAAGCCGAGCTGCTGCACGCACCGTTTGACCATGTCCTCAGGCAAACCCGCCTGAGCAAAGGACAGAGAGGAAGGGAAAGTCAGGGGGGTGGGTAAGTGAAAGGAATAACAAACAGCTCAGATCTACATACGGCAAATAAGAGTGAAATATTAGTCAGACCGGATGCACATACAGAAAGGCAGATCATCACACTTCATACTGTTCAGAGGCTGGAGATGTTCTGGTGTGGAAGAAAAAGACATCAAAAACATAAACAGTGACGAGAGGATCAGGATGGGTGTAATAAAAAAAGACAAGCAATGGACCGGTGACCTTCCCAGTGTGGACATGTTATTATGACCTTTCTGTAAGGCATTTCCTGTTAGAATTTTCTTATGAACATGCATTATGCTTTATAAGAATTGGTTAAGAAAAAGCCTTTATTTATTGATCAGTGTACTGTATATATACAGTGTAGTTTAATTATAGCAGTGTTTATAATGCATTATAAATGTGTTTAGTGACTGTGTTAGATTCATTCGGAAAACCCGGAGTGGACTTTCAGTGGTATGTGTTTTCTCCTATTGATGAAGTGAAATGGATTCTTTCATGAAGCATCAGAAACAGTGCTGGGTGAACTAATGTTTTATGTTAAATGTGTGTGTGTGTGTGGGGGGGGGGTCCAAACGCAGAATTATGAAATGTGAAGGGGACACGTCCCTCTCAGATTGAATGGTGGCGACGCCTATGCCTAAACAGTGCATTACACTTTGCATCGCTGTTGCAGAATGCATAATGCATTCTGAATTGTAAACAGAATTTTCCTTAGTACTGGTGACATAATGTGATATTAAACCGTATTATATTATAGAGTGTTTGTTGTTATAATGACATGAATTACATTGTGTATTATACAGGATTTAAAACATATCTTCTAAAGCAGTGGTTCTCAACCTTTTGCAAGCTGGGCCCCAAAGCTGGTTCATTGCAGTTGGGGCCCCCCTTCCTCCTGTAAACCCCCGAACATGTCATTAACACACCTACATGTGCCACACACACCCGGATCTCACACACTCTTCTTCACTCCCTGCGGCCTTAACCTCTCTACCGCCACCAACAGGTCACTTCACAATATGACATTCCCATCTACTACATTTATTATTGTGTTTTAGTAGTCCAACCACTTGCATTTTCAAAATGGGAGTTTTCATGATATTTTCCACTCATCCTTGCCTACTCGCTCCCCCCCCCCTTCCCCCTGGGAGAGTTTAGAACAGGTTGAGAACCACTGTTCTAAAGCTAAATAAAATGAATTACATTATGAAGGAGCTGTTATAATGCTTTATGAAGGTTTAACAGAATGTAATGTCTACTGTATGTAGTGTCTGTAATACATTATGCAGTACTTCAGTAACATATCCACTGGTCATTATTGATTATTCCAGTGGATTATACTTTACAGCAATTGTTATAGTGCATTATGAACTTTTTAACTAAATAAGCATTATTATTATTATTATTATGGAATGAGTTTCTTCAGTACTGATGACATAATGTTTTATAAATGGTTATAATGCATTATGAATGAATACAATACAAATAGATTGTTTCTTTAATACTGGTGACATAACGTTTTATGAATGGCTATAATGCAGTATAAATTATTAACAGAACACAAGCTCGGATTGTGTTTCTTCAGTACTAGTGACATAAAATATTATAAATGGTTATAATGCATTATGAATTGTTAACAGAACACAAACTTGGATTGAGTTTTTTGGATTGATTTTACTGTACCGATGACATCACGTTTTATGAATGATTATGAATTAGTATAATACAATTGGATTGTTTCTTTAGTACTGGTGACATAATGTGTTATGAATGGTTATAACGCAATATACAGAACACAAACTGGGCTTGTTTTTAGTACTGACGACTTAACGTGTTATAAATGCTTATAGCACATTATGTATTGCTAACAAAACACAAACTGGGATCGTTTCTGTAGTACTTATGCCAATGTGTTAAAAATGGCTATAACGCATTATGAAACGTTAACAGAACACAAACTGGGATTGTTGGTTTTTTTTTGTATTGTTGACCTAACGCGTTAAGTAAGACCACTTATAACGCATTGTACTATTCAGAATGTCTTCATAAGACATTTTATAATGTCTTATAAAAATCAGTGACACTGTATCCAGTAGTTATGAATTATTTACTCCAAGTGGAGCTCATAGTATGTTCTGTCACGAGTGTAAAAAAATACAACAGTGTGTTCTATGTGTTTGTGGACACATCTGGACACCATGATCCAGTTATAATGCCCTATAACTTCAAGTAAAGTGAGACATGTGCTAGTCTTTACTGTGGTGACCTATGAATATCATGTTATAAAGTGGTTATAAAGCATTGTTTTATATTGTTGAACTTTTATAATTACTTAGGAAATTGTATACTGATGCTATATATATAAAATAAACATTAAAGCTGGTTTCGAGGAAATATTGAGATGACGTCTATTTGAGAAAGCTGAGTAAACACGGCCCAGCGAGCGGAGATGAGTGAAGGAGATATGAGCGACAGATACGAGTGAAGTTTCCAGGCACTTAATTTTATGCAAAGAATGTTCATTTCTGCCTTCAGAATATTCACATTGCAGTAACTTGTCTCAGATTTCCAAATGAAAACAACTGGTAATAAAGTATCAGGGAATTTTTACAGCGGTGTAGACCGGAGGCAGTTCATTTCTCCAGGGAACACATGATGTACATCACTTTCGACAGGTTTTAACTACTGAAGACTGAAATAGATTTGTTTATCAGGTTACACGTATTGTCACAATTTCTAAGTCTCGGCACGCTTGTCCCCACCGCTGGCTTGTCATTGGCTTGTTTCCTGAATGTGTGCACCTGTTCTGTGTTTAGCCCTTAATTACATTGTAGATAAAGGCACAGGTAAAAGTAATACATGAAAACAGGTAGTGTGTCCTAATAGGTTGTGTTTATTAAACAGTATGTGAAAAGTCCCCGGATGACATATCGTCCCGGGAGACATTTTAAAGTGATATATCCCATAATTTAACTGCACCTGTGAAGAAGATAAACGAATAAAATCTGGGATATAAGATATAAAAATAAAAAATAAAAAATACCTGGCTTGTTTTCAGGGATTTTGTTTTTTGTTTTATTTTTTTTTTTTACTAAAAAGTAAAGAAATCGTAACTTGACGCAATGTCTTCGTGTTCTACCTGCGGAGGTATGATGTCGAAGAGGTCTCCCGCAGGCGCGTACTCTTGGCCAAATACGTAACTGTCTTCTGTCTCAAACAGAACGTCGAGAGCTTTGATGATGAACGGGCTGCAGCCCAATGCTGCGGTCAGACTGTACTCGCGAATGAAACTCCGCAGCTTGGTCTTGTTCTTACTGACGTACTTCAGCGCCAGTTTTGTTCCTGTTACACGCACAAACACAAGATTACCATATATTTTAATACAGTTACAGCATATACGCAAGGACAACATTCAGAACTATGTCTTTTCCTTGTGCCTCTTTTGATCCCACACCAACTCTAAGCTATTCTAATGAAGGGCCCGGGCACCGGGGGCCCAGGC
Source organism: Duopalatinus emarginatus (assembly GCA_028565595.1). Classification (NCBI taxonomy): domain Eukaryota; kingdom Metazoa; phylum Chordata; class Actinopteri; order Siluriformes; family Pimelodidae; genus Duopalatinus; species Duopalatinus emarginatus. The sequence continues at coordinate 1,779,454 of JAOVVF010000044.1, forward strand.
ACTGGAACCCTTTGGTTTGGCTTCTCATTCTTGCAAATGTAATAGAACTCATAACAATGAGTTAAAGCTTACCCTGTGTCCGGTGAGCCACCAGGTCTACTCTGCCATATGTGCCCTTGCCTAACGGCCCGATCAGCTCGTACTGCTGCTCCACCTCAGAGGCAGAGAGAGCGGTGATCGACAGCGCCTGCATGTCCTCCACCGGGGCCGTGCCCACGTTTGTGCTCCGTGCCACCATGGACACACCTGCCTGGGCACTGAGAGACAAATAGAAGGATGTGTTACACATGATCCAAGAAATCATTTCTTGCCTTATTGATGTTGTCATAAATCATTTGCATAGAAAGGAAGAAAACCAAGCAGATTCAATGCAATGGTGCCACCTGCAGTACTGGAGCACTATGCGTAAGACATCTGAGCTCACAAAGGTGGTTTCCAAATCACACGGCCCTTGCAGGTGTGATTTCCGCGTTTAATATGATGAGTGTGCCAATTAAACCAGATGCTTGACTGGCTGGAATATGACCACCTACGTACCATCATCCACACAATGCCGAAAGCTGTTTTTTTCCTCCCATTTCTTCACACGGTTCGGTTTCCTCTTTCACTTTTTATTGCTCTGTTTTGCCAGAATAGCTGAGCTTTTCTCAGATGACACATCATTTACTGCATATACACAGGCCTTGGATAAATATAGCTCCTACATGTGTTACCTGATGCCGTTTGTGGTTTCCTGTGTTTTGAGGTTATTATGGATTCACCAGTGACTCACGGATGTTGTGGACCAGGGATGTAACCATAGAAGACTGACAATATTAATAATATATAACTGTATTAAATGACTTTATGAAATAAAAGGCAGATAAAATTTAAATTAAAGACTGAAATTTTCCTCTAAATCCTGCTTTTGATCTATTTTGTGATTTCCGTCCACTACAATGATATTCATTATTGGTTAAATTTTTTATTTTTTTATGGGGGGGGGGGGTTTCAAATTATCATACTGCATGAACCCACACCCCAGATTATTATACTGCATGAACCCACACCCCAATTAATAAAATTACAAAACCACACCCCCAAATTATAATACATCTTTAAAACCACACCCCCAAATTATATTACATCTTGAAACCAGATTTAAAGATACATTAAGCCACACCCCTAATTATCATACTGCATAAAACCACACCCCAATTTATACAACTCCAAAGCCAGACCAGCAAATTATAACACTGCTTGAAACCACATTAACAGATTATTATACAGCATGAATCCACACCCCAGATTATCATATTGCATACAACCACACCCAAGAGTATCATACTGTCTGAAACCACACCCCAAACTATACATCTTGAAACCACACCCCCATATTACAACAGTGCTTAAAACCACATTAACAGATTATCATACTGCATAAAGCCACACCCCACATTATCGTATTGTCTGAAACCACACCCAAAATAATAAAACTGCAGAACCACACCCCAAATTATAATACATCTTGAGACCACACCTCCCAATTATAATACTGCTTGAAAGCACATTAACAGATTATCATACTGCCCAAAACCACACCCCAAATTCTAATAATGTCTGAAACCATACCTCCAAATTATACTACTGATTGAAACTCCCCCCAAAATTGTTAAACTTCATAAAGCAACACCACAAATTATAGTACTGCTTGAAGCCACACCCCCAAATTCTAATACTGCTTAAAACCATATTCACCAATTATCGTACCGCCTGATGCCACACCCTTAATTATCATACTGCCTAAAACCACACACCCCAAATCGTGATACTGCTGGAAGCCACACCCTCAAATTATTATACTACCTGAACCACATCCCTTCTTTATCATATGGCTAAAACAACTAATTTTAATTTTTCTTACTCAGTGATATTAGAAACGCAGACAAGCGTCTCTCTCTTCACATGGGTGGTGTATCTGATCACTGCAGGGGCGTTAGTGAGTAAACAACTCAAACCTCTTCTCAAATGTCCCCAAAGCAGCCGTAGGGGGTTATAAAAATCATTTAACCCTTTAAACACACAGCAGCTCTTCACACGTCTCAGAACCATCCTGCTTTATTCCCTTTTGGGTTCCTTCAATAATTCAAGGTAACGACAGAATATGATGAACACCTGAATGGATATTTTTAAAGAGTTGAGATTTCTCTGTCCTGAACATCGTGTCATTCAGAATCTGGTTCTTTACGTTTACATGCTTTATTCATGATTCACACGCTGCCTTATGAATGAGCTGTTTAAATAAGCAGTGCCGAGCCGCAAGTTGTGAATCATTGTAATTCTCTGAACACTATTAATTCCCATTCAATTGTAAAGCTCATTGTTTCACATCATAGGTGTTTAGGATTAAGAGTCGATTCCTTGATTCTGAAGAGTCAAATAGAGAGAGTTGATAGCTGCTGAGTGAAACCAGACTTGTTTTATGGACTCCAAATGGATACGGCGGTAACTCGAGTTGTTGATTGTTTTCCTAGAGCAGCACACACACACACACACAGAGACTAAGTGTTTTATTCCTTGCTTAGCCAAGCTCTATAACCCTCCGACAGTGTGTTCGACCCTCTAAATGCAGTAGAGTGCCGGTAATATCTCCTCTCTCACATCACTCAGGTCTCATGTTCCATTAGAAGCAGTGTCTCAGGACAGGAAACGACAACCACAAGAACACACAGGTCAGTCTTTTCATATGTCCCTGTCTTATTGTGATAGCGTGAGACACCTATACAACCATCACATACATACACACACAGGTAGTCAGTCCATCCAGTGGCACGTCTTCGAGTGGTGATCCCAGTCATAACGTCCTGATCCTGCTCATCACTTCGTCCCCGGTCAACTGGATTATTCCGAGTTATACCAGACACCCGGCAGCAGAGCTTGTTTATTTTCACATCCTCTCGTGTGTTGCTTTTTGCAGAATACAAGAGCACCAGGTTGACACAATATACTGTTTTATTATCAGTACAATATAAATGTTGTTTTAATTATTATTGTTATAATTATCAGAAGCATTTTTGTTTTTATTATTATTATTATTATTATTATTATTATTATTGCTGTTGTTGTTGTTGTTGTTGTTTTTGTTAATAATAGTAATGATAAATAATAATAATAACAACAAAAATAAGAAAATAATAACAACAACAACAACATTTATTATTATAATAACAGTTATAATACTGATAATAAAACAGTACATTGCAGTAATTACAGTACATAACAGTAAATATTAGATTATAATGAGGTCTTATTAGGTCTCACCTGCTGCCCTCTCTCTCAGCTCCATGCTCCTGCATCCACGCGCCACCGGGTCACCGTTTAGGATCCGACGAACTCACGCGCGTCCGGTAAACACCCGGAGCACCGGCTCAGGCTCGTGCACCTGTGTGGAACACAGAAAGCACTCCCTCTGTAACCGATGGGTCTCTGAAACAGTGGTGCGACCCGCGTGTCCTCGCGCGCGTAAGAAGAGGACTCCGTGTTCTTTGTGTCCACGGCGCACGAGCTCTCCGGTCTTTAACTCCCTTTCTCTCTCCGGTGCTCGGTGCGCGCGGATGACCTACTACCTCGCGCTCCTCAGGACGGGGTCCGTCACTCGTCCTCGCGCGTCATGTCGCCCGGTGCGTCTGACAGGAAAGCGTCAGTCTCCGGTTCTGCCCCGTGCGCAGCGCCACGCGCTCCTCGGTCTGAGCCTCACGCGCTCACGGAGCATCTTACAGACAGACAGAGAGAGAGAGAGAGAAAGAGAGACGCTCGAGCGCGCTCACGTGAGCGCAGGGTCCTAGCGCCGGAAATCATAGAATATATATATATATCAAAGTATGGTATGGTTTCTATAGTAACAAGTTGCACTTGTTACTCTGATCCTTCCAATAAACAGATGAAAAATATCTGGAAAATGTAGAGTTTATTATGCATAAGTCTGTTATGTTTATCTATCACTATTATATTTATTTACCATTTTTATGGAAGGAGTCTCCAGTGTCAGCAGTTCCTATGAGTACATTTTCCACTGCAGGGCTGTTCTGGTTTCTCGAAAAAGTGACAATTGTATTATTATTATTATTATTATTATTATTATTATTATTATTATTATTATTATTATTATTATCATCATCATCATCATCATAATGATTATGAAACAGTGAGTAACTTTGTAAAACGTAACCAGAACTTCATCAACAATGCATATGTTCCTTCTTTCCCTTCTCTCATGTCCTTTTTTAATCATCTTCTTCCAGATATCCTGTCCCACTCTCAGCCTGAGGTTTTTTTTTCTCACCGTCCCACTTTCACTTGGCCGTCTTCTCTCTCTCTCTCTCTCTCTCTCTCTCTCTCTCTCTCTGTCTATCCAGGGCGTCCTGTTTTTCTCCTTTAACGTTCTGCCCTCAAAACTGGCTGCAGTGTTGATGCCAGTTTTTCACTCGCTGGGGCTGTGAGTGTGTTGAAGTGAGTGTGTGTGTACTGGTATTAGAACAATGTCATGAACATTTGCTTATCATGTCGAAGTCAGGGAAATGATTTAATTTTGTACATGTGGGCAGCAGAGGAGAAGTCATGCGAAGACGTCTATAACCGCTCTATACAACCAGGCTGAGCTGAAAAGCATCTCAATTGTTAAGACTGATGGGCTTCAACAGCATCGGGTTCACAGAATCATATACTCCTGTTAAAACGAACGGTACCATAGTCACTATATAGTGCACTATTTTTGTACCCTGGAGTGGACAGAACACCCACAGTGCACGTTTCCTCTTGTATAGAACAGAGAGTAGGGCAACATTTGGGACACAGGTGCCGCATAATACCTACATTACACAAGTAGACACTTCCTGAACAAGTGGAGAATGAGGGCAACGAGGGAATGGATTTTTAAATCAGAGTGCATAAGAAATGTAAGTGTAAAGTGATGGAACTTCTTTTTTTTAACCCAAATATAAAGGACAGATTGGACATGTGGACAAATCTAAAGATCCAGAATTCCTTGGGAACAAATCCGCATCAAACAGAGCAACCCACATTTCTACAAAACGTTTTTCTGACTAGAATTAACGTCCCTTTTCCAAGCTTAAGCTAACAAATTAAATTAGCACTATTAATTACAAAAGGTACCCAATCAAGTATCATCAATAATGTTTTAATCATTGTTGTTTATTAATAGCAAAGATGTGAAGATGATGAACTTGTATACAAAAAAGTTTATTACAAAGAACAGAACAGTATCAATAACAAGCACCATGGTTGCTTGTGAGAGGATCGAAGCCAATGTGAATCACCTTTGTATATGAGCTAAACTACTCGCTTCTATAGGCTGGTTGTTTTAGCAGACTAAGGTAAAACACATGGCCTTTATGTAAATACGATCTCATCTATTCTAGGCCCATCTCCTGTTGGACCAGAACCATATAAGGCTTCAGACACTCCATCATCCCTGGACATCAACAGATCTCAGGCTAATAATAAAACATACAGTAGTCATTTGAAAAGAGTTGCAGGACGACCCGAAATCAGCAAGAGAAACAAGTACACACTGAACAATAAGCAAACGTTCCCAACGCAAACATCCTCTACAAACGAAGCACAGAGCTGTAGTTCTAACTGTAATCAGGCAAAATCCCTACCAGAGGAACCATCGAGATCATCCTGAGAAGCTGCAACACGTCCCTGCAGAGAACAGTGAGGACAGCTGAGAAGATCAGTGGTGTCTCTCTCCTGTCCACGACAGACTTTTACACCACACACTGCTTTCGCAAATCAACCGGGCATTGTTGATGACCACACACACACCCCTGACACACATTCCTGCCGTCTGGAAAACAGAGACCGGAGAAACACGGGGCCTCACATCCAGACTGTACAAGATTTTCTTCTCCCGAGCTATTAGAGTCAGAGTCTGGTCTGAGTAAATTACTTGACTTGACAAAACGGCAGTCTTTTGGAACATTATACTCTGACCAGACGAAAAACAAAAATAGAAACACAGAATGGTTGTGCATTCGAAACACCATACCCACAGTGAAGCACGGTGGTGGGAGCATCACAACATGTGGCTGCTTTTTTGCTCGTGTGGCTTTACATATCATCAACAGGAATTATGAATGGGGTCATGTAACATGAATTAGTGTTCATCTCATCGGGCAAAAAAAAACAACACAATGACAACAAACATATATAGTGAAAGAAATGACAAAATATGCTAAATTGACGTGGATGTACAGCATACATTGGAAGTAAATAAAACAGCGAATACAAAAGTGCCAGAGTACAAATCGGAGTTATTTTAATTAGCCTCTCATTACGTGAAGGAAAGAAACTAAAAATAGACACTGTCGCCTCTACAGTTCCACATCATATGCTCTTTCCTACGCTGCCATCTAGCAAAGATATTCGACTAATGATGATGGGTTGCCATCTGGAGAAGGAAGATTCCTTCCAAATCGCCAGAAACCATGCGTAGTTGCTTTTCTTAGTAGAAGGTCAGCCAACACGAGGCCCCTGATTCTCACTGTGCCATTCTGAAGCAGGCCAAATCCAAAATCTTGTAGTAGAAATAAAGGGAAAATTAAATTAAAAAACTTTCACACTGGCGGTGTTATTTTCTCTGTTTACCCTAAATGCGATTTAGAATTTCTACTGAAAGCTGATGTAAAGGGTGTTGGATTGTGCTACCCAGCAAACATGCTTTACGTTGTGACTATGTTGTGACAACCTGTTGTTGCCCACAGCTTTGTCCGCTTGGTGCGATTTACATTGTCACAATGTTGAATTGTAATTTATTAAAGGTTTGATTTTCACCGGGAGTGCTGAATCAGATATCCTGGGGCAGGGAAGGGTAGAAACGAGTGCTGGATCAGATGTCCTGGGGCAGGGAAGGGTAAAAACAGGTTGGTCTTTGGAGCAGGAATAACAAAACAGCTATACAGCTATTTTTAGTCATTTTAGTCAAGCTCCTCTTTCACTAGAAATAAAGTGGTAAGTTACTCTAGTTCTATTACCATTGGAGTAGTTTATCTGGGGATTATGTCTCTTTGGTGATAAAACTGTCCCACACAGAGGGCATTAATATTACCACAGAAATTAGACAATTTAGTTCCTGAGTATATGCATCATGTGGTCATATACTTCACATAGTGGAATCAAAACGTCGAGGAGATGCTGGATTAAAAAAGCTCCAGATAACTGACTTCATTTCTGTTTGGTGATTTCTGTTGTGTTTGCCTTGGTAGCCGACACAGAAATCCCTCATGTCTCTCACTTCCGTTCTTATCCAAGGACATCACCAGAAGAAAGGCAAACTGTCCCTCATCCAAGGACACCACCTGCAACACAAGCACACGCTGAAAAAAATATAACTAGCCCAGTATTTGTAATAAAACACAGTGAAAAAGTTGTTATTCTTCCAATCCCATTCACAATTCCTTTCTGAGCCAGAGAAACTGGTACAGCCGAGCCTGTGCAAAATACATAGGCCTCTCTGACAGGTCAATGCTGTGTGTACCTCCTTTCTGACGAGTTACACGCATCCTAAACAGGACAAACAGGACAATGCACCGCCACAGACGTCTAAAGACACCAAATTATGGTTCACTCATCTGAGTTTGGGGTTTAGCCATTCCCAGCAAAGTTACCGGATCCTGATGGTATTGAAAACATCTGGGATGCCATGCAACACTAGTTTACACCAGTCTAATGCTTGGTAGGTACCCCTCAGATGGACACACCAGTCTGTGTCACCCAGATGAGGATGGGTTCACTTATGAGTCTGGTTCCTCTCAAGGTTTCTTCCTTTTGTCATCTCAGGGAGTTTTTCCTTGCCACTGTCACCACTGGCTTCTCATCAGAGATAAAATTTCTAAATAATTCTGTAAATGTATATTTGACCCTTTTCATTATTTTCTATAAAGCTGCTTTGGGACAATGTCCATTGTTAAAAGCGCTATATAAATAAAATTGAACTGAATTGAATTGAAGTGTACTACTCTGTTATTGTTATTAATGCAAGTTATACCTGTCTGACTCATAGATGTACCAGGGGTCCCATGGAAACTCCACATCATTATGGACCCACCACCAGCCTATGTATTTTGCACAGGCTTGCCTGTACCAGTTTGGGCACGCCTTAGTGAATTTAGGTCACACTTAGTGAATCCAGGTCAGTACAAGTAATCTGGTCATATAAAAACATTAATGAATGGTTATGTGTATTATGAAGCAGCAGTAATGATCTTGTATATAAGTATAGTTAAGTATATAGATGAATAATAAATACCATGGTGGTGTGATCTGATTATTTATTTATTATTCAAGCTGACGTTGATTACTTTTCTATAACAGCATGACCTGGAATTGTTTTATTCTCCCACACTCATTCTCCTGACTTGTCATCTCTGATCAGTCTGATAAGGTTCTTGCCAGGCTCAGGTCCTGCAGATTATTAACAGATTACTGCCGCCTGTAGTCAGAAGACTGTAACCACATATAACAGGAAAAAATGGGACATTACCATGGAAACCAGCGTGGCAGACCGCAAGGGTGCTTCAAGGTCATGTTCGAACAAGTCCTGTGTGTAGTCTGAGGCATGTAACAGGTGTGTGTGTGGGGGGGGGGGGGATGTGAACCTCTAGAGGCCTTAATTCACAATTATCATAATTTACCTCGCTTCTGAAGATGTCAATACAGAAACACTCTCACTCTCTCTCTGTGTGTGTGTGTGTGTGTGTGTGTGCTTCTCTTTCATCATGACCTTCAAATACATGTACTACTCTGTTATTGTTATTACTGCAAGTTATACCTGTCTGACTCATATTTGACAGACTGCTTCATACTGTGTGAGTGTGTGTGTGTGTGTGTGTGTGTGTGTGTGAGAGTGTGTGTGTGTGTGTGTGTGTGTGTGTGTGAGAGTGTGTGTGAGTGTGTGTGTGTGTGTGAGTGTGTGTGTGAGTGTGTGTGTGGTTCTGTGCGCTTTCATTCAGTATCTGCCTGACATATTTTTAGTTATGTCTCTCTCTGAGTTTCCACCAACACACTGTAAAGGGTCGGCTCATATTTCCAGAAAACGAGCCTGATCATCTGCTTAATGATAATAAGATGCTGAAGATCAGGATTCTAATCAGGAGATTATGATTGTTGTCAATTTCCTGGCAGCAAGACAGTGAGTAAGATCACGCAGGTACGGTTGAGGACCTTGTCTAGAAACATGGGAATGAGGGGGAGACGATCTCAGCGCTGACAGATTGGGGCGGTGTGTGTATTTCAGAAAGGCGTGATCTCCTGGGATTCTGCACGGCAGTCTCTGGAGTATCCGCGGAACGGTGCGAAGAATAAAAACATCCAGGGAGCGGCAGTCGGGAAAGCGAGAGAGTTCAGAAGAGGACGAGTAAGCTAGATTGCGCTGACAGGATGGAGACGGTGACCGAAATAACCGCTCTGTACAACCACGCTGAGCAGAAAAGCACATCACATGCCAAGGAGGATGGGCTACAAAAGCAGAAAAAACCACCGTGTTTCACTCATGTCAGGTATCCGATGGCTGTCGGATAACTGTCTGATGTGACTGATGAGTGTGAATGAACGTGTGTGTTGGTCAGTGAATGTAGATTTGTGCATTTATATCATATTTGCTTGCTTTTTTTTCCACACAGATATCAGATCCTGCCAAGTGCTACACCTTTGCGTGGCCAGTAAAAGCAGTCCACTGGTTCTAAACCGCAGGACGCACTTCCAGAAGCAGTGTGCGAGTGTGCTGAAGTGAGAGGGGAAGTGTGTGGGTGCGCACTCGCCTGCACCCTGCATATAAGTCTGGACTAAAATAGTATTCCGAGTTCCCCCGAGTTCTGCACACTGAGTCACTGCAGTGCTGGAAAAGGTCCACAATGAATTGTTCGGTAGGCAGCGGCAGAAGTTTCGTTGGACATTCTGATATTTAAGCGCATGGCTCGACGTCAAGAAGGGACGCAGGTGTCCCCAGTGGCGCACGTGCTTGCGTCCACAGGACCAACGGGCCTCTCTGTCGCTCAGGAACGTGCAGATTGTCTTGTGGAACTAGAAGTAGCAGGCCGTGTGGTTGGGTTAATGGTTTGGCTGAGGATTCAGGGGGAAATATCGATCGCCAACGTGGGTCATGGAATATCGTCGTATAGGAAGTACAAGTGGGTCTCACGGACCTGGGTTGGCATCCAATGGCTTCGATCTGTATGGTGTGCATTGTGAGACATCGAGAACTGACCTCCCTCGTTAACAAGGCACTTCCAACTGCGAAACTGCTGCTCTGTGGACGTTTTTTGTTTTCCACCCCACTATGTGTCACCTCTAGAAAATCCCAAGAACTTATCCCAAGAAATAATCAAACCAGCCTCCAACCGTGTTACAAACGTTATGATTCACAACACACAGGCCTCGTACCTGTGATCAGAGTCGTTCCTAGAGCCAGAGATGTTAGTAACCCTGTGGGTTGTCTTTTGGCAGCTAGACTGTGTATTCATAATGGATTTGCTGGGATCCCCTGGGGAAAAACACACCCTAACACATGCTCTTCTATTCCCTGCATACTAAACCATGCATCAACACCTTTCGTCGATGTCAAATGCTTTCTCCTGTCATTTGCCTGAATATGACACTGTGTATCTGTCGCTTGACTCTTCTGTAAGACTTTTACATTTCTTACCAGATTCACACACGCAGGCCTGCTCATCTGCAACAAAATAATTTCTGTCTAACTCACAGTACATGAGTCGACACAGTACATGCAGGTACATGCACCCTTGGGTGTGACCTCCCTTGTCAAGCATGATATGTGAGCCAACTGGGATTTCTCCTGCTTTCCCATGCCCTTTTGTCACCTTTGGCCAGGGTGAAAGCTGAGGGAAAAAAAGATTGAATGTTGAGGAATACCAGCTGGCATCACATGTCTCTACCAACCTTGGGAGAGTCAGCATGTCCTGATAAAGAGTGCTGATCTAGAGAGTTGCAGTTTACACATCTACCACAAAGGAGAGTCAGCACGGTGAAATTCATTTCATCACAGATCCCAGCTTGTTAGGAAGCTGGGCTCAAAAGGGAGGGTCATTTATGATACAGCACCTCTGGATTAGAGAGGGATAAGGGTCTTGCTGAAGGGCCCCACAGTGGCAGCTTGGTGGTGCTGGTGCTTGAACCTCTGACCTTCTGATCAGCATCAATCAGTAAATAAAAGATATAAGAAATAAAATGAAACTTGGTTGCCTCTGACTTGGTTGGTTCTGACTTGGCTATAGATTGAACAACACCAGCATGGCTGCATAAACATGCTTTTGTTCTTAATTAATCATGCTGTATATATGTATATATATATATATATACTAAAGTACCAGAAAAACTTGTACACCAGTCTAATACTTGGTAGGTCCTTCACCAGGCATGGACTCCACCAGGCATGGACTTTGGTGAATCTAGACGTGTGTGGCGGTGTATTTTCCTGTTGGAAAACTCCAAACCTATCAGAATAAATACAGGCAATGAAAGAGGCACACATACCATTGACCTGTTAGAGGCGTTTGTAGATGTCCCAGGGGTCCAAACTCCATACCATTATGGAGCCAGCACTAGAATATGTACTTTGCATAAGCTCTTCTGTACCAGATTTTCTGGCACTTCAGTGTATAAAACATTGTACAAGAAGAAGTGGAAGAAGATCCTGTGCAACCTTGACAGGAAGTGGCTCAGTACTGTTATTCACATAGCAAAATATATTATGGGATTCCAATACTTTTGGAAATAGTGTTTTCTTGTGTGTGTTTGGAATATAACATATGTGTGTGTGTGTGTGTGTGCGTGTGTATGACAAATGCACCAGTGCTCTGGATCACTTGTTACACCCCTGCTCGCGTTTCGTAACTGCATCTTTTTCCATCTTTTTTTTTCTAAAGGTTTTGCTTCAGCATTTTCCCCCTGATTACAACATCTTGAAAGGAAAGTGTGACTGTGACTCAGAGCTTGAGTGATGAGCATAAGAACATGTACATGTAACTTTCCCCACAAAGCGTTTTAATAGCATCCCCTTAAAGTTTTATTACAGACTTTTGATTGCTCGCTGATTGGAGCAGTTTAGCAAATTCCACTTCCGTTGTATTGATAGTTTTTCGGTTCTTGACAGAAATCAAGGAAGTGAGAAATTTTGAAGAGTTCAGTCTGAGATTATGAGTGTTATTTCTAAATCTCAGTTTGTATTAATGGGCTGGTTCTAATATAATATTGTTGCCATAGTAACTGTTTCCCGGGACATGCATTGGCAAGCGCTTCACAGAAACATGAAGATCTGGGCAAAGGGTTGATAAAGTGAAGTTTCCTGTGAGGATAAGTGTATTTTTTATTATTTTATTATTAAAGCTGGACAAGTTTTATTAGCTACAAGAAAGAAAGACAAGCTGGTGAAACAGCGACTGTCTGTAGATGCGATTAGCTACATTAACCAACTAGGCTAACTGTCTTGTCTGGCAGAAATTATACAACAGCAAGTGTAACCACAAATGGATTAAAAGTAAAGGAAATAAACCAGTTAGTTTCTTGGAAATGGACCAACTTCAGGGTGGCAACTGTAATTCTGCTTCTGCATTACACAACCCTGATGTTCTCTATGGAACTCCGAAATCCTACACGTCACCTCATGCAACAGAACTGTGAATTGTTCTGTAGGAAGTGTGCTGCTCCACGCCTATAGAATATTTCAGCCAGCTCATGGAGTCCATGTCCCATGGGGGACCTACCAATTATTAGACTGGTGTAACATTTTTTCCTGGTGCTTCTGTGTTTTCTTTCCTATAACCGCACAGCCCCAGGTGTGTTATTCCTATCTAGCTGAGAGTGGGGACCAGGTTCATGTTGAAGATCTAATTTCAGGTTAACTTACCAAGCTAACAATTTCAGGTTCAAAGATTTCTCTCTGTAATTAAAGAAAATTGTATGTAACATTTACAAACATTTCGAGAACATTGCTGTAATATTTTAGTACTCTAAAATGTATTGCTTTTATTATATTTGTCCTAGGATTGAGGTAAAAATGTTTATGTTTGTCAGCTACTGGACATACCTGATGGCAATGGTCAAAACCAGAATACAGCCCAACTTGACCCTCCATCACCCTATACACACAGAAGACAAACATCTAGACTCTTCTCTGTCCTGGCACCAAAGTGGTGGAATGAACGTCCTCTGGATGTCCGTACAGCAGAGTCACTTGCTGTTTAAACACCGGCAAAGATACGTCTGTTTCATCAACACTTATTCGAGCAGTGACTATTGTGTTTGAGTGTTGATGTGTTTTCGGGTTGTGCACAGGTTAGGAAAACTTCAAGTTTTCGGATTTTGGTAAGTTTTTATAATTGATACTGTACGGCTCATTTCTTGAAGTATTCTGTCTTTAAGTATTTGAATCCTGGTGTATCTGCACTAGGTTAGGATATTCCAAGTAAATGAGTAGGCACTTTTCTAAGTTGCTCTGGATATCAGCATCTGCTAAATGCTGTAAATTTAAATGTAAAAAAGTTCCTTTATAAATCAGGTAATGAGATTAATCGGGAATTGGTGCATTTAAGAGTGCATTTAGAGGCAGTGCCTTTTTGCCCTTGATACCATGAGGAATTCCCAACAACTCAACAAAAACATAATGGCTCTAGCTTAGAAGCCTCGTCAAAACAGCTGAAGGTACTATGTGCATCTGTACAATTAAAAAAACAATAATACCATACAGGCACTGCATTGTCTGGCAAAACTTCTAGGGTTAAAGGAATTTTGGTCCAACTAATTCCCAAGAGAACAACAAATAAACTGGCCAAAGAAGTTGGAAGGATCAGGTAACAAAGGATGTACCATTCACTGTAAAGCTCTTACTCCACTTACTGGAGCTGCTTGGCTTGGTGCTTACAGATGACATCATGAGAAAGAAGGCTTATCTAGAGACACATGATCCAGTCATCTAGTAGGACATTGATCCTAAGGTATTCCTCCAAAAGTGGCAAGGACAAAGCTATCACCCGAATCCTATAGAAAATTTCTGAACTGGACTCCAAAAGCTTAAGAAACCCGTTTGGCCTAAACTGTCTTGTCTGTTGGTTAGAAGCCCAGTTTACTCAAGGTTGTTCACACTGTTGGCTGATTTATATATGTATATAACAGCTTGACCAAAAGAAAAACCACATCCCGAAATTATGATGACATGATTTCACATGACGTAGATGTAACCGCAAGCAACAGATTCTTGAGAAAGTTGCATGACTGAACTTTATTCAGACATAATGAGACATGACACATTTAATAATTTCACTTTTATAAATTATACTGTAATCACGGATGATTTCTAAAACGAAGATTTGTGTGTTAAACTTTTTACTTACATTTACATTTACAGTTACTTTTCAACTCTGAAATGAGGTCCTCACTTTACACATGTTAAATCTCTATGTAGGGCATTGTGAATATAAAACATATGTACACACACACACACACACACACACACACACACACACACACTCACACACACACACACACACACACACTCCCACACACACACACACACACACACATACACAC
>JAOVVF010000044.1:1838180-1851484 GCA_028565595.1 Duopalatinus emarginatus
CAAAAAGAAAACATAAATAAATCTTTATACTGAGAAAAATGACAAAAACAGTAACACACAGTGACTTGGATCAGTAACTTTAATCTGATTACAGAATTAGAAACAGTAACACGTCAGATTACTGTTACTGAAAACACTGGTCCGGTTAGAGTAACGCATTACATCACTGGTCATGTGCACCCAAGACTTAGTTACATGTACAGGAGGTGAAAGTTAAACCTCCTGGTTCGGTCCCAATAAAGGTCCCCTGAAGGATCTGTTCCTAATGTTCTGGTTCCAGAGAGACCACAGAACACCTTCTTGTAAACCCATGCCTACATTAGTCAGAGGTGTTTTAATGTTATGGCTGGTCGGTGTATGTCTAAGTATATACCTGATTTTGCTTTGAGTAAATCTGTGTGTGTGTGTGTGTGTGTGTGTGATTGGGTTAACAGAAGCTGCACCCTGACCCTATACTGAAGCTCAGCAGGATCATTGGCTTTGGTGGAGTAACAGTGAGATGTGTACGTGGTACAATATCTACCTGTCTATTTATCTGTCTGTCTACCTGTAATCAATAACTATTATTATCCTCTGTCCTCCTGTCCCCCTGTCCCTCTGTCCCTCTCAGGCTGTGTGGGCTCGTAATGGTGAAGAGGTTGTGTATCCGTGCCACGCCATCATCGTCAGTATGAAGGTCACATCTGGTCAGCAGCGCTTTTTCATCGGCCACACCAATAAAGTATGAAACATCACACATACACATACACATAAAGTGTGCTAGTGTGTCACTGTGTGTGTGTGTGTGTGTGTGTGTGTGTGTGTGTGTGTGAGACAGGTGTCTGCTCTGGCTCTGAACTCCAGCTCGTCTCTGTTGGCGTCTGCTCAGACCGGAGCTCACTGCCTGATCCGGCTCTGGAGCTACAGCAGAGGAGAGGCGCTAAGCATTATTAAAACGCAAACACACTCGCTGCACTCACTCAGGTACTCAAACACACACACACACACACACACACACACACACACACACACTCTGACCCATACGTACGAGACTTACTGAGACTGTTGTGTTGTGTCTAGTTTGTCCTGTAGTGGTGGGATTCTGTGTGGAGTGGGCAAAGACAGCCATAACAAAACTGTGAGTGCTGCTTCACATCACACACACAAACACAATTTACAAACCGGAGAAACTCATAAACACGTCAACATTTACTCGGGCTGACGGACTAAACGTCTGCCCAGCGGCCTGGGAGGGAGGAGTTTTCCTCCTGGGGAGACTTCACCCTCCCTTTTCTTATCTTACACCGACATTGAAGGCATTTAGGGATCTGCAGTGGTTGTCTTGGTAACAGTGGCTCAGAAAGTGGAGCCATCGCGGTCTCTCCCATCGCAGTCTTTCCCAAAACGGTCTCTCCCATTGCGGTCTCTCTGACTTTGCAGGCATTTAGGGATCTGCAGGGGTTCTCTTGGTAACAGTGGCTCAGAAGGTTGAGCCATCACTGTTTCTCCCATCGTGGTCTTTCCCATCGCGGTCTTTCCCATCGCGGTCTCTCCCATCGCTGTCTCTCCCATTATGGTCATCACTGTCTGATGGGAGAGAAATGAAAAGTTTGTCATCAGACTCGTCCATCTTGTCAGAAATGAGGCCAGGACTAGTTTGATGATCGTAAGGTAGCTTGCTTGGTGATTTAGTCTGCTCCAGTGTTTACACAAGCTTGAGGGTGGTATCCAGGATCCATGTTTGGAATCTATGACCAGGCAGCACTGCTGTGAGAACAAGAAGATGTTTAAGATCAATAACAGGAGGCATCATCCAGGCTTGAGGCATCTCTGATATACTAATCTAACCAGCTACATGTTTGGGAGAGAAGCAGATCTCAAGAATTGTGTGTGTGTGTGTGTGTGTGTAGACCATTGTGGTGTGGAACACACAGCGCGTTCTCAAAGGGGGCGTCGTCTCACTTCTGGCCAAAGCTCACACAGATGTCGACATCCAGTCCTTGAAGATAGCCTTTTTCGACGACACACGGTATGAATCGTCACACACACTCACGTTACGTGAAGAAGTCACCAGACAGTCTGTTTGAACCCGTGCACATGTGTTTCCCGTGTTTGTGTCGTGCAGCATGGTGTCCTGCGGCGGGGGTAACGTCCGCTTGTGGCGCGTGCGCGGCCGCTCTTTGCGCTCGTGCCCCGTTAACCTGGGGGAGTACCACAGCCTGGAGTTCACCGACCTCGCCTTCGAGCAGGGACACGCCGCGGGACGACAGCCGGACGAGCGCACACTGTGAGGATGTACGCTTACGTGTGTTTTCACATACATGCTATTGTAGTGAGTGTGTTATAAAAGTGTGTGTGTGTGTGTGTGTGTGTGTGTGTGTGTGCGTGTTGGGGGGGTGGGTTTTCGCAGTTTTGTCAGCAGTAGAAGCGGCCACATCCTGGAGATTGACTACGCCTCGGTGACTATTCAGAACATCAGGAGGCTCCTCCCATCGCCTCAAAGCCACACCCACCACAGAGAGAAGCAGACCTTCGGTACCGGTGAGACGGGTCAATGAGTTATACGTTTATTTACACCAGAAATGTCCTGACAAGGACGGTAAGACATCTTCTATGTGTGTGTGTGTGTGTGTGTGTGTGTGTGTGTGTGTGTGTGTGTGTGTGTGTGTAGGACCAGGTATTGCAGTGAACAGTATCAGTGTGTGCAGCGCATTCTGTGTGACAGGCTCAGAGGACGGCTTCCTGCGTCTCTGGCCCCTCGACTTCTCCTCTGTCTTCCTGGAGGCGGGTCAGTACCAGTTGTCGGTCTCCCACGCCACTCGACACTCGTTTTGCTTTTAGAAACTTTGATTTGTGTGTGTGTGTGTGTGTGTGTGTGTGTGTGTGTGTGTGTGTGTGTGTGTGTGTGTAGAACATGAAGGGCCAGTTAGTCTCGTATGCGTGTCCTGTGATGGTCTCAGCGTCCTGGCGGCCACCGAAACAGGAAACCTCGGCTATCTGGACGTGAGCAGTCGTGCTTACCGGACGCTGATGAGGTCCCACACGGACACGGTGCTGGGCTTTAGCGTGGACGCAACCCGGCACCAGATCACCACAGCGTCCCGCGACGGCACCGTCCGTATCTGGGACATGGACTCCGCTCAGCAGGTTTGTCTCCATCCGCGAGCTCCTCTACAGAATGTCCCGAAGGCGACGACCAGAGACATTTGTCCTTCTTTCACTTTGCAGCTGTATGACTTTGTATCTGATGATCACGATGACGCCCCATCCTCGGTCGCGTTCCATCCGGCGATGCCCATCTTCGCCTGTGGTTCCAGTTCGGGGACGGTCAGAGTCTTTGACATCTCGACATCCAGCTTACTAGTACAACACAGGTACACACACACACACACACCTAGCATGCGCACACACTTCACATCCTTCCCACACTGTGTCCTTTATTCCTGTGTTCTGTGTCATCTCAGACAGCACCGGGGTGCAGTAGTGGGCCTGGTGTTTTCTCCAGACGGAGAACGCCTGTACAGCGCTGGCTCTCTGGGATACCTCGCTCTCTATGACGTTTCTCAGCCGGAATACAGCGTCCACCGTGTGCTAGGTTAGTCCGCGTTGCCTTGCCCACCTACACTCTGCTGCGATCTCGACTTGACACGGCTAATGTCCGGCTAATGGTTAATTCTGCCGTACAGGGAACATGGTTGCCCGAGGTTCGGATCGAGGCCCGGATGCTCTGACTGTGAGTTCGGATAGTAAACGTCTGGCATTTGTTGGTCCCACAGAGTACACCGTGACCATCACGGACGCGCGTACGCTCGATGAGGTACGTCGTTATCAAAACGCAACAGGACTTACATACCCTTGAGGAACACCTTTTTAGTTAGGTGCTGGTTTTTATACACAGTGCAACTTGTAAAATGTTTCAGTTATTACGTGTGGACGTGAGCGTATTGGACGTCGAGAGCGCAACGCTGGATTCTGCGATAAAGGTGCGGTTCGCGCCGTCCTTCCTGTCCCACCTGCTCGTCACCACTTCGGCCAATAAGATCCTGTGGATCAGCAGTAACACGGGACGGCTGCTGAGAGAGGTAAGGGAGATGCGAAGTATTTTGTGGTTTTCCGTTTTGATGCGCCATCAGATTTATGTATATTTATTTATTTATTTATTTATGTAATCCAGATATCTGATGTACACAAGGATCAGTGCGCATCGCTGTCCGTCAGCGAAGACGGGCGGTTCCTCCTCACAGCCGGACACAATGCAGTGAAGGTCTGGGACTACAACATGAAACTGGATGTCAAGTCACAGGTTTGTACGAAAGGTGCCAATAATTGTGGAGGCTGAGTGGAACATGATATCATCTGATATCATGGTGGGAAAAACCAGCGCGTGTGTGTATTACAGGTATTCATCGGCCACTCTGAGCCCATTAGGCAGGTGAGCTTTACCCCTGACCAGACGGGCGTAGTTTCAGTGGGTGACGCCATTTTTTTCTGGGACTTCCTGGCTTATCCACAGGAAGTTCCTTCCCCCAGGTAAAAGTATGACCTGACTTTATTTGCAGTATTGGTTCATTCTTTTTTCTCTTCTCAGTTTTCCTCTCTCGTTTTCCACCCCAGTCTCAGATCACCAGTATCAGCCGTCTCTCCTCCTAGAGCAGGGAAAGACCAGAGCAGCTTTTCTCCCAGGACAAGTAAATGTTCAACCTGGCTTTCTTGTTTCTTGGCTGACTCACTCACACTCGCCGGACTCTTTCACACTCATCCGATTCCTTCATTTGCCTCCCTCAGACTCACCACACTGACTCTCACACAGTTGTCTGCCTCACTTTACCTGACTGATTACCTCACACTCAGCTGACTCATTCACACTCGTGTGATTGACTCACACTGACCTGAATCGGTCACATTCACTTACTCACACCTCACCTCGCACAACATTCACAATCAACTGATTCGCAGACATTTACCTCACTCACACAGATTCACTGTGATCGACTCCCACTCAACTAGCTCACTCACACTGAACTAAATCCTTCACTCACCTGACTCGCTCACTCCACACTACGTGACTCACTTACATTTACTTAACTAACTCACTCACACTCGCGTGACTCACTCGCACTTAAATGACTCGCCCACCTGACTAACTCACACGTGAATGACTAACTCTCTTTTGACTCCCTCACACTTGCATAACTCACTAACACTCACATGACTCACTCACTCACTCACTCACTCTTAAATGACTCACTAATCTGACTCACTCTCATTTGAATGACTCACTCACTTGACTCACTAACTCACATGACTCATTCACCTGACTTACTCTCTCTTCAATGACTCACACACTTGACACACTAACTCACATGACTCACTTACACTTAAACGACTCACTCACATGACTCACTAACTCACATGATTCCCTCGCACTCATTTGACTCCCTCACTGTAAATCACAGTTCGGTATGAGGTTATACTTTGATTGTGCTCATTTTTGGACTCCCTCAGTGTCTGTGAAACACAGCGAGGCAGAGTTTACCAGACGATCGTTCGGTGGGATGCCTCGACAGGCAGTGCCGCTCCCCTCCTCACCTCCGCCGGTTTTAGACGTGATCGTCAGAGAGAAGAAGGGGCCTGATGGTATGTGAGCTACATACATTCCTGTGGGTGTTTTTCTCTAGCTGTGTTGGTGATTCACATGATTCACATGACGCTACACAAACCTCAGTTTACACACTGATCTGTTTATTTTAGGACACTGCGGTACGTGATTAGTAAACAGGTTGTGATTTCCCATCTCCTGTATCCGCTTTCAAACAGATTCGTCTTACCTGTCACTCACTGATGGCGCCGAAGATGCGCAACCCGGCCCTGACCGATCCCCCGCTCCAAGACACGCCTCTTTCCTGCGAGTCACAGAACGGGGCGGGGCTACATCACCTGTCAATACTCCAGTCAGTCGGATCACAGTGGAGGAAGACGGACATGAGAAGAAGCCGACACGTCCGGACTGTTACAAACACTTCATGCCTCGTTACAAAACATCTGCACTTGACCCGGTACACCATAAACAAATATACTGCAGTCAAGATACTTACTGAATCAATGATGAACTGACTCACACACTGACTCACTCACTGACACTGAGTCATTGACTAGCACACTGATTCTCTTACTGACTCACTCACTGAATGGCACATTTATTAACTCACTGACTAAATGGCACACTGACTCACTCACTGAGACTGAGTCATTGACTGGCACACTGATAAACTGACTGGCACACTGATTCACTCACTGACTCACTCATTGACCGGTACACTGATTCATTCACTGGCCGACTGGTACACTGATTCATTCACTGGCCGACTGGTACACTGATTCACTCACTGGTTTACGTACTGACTGACTGGCATACTGATTCACTCACTGACTGACTGGCACACTGATTCACTCACTGACTGATTCACTCGACTGACTCATTGAATGGCACAGTGATTTACTGACTGACTGGCACACTGATTCGTTCTCTGATTTACTTGCTGACTGACTCGTTGACTGGGACACTAATTCACTCAGTGACTGACTCAGTGACTCGCTCACTGATTCACTCGCTGACTATCATTGACTAGTACACTGCTTTACTCACTGATTACTCACAGTAGCTGGCTGAGAACTTCTCGTTCTTTCTTTCAGAGTGCTGTTACTCCACCTTCGGGACAAGAAGGCCTCGGCCTCAAGGCTGTGATTGGTTACAACGGCAATGGGCGGAGCAACATGGTCTGGAATCCAGACACAGGTGAACAGCAGTACATGGACCACCGTTACTGTAGACTGTAGATGTTTAGTTATAAGACCAGAACCTTCCCCGGCGTGTGTCTGATGTTCCTCCAGGTCTGTTCGTGTACTCCTGTGGCTGTGTGGTGGTGGTGGAGAATCTCCACAACGGTTCCCAGAAGCACTGGCTCGGCCACAGCGAGGAGATCTCAACCCTCGCCGTGACGCACGACGCCCAGGTACCGCCCCGTCTCAATAACATTAGATCGCCCTTACATCTACAGTACAAGACTGCGATAATAAAACGCAACTCCGTTCTAGACGGTGGCCTCCGCATCAGGAGGCGGGGCTTCGTCCAAGAGCCTCATCTGCATATGGAGCGTTCGAGACGGATTGCGCCGCAGCAGCGTTTCCTATCACAAGGGCTCGGTGCAGAGTCTGGCTTTCTCCAGGGACGACCTCTACTTCCTGTCGCTAGGTACGTGCTTTGTCCTGAATCACCATCATCACATGAGGGGTTACTGGCATGTAATAAGATCACGTCTGATAGGTGGTTTTGAGGATCAGACGGTGGCGCTGTGGAGCACGCGCTCGTTCGAGCTGCTGCGTTCGCTCAGTGCAAGCGTCCCGCTGCACGAAGCTGCATTCAGCCCCAGCAGCGCGGGCCACCTGGCGTACGTCGGCTCCGGCGCCGTCTTTTTCTGCTACGCACACACACGTGGCCTTGGAGCCGAGCTACAGGTATGAACACCCATCTCACAAGCACACCCCATTCAGGCATACAAGCCACACCCCTTAACACCACCACGTCCGATTTCAGGTCCAGGCCGCGGGTTTGCCGGTGGACCTCGGCGACGCCGAGGTCACGTCGCTTTGCTACAGCGTCGACTTCATCCTGTATACGGGGACCAACACCGGGCGTGTGTGCGTGTGGGACTGCGAGACGCGCCGCTGCTTCATGACCTGGGAAGCCGACGATGGTGAAATCGGTGAGAGACGTCTCTCTTTTTGGGAATAATTGTTGTTGGGCGAGTAACTGTTGTGTTGTTGCGTCTGCGTGTAGGTGTGGTGCTGTGTCGTGGTAACAGGCTGCTCACTGGCAGTAACAGTAAGACGTTAAAGCTGTGGTCGGTGGCTGCGGTGCAAAACCTCAGACCTTCCAACACGAAGACCAGCAGCCAGGACTGGTACACACGCGCACGCACACAGACACGGCTGTGCTGCACATGGTATAATCATGGCAGCCAAGCATGTCTGATCTGTCTCGTCTCTGTCCACCAGCAACGCTCAGGTCCTCCTAGAGCAGGAGATGGTGCTGGATGGCACGGTGGTGAGCGCAGCATTTGATGATGTAATGGACATGGGAATTGTGGGTACGACTGCAGGAACGCTTTGGTACATCAACTGGACAGACAGCACCAGTATCCGCTTAATCAGTGGCCATAAGAGCAAGGTACACACACACACACACACACACACACACACACACACACACACATACAGTTAACTAAATGACTTGAGTATGAACTCAATACTGTTGATGTTTCTGTTCAGTAATATTGACACACTGTGTGTGTGTGTGTGTGTGTGTGTGTGTGTGTGTGTGTGTGTGTGTGTAGGTGAACGGCGTGGTATGTAGTCCAGATGAGCGCCACTTTGTCACCTGCGGGGCCGATGGGAGCGTAAGAGTGTGGGCGTTGCCTAGCAACGAGCTGCTGGTCCAGTTTCAAGTGCTCAACCAGGTAACATGCAGGAAGTCAGAACACAGCCGCCATTACTGACTAATCTGAAAACAGCCATCATTACTTACCAATCAGAACACAACTGTCATTACTGACCAATCAGAACACAGCTGTCATTACTGACCAATCAGAACACAGCTGTCATTACTGACCAATCAGAACACAGCTGTCATTACTGACCAATCGGAACACAGCTGTCATTAGTGGCCAATCGGAACACAGCTGTCATTACTGACTAATCGGAACACAGCTGTCATTACTGACTAATCGGAACACAGCTGTCATTACTGACTAATCGGAACACAGCGTTACTGACCAATCGGAACACAACTGTCATTACTGACCAATCGGAACACAACTGTCATTACTGACCAATCGGAACACAACTGTCATTACTGATCAATCACAACACAACTGTCATTACTGACCAATCAGAACACAACTGTCATTACTGACCAATCGGAACACAACTGTCATTACTGACCAATCAGAACACAACTGTCATTACTGACCAATCGGAACACAGCTGTCATTACTGACCAATCAGAACACAACTGTCATTACTGACTAATCGGAACACAGCGTTACTGACCAATCGGAACACAACTGTCATTACTGACCAATCGGAACACAGCTGTCATTACTGACCAATCGGAACACAGCTGTCATTACTGACCAATCGGAACACAGCTGTCATTACTGACCAATCAGAACACAAGGTCATTACTGACTAATCAGAACACAGCCTTACTGGCCAATCAGAACACAGCTGTCATTACTGACCAATCGTAACACAGCTGTCATTACTGACCAATCAGAACACAAGGTCATTACTGACCAATCAGAAGACAGCTGTGTTTTAATAACAGTCTGAAGTGTGGAGCTATATACTGAAGCATGTGCCCATCAGGGCTGCGAGTGTGTGTGTTGGAGCCCGGCAGTGGGAACATGTGACCCAGGCGTGGTCGGGCGTGTGGCCGCAGGCTACAGCGATGGCTCGGTGCGGATCTTCAGCGTTTCTTCAGCTGAGATGGAGCTTAAACTTCAGCCTCACCGCAGCGCCGTGAGCTCGCTGCAGTACTCGCACCACGGTGAGAAGTGATACACTCGTTCTAACAGGTCATCGTTTCTATGGTAACAGGCGGTGGGAAGTTTTTCAGGACAGAGGGCTTGGGTGTGCTGATCCTCTGCATTGTCTGCAGGTCAGTTGTTGCTGTCAGGGGGCCGAGACGGCGTCATTGCAGTGAGCAGCCCGTCGACAGGAGCCTCCTTGCGCATCATCAGTGACCACAAGGGGGCGCCGATCAGCGCTATAGAGTGCACAGGCAAACAGGTTAGAGAGGAGGAATGTCAGAGTACGCTATTAATAGCTGTATCAGTTTAACAAATTAATAAACCGTCATGACCGTCATATCCTGCAGTGTAAGGAGTACGGTCTGGAGGGAAACGAGCTCTGGCTGGCCGTCAGCGCGGATCGCCGCGTCAGCATCTGGGCGTCCGATTGGTCAATGGACAAATGCGAACTTCTGGATTGGCTAACGTTTCCCGCTCCCACTCCTCCTCAGGTGACGACACACAAAAAAAAAACCCAGCCACCTAATTTTCTGTTATTACCGCCAGTGCACCGCCTTCGTCTTTAAACCAATAAACCGATTGCTTTTTCAACCAATCAGGACGCAGCAAACCTGCCGCTCAGTCTGGCAGCGTTCAGCCAAACAGAGAGGGGAGTGGTGGTTTACACGGGGTATGGTGCTCAGAAAGAACTCGCCTTCTACTGCCTGAGAAAGAAACAGGTACACACACACACACACACACACACACATATATATATATATACATTAGTAGTGCTTAACCTTTTCTTCCATCCCGATTTGTTCTAGGTGATAAGGACGGTGTCTCTGACTGACTGGGCTTTGTCTCTCAGCCTGTCTTTTGCAGGAAGGCTGCTTGCTGTCGGATCAAACCGTGAGTCACGTGTACCGCACGTGTCATGTTACCGTATCAGCACTGACACACGTCCTGTTGTTAGATATAAGCATTATAGCTCTAGACTTTTTACAGAATGGCGAAAGTTGACGTGTGTGTGTGTGTGTGTGTGTGTGTGTGTGTGTGTGTGTTTCAGAGCGTGTTCTGAAGCTGATCGACTCCTCCAGCGGCCGGTTTCAGGACTTCACGTGGCACAGCGACTCCGTCCACCACTGCAGCTTCAGCCGGTCTGGAACTCAGCTGTTCACTACAGCACATGGAGAGGTCTTCCTGTGGAGCCTAAAGGGCCTGTAACACACACACACACACACACACACACACACAGTTTATGCTCTGGACTGTACAAGGTCAACACTAAGACACGCAAGTTTGTGTTACTACGTTAACATACTTACTACACACACACACACACACACACACACACACACATGCTTCTGTCTTCTTGGTTTCCAGTTCTTCCCCTCTCTGTGTTGCGTGTTTGTTTACACTGAAGTTACTTGTGTGATTGTTTTTATCACGATTTAGTCGAGGTTTTAATTTATATAAAATGTTTAACAGTTTTTTTAAATCTGTTTTTAAATAAACAACAACAAAAAGAACGGTCTGCTACTTTGTCATTTCATTTCTCTCCATAATTGAGGGACTGAAACCTGCCTGTTGACCTAGCATAGTTATCCACCCTGAGCCTGTCGCTGGTTCACCGGTTGTCCTCCCATGGACCACTGTTGTTACACACTAACCACGGTATCCTGGGACACAACCCGACAGATCTGACCCGCTCTCCTTGACACCAGTTTGGCCCTTGTCCCTTACACTTGCCCATTTTTCCTGCGTTCAGCACATCAGCTTTGAGAACCAGCTGTTCACCTTCTGCCTGATGTACCAGCGTGTGACAGGCTCCACTGTAAAGAGTGTCTGTCACCTCACTGCTTCTGTGGTTTAGGTTAAAACCAGGTTTAATGAACAGGAAATAAAACATCTGATGTAGTTTTGTTGTAACCTGTAAATGGATTTAGTCATGGTGAAGGGGGAGGGGGGTGTTGTTATGGTAACCTGACAGACATGTAGGCTGCACTGGAGGAGTGTCTGTGTGTGTAACTCACTGTATCAGACACACTGAGTGAACACAAGCGACGGTTAAAGCCGTGGGGTGATTGACTAAGTAACCGGAAGTAGGCGCTGTGTTGATACTAGAACCGGAAGTGACGATGTGGCGAATCCGCGCGCGCGTGTGCATCTGTGCGCATGCGCGTCTCCTCGGACGGAATGGAAACGGGTGACAGACGTGCAGTTTGACTCATTCAAACACATCATTGTTATTTCTTATGTTCTGTGGGAATAAATGAGTGAGAATGAAGCGAGACGTCAGGATTCTGCTGCTAGGAGAACGTGAGTGTCTGAGCTATCCGCTAACACAGGCTAGTTCACCCAGGTCAACACAGTTAGATTAGCTGACTAGCTGTTAAATTAGATTGTTTTTTTTTTAAATAAATACTTTACTGAAATACAGCAAAATACACTAATTAGTGTAACATACAGCAGCATTACAATTACTTAGCACCCGTGCTAACAGGCTAGTCAGGATTAATTCGAGTTGTAACAGCGGCTTCAAAATCATAATCGAACTTCAACTTATTGGCTCGATCCTAAATGACACCCGCGCTCCCTGTTCAGGTGCACTAGATGAGAATCAGAATCATGCCTACGTAGTGCACTACGTCTCTGTTACGTGTGGATTTGGAATTCGGAGTGGATTTCTCTGGTTTAGGTGTTTGTTTGTTTTTTGACCTCAGTAGAATACACACACACATTATAGATTTAAGACGCTGTTATTTGTGTACTTTAAGAGCATGTTTGTTGAATGGAGTGACATTTGTGGAGGTTTTTTTTTAAAATGCTGGTTAGCTAGCAGGCTAAGCTAAATGTGTCAAAAAAAACAAAACGTTTACTTTAAAAGGTTCGTTTTAATTTCCGCTTCCATTCGTTTACTTATTTATTCAACAACTAATCGCTTTATTTATCTATTTCTCTTTCTTTTTTTTAAAGATAAAGGACGTTTCGCCCTTTACCTGAACTCCTACCGCCTCACCTGAAGCCACATACTAGCCTACTAACTAGCACGCCTCCCCGTCCGCTTGTGTACTATTGTCTTGTGTACTATTGTCTTGTGTACTATTGTCTTGTGTACTATTTCCACACACTGCTCAGTACAGTACAGTAGTATGCTGCTTCACCACAACCCTCTGGTTCCGTCCCAAACCGCGCGCTCTGCGCTATGTAGTGCTCGCGCCTAGTGTACAGAAACCGTTAGTTCTCAGGACACGTAGTGCACTAAATAGGGGAAACCGGTGTGGTTTGTTACACGGCCTCAGCTGAGGGCGTTCTCCTGGGGCAGTGTCGCCTCTACCTGTCTTTACTACACTAACACGGCACTTTAGTGACCATGAGGCCTCAGTAACCTTATAGAAGATCTCAGTTAATAAATATAATATATAATATGCTTGTTCCTCCAGCCAAAGTGGGGAAGACGTCCCTTATCATGTCCCTGGTAGGAGAGGAGTTCCCTGAGGAGGTGAGTGTGTGTGTGTGAGTGTGTGTGTGTGAGTGTGAGTGTGTGAGTGTGAGTGTGAGTGTGTGTGTGTGAGTGTGTGTGTGTGAGTGTGTGTGTGTGAGTGTGAGTGTGTGAGTGTGTGTGTGTGAGTGTGAGTGTGTGTGTGTGAGTGTGTGTGTGTGAGTGTGTGTGAGTGTGTGTGTGTGTGTGTGTGTGTGTGTGTGTGGGTGTGTGTGTGTGTGTGTGAGTGTGTGTGAGTGTGTGTGTGTGGG
>JAOVVF010000044.1:1876592-1894806 GCA_028565595.1 Duopalatinus emarginatus
GTCTATAATCCCGCAGTGTTTTGTTTTAGCCGCCCGCTCCCGCCCGCCGCTAAGTGAAAACCGCCCGTTCCCGCAAGTTTTGCGTTGGGTCCCGCGGGACCCAGCGGGACCCGATCCCAGTGCAGACCTCTACATGCTAGTCAATCAGCATGGACTTTGTTATTACACTTTCACAAATCTCTTTTTTTTACCATTGATCTGGTTATTGGGATTTGTTTTGTTTTTGCCTTTTTGGTTACTTTTATTCTTAGAAGCTGGCAACCCAAATATACAAGCCTACCTTAATACAGGAGATAAAAATAACCTAAAAACACAGCTCTGAGTATCACAGGATCTGCTTCTGACTTCAACCAGGAAAAATCCTTTAGAACATCGTACTGTAATAAAGACCTAAATCTTTTGGCTGTGAGGTGAAATTGGCGGTCTTAGGACCCATAATGTGCTGTTATTGTTAACACAAGCTGATTTTTATTGATTTACACAAGCCTGTTTTTGGTTCTGTTTATGTTTACAGTAGCCCAGATAGTACTGATTTGACACCACAAGCCAAAAGTAGTCATTTTTGATAATCACATGTCTGTCTCCAGCGGATCTTCATTGTATAATCTGACATGATAAGGCACAATCTGTTATAGTAATCAGCCAAGATTTTATTACAGTCTTGTACAATGTTATATGTAATAATTCTTACGTTATCGTGAAATTGCTGGTATACACTGGAGTGCCAGAAAAACTGGTCTAGAGATTATGGTTAGAGGAACACTCATCTGAGTTTGGGGCTTTGCCATTCACCAGATTGCAATATAATCGAACACATCTGGGATGACATGCAACATGTTTTGGAACACTACACCTCAGAATACAACAGATTTGTGGACCGTTCTGCAGGAAGTATAGTGTTTATTGCCAAAAGAATTTTTCTTTCAGCTCGTGGAGTCCATGCCCTGTGGGGGACCTACCAAGTATTGGTGACTGGTGACTGGTGTACCAGTTTTTTGAGCACTCAGTGTATAATATTGTTTGGTTTCATAATAGTAAATATTTTCATTACTTTTCATGATAAAGCTGAGATATCCTTCCATAATAGAACCAAACAAAGCTGTAGTACTGAAATCTTTACTAATCCTGAAGCACCAGAACACATCATCCTCTTCTGCTTTAGACTTTTCCGTATATAATAGTAAGTATAGCAGGGTTTATATCACATGCAGACATTTCGTTCAGCTGTGAAAAAAAATCTGCATTAGAATTCAAAAAGGGTGGCATAAATCAGAAGCGCACAATGTTCCACACCCGACACATCCTTAAGCCAAGAGAACTGAGAACTGAGAAACTGGAGCAAAAGAGTACATGGAAGGAGAAGTAAGTCGAAACAACAAAGGCTGGGAACTTGAATAAGAAACCGGGAACAGGTTTAAAAATATAAAGAAAAAAAACATGTTTGTATATATATATAATTTTACAGTGTGGCCCTCATGTGGCCCACATGTGGCCCAAAGCCTGCATGCTATGATAAACTCTGCTTAATACTCTTGCAATTGCCATAACTGGCCCATAAATGCCCTAACTGGGCCATAGTTGGTCCAGAATCATCTACTATCTGGGTTAGTTAAAGTAGAGCAACCCGACTGCTTATTTAAAGTAGAACATTACACAGAAAATCTGCACTGGAGTGCCAGAAAAATTGGTACATCAGTAAAATACTTGGTAGGTCCCCCATGGGGCATGGATTCCATGAGTCTGCAGAAATATTCAGTAGATACAAATTCTGTTGTATTTTGAGGTGTCAGATCCCAGATGTGTTCAATAACGTTGAGATCTGGTGACTTGGATAAGAATGGCAAAAGCCACACTCGTATGAGTGTTCCTCTAACCATAATTTGGCATCACTGGATGTGTGTGGAGGCACGTTGTCTTGTTGGAAGAAGCCAAACACGTGAGAACGAATGCAGGACATCAACGGGCGTAACTTCTCAGAAAGGAGGCACACATAGCGTTTTAGTATTTTGCATAGGCTTGTCTGTACCAGTTCAGTTGTTCTGCCACTTCAGTGCAGTATCGATTGTTACTCACATGATTCGTTGATTGGATTACAGCACGCTTTAAGTGTTCCTATTAAAGTGGCCAGTGAGTGTATACATGTGATACAGCAGTGGGATCACCCTAACTGTGATCAGTGTCATGTAAGCAGTATAAGTCCACACTGCGACTAAGAAACGTTACGCTAACTAATTTCCATAGTAAAGACCAATTTAGCGTTGTCTCTTATACGCAGCACTAAGAGCTATCCAAAATCGTTAGTGCTAACAGCACAGGAGCTCGTACTGTGTTTAACGCTGCTGGAGGGCCGTTAATGAACAATAGATCGGCCTATTAATGAGAAAGTCTGTAGCAGTTGGAATACGCGGTTCTCCCTCGGCTGCGTTCCAGAGCGCTGTTGACTTCTCCTCACGACTCTGAACTCCACATCGTCTGTGTCATGCCAGTCGTGCTCACAGTGCTAGGCAGGAGTGTAGAGATTTTCCGAACAAGAAATATCACACTCGACCTTGGCAGCAGACGTGGTGTAGTTAAAAGCAAGTCTCCTTGGCAGTTTCCTTTCACGCTACGAGCGCTCGTGTTCACTTGGTCCAGGCTGATTTGAGACTGTACGCATGAGTCTGGAGGACGTTGGCGTAGCCTGCATAACAAATTACTCTTTTCCATTCTAGTGTAGATGCTACGTTTTCTGTGCTTTTATACCGTCCTGGTCTGATATGTGCCTCAATGACTACAGATTAAAGGACTTTATGGCTAGGATAACTTAGCTTTATAGCAACTGGCTTCCTGTGGATCATTTCCAGATAGTGGAAATGTCGTTACAAAGCACTGAAACTGGAGACTCTTACTACTTACTTACTAAATAAACGCACTAATCTCCATGCAGAAAAGGTAATTCTCATGATGATTCTACAATACATCCTCTGGCGTTTTTCTTCAGCGCTAAGTTTAACAGATGCTTCTGTTTTGCTAGTTCACTAAGAAATGAATACTGACAAAATGTCCACCCAGGACCTGCTCTAATACTTCCAGTGTCATATTTCCTCATTTAAATGAATTGCAAATGGTACCAGGGAGCAGTCTGGACTCCGAATGCAGTGCTAACTACTTCCCACTAGCTGTTTTTTATTAGCATATATAACACGAGTAAATATCCCCCAATTTCTCTTTCCCTGCCTACAGCGGCTAATTAGCTAAAGTGTCGTTGTGGTCAGCAGAGTTTCAACCCGTTTGATGTCGGTGAGTCTTCTGCTGTCTAGCCTTCGCTCCATGTTTATATCTGGGCCTGAGAGAGCACATGCATGTATACGTTTGCTCATGCATGCGAGTCTGCAAAGCACCATCTGTGCAGAGAACATGATGAGGAAAAACGAGCCCTCGCATGACCCAGAATTCTTTGCCGGAGAAGAGGAAAGTCTCCGTTGACGGCGCGCAACTAATCAGCACTCCAAATTAAACCGCACCACGACTTCCCTGAGCATGCTGCGCTAATCTGCTTTACGCTGCAGTCTTACATTCCCACAATGCTCCGCGCTAACAGTCTCTTTTTTCTTGGCTTTGTTCCAAGTCGTGCTTTTGTCATCATGACCTCTCACGTTACATTACAGCACATTACGTGATTGCTCCTTCCGGTTTGATTAACATGCTCGGTAACTTGCTGTATAACTATCTCCTAGGCATTTATACGGAACTATTAAGTACTAATGAATACTGGGTAATTACTTAGGAAGTAATAATAAACTGGTGGATTCGTGGTTCATTATGAATTAGTCTTATATCTCTCCTGACTGGAGACATTGGGCTGACTAGTGATTTATAATGAATACGACTGTAATGTAGTAACAGTGTCTGCTCAGCACTAATTATGCAACGAAAGAAAGAAAGAAAGAAAGAAAGAAAGAAAGCATGAAAAGGACTAAATGAATAAAGGAGGACAGAAAGTAAGGTTAGAGGAACAAACCTGGGAAGGAAAAAGAAAGTTAGCTCATGTATGTAGAAGTGGGCGGATAGCAGTCCCTTTACAGTCTGTTCCACTTCCCTGTGATGCAGCAGGAGCAGCAGTTTGAAAAGTTGGCTTTATAAAACGCCTCTCTCTTTCTTTCTTTATTTTTGTTTGTTTCTTGTCATTAGTGATGTGCAGATTGTGTTACTGCATTACAGCCAAACCATACTAATAAATCACGAGTCGACCTGTCTCCAGGCAGGACAGATATAAGACAAATTCATTATAAGATACCAAGTTGAAGAATAAATTAATTAAAAGGAGGAATGCATGGATAAAGAAAGAGACAAAAAAGAGTGAAAAGACACAAAGGCACCTTTTTGAACTGCTGCTCCTGCTGCATCACAGGGAAGTGGAACACCCTGTAACACAGTGTATCAGCCCACAATCACATACATGAGCTAACTTTCTTCTTCCTTTTCCAGGTATATTCCTCAAACCTTTTTTTCATCCCTCAATTTATTCATTTATTCGTTCCCCAATGTTCTTTCTTTCAATTATCTGTCTTTCTTTCTTTTTTTCTTTCTTTCTTTTTTTCGTTGTATGATTAGTGCTGAGCAGACAGTGTTACTACATTACAGTCGTACTCATTATAAATGATTAGTCAGCTCAATGTCTCCAGTCAGGACAGATATAAGACTACTTCATAATGAACCCATCACATTCCAATCGATTACTTTATTATTACTTCTTAAGTAATTACCCAGTATTCATTAGTACATAATAGTAGTGATCAGTGTTAATACAGTATAACTGTATAACTGAGTTTTGACGTGTTAGGTCTACGTCTCATACTGAACTTTTCTTCAGTGAAGCAGCGCTGGGGAAAGTGAACACATTAAAACAAAAGTCTGTGCTGTGCCTACAGATCTCCCATAGTCTTAACCGCAACCATGGAAACAGCAAATAGTTTAGGGGTATTTTAGCAGAACAACACTGAAGGAGATCAGACGGTCAGCGGCGTCTCGCTGAGGCACATCAGCGCCTTGGGTTAGTGGTTTTGTAGCGTTGTGTCATGGTGGCTGAGGTGAGTGTCAGCAAGAATCAAAGGTTAACGGTTTATCATTCAGTGGCTTCTTCCTCCGCCAGGATTCATTCGCAATCTCACTCCATCCCACCCCTCCCTCTCTCCTTCTCTCCCTCTCTCCTTCTCTCCCTCTCTTTCTCTCCAATCAGAGTTCTTTAGTCACCTGCCGTGAGTCATCCACTCTCATTTTACTCAATCTTTCGCTCCTGTTGTTCATTTTTTTAACCTATCTACCTCTTTTTCTCTCCGCTCCTGTCTCTACCTTAATGGGTGACACGTTGGTCGCCTGTAACCATGGCGACACTGCAGCATATCTGCGTCGATTCAGTACCGTTTTTCATTCCTCTCTCATACAGCCATCGCCCTCTGCACTCATCCGCCTCACTCCATCACCTCCACGGCCTCTCTCTCTCTCTCTCTCTCTCTCTCTCTCTCTCTCTGTCTCTGTCTTTCTGCTTTTCCTTTATTTCATGACTTCATCCATCTGTCAGACCTTTTTTTGTGCCCCTCCCCTACATCTTGTTCTCACTTTGCAACCTTGTGGTGATACAATGTCACAAACGCACACACACACACACACACACACACACACACACACACGTGGGGAGGAAGATTAAGTACATTTTGAGGAAGAGCTCCAGGCATTCACACGTTAGTGCTTAAATACTCTAATCCTTACTGGCTGTGTGTGTGTATGTGTGTGTGTGTGTGTGTGTGTGTGTGTGTGTGTGTGTGTGCGTTTGTGTGTGTGTGTGTTTATATCTTGAAGGTCACAAAAGGCACATTTTTTGGGAAATGTGATGCTTTTACTCTTATAACGATCCACGTGATGACATGATGTAAGCAGCACCGATTAGCTTAGTTGTCGATCCTGAAGATGCAACATGTTGTACCTTTTAAAATGCTTTTCTGCTCATCTCGGTCATAAAGTTTGACTACTTGAGTTCCCATCGAGTTGCTCTGACCGGTCCTCACCACCAGCTGCTCTATATCTCCTGTTTCATTAGGTATCTAAGCGTCTGAGATCTGAGCTGAGAGCGCAGTGTAGAGGCAGACACATCCTTAGCTGGCAATATTTGTGTGTGTGTGTGTGTGTGTGTGTGTGTGTGTATGCGTGTTCACTCAGTGTTATGATTTCATCATTCGGAACGTCCCACACACTTTCATTGCGTGTGGTCGGGATCTGTCTGTGTCTGTCTGACTCTCATAAACAAACAAATGAGTGTGCTGTGTGGTGAAGGAGATTAATAGAAACTGCTCCATATTCACACACACACACACACACACACACAAAATATGGATTAAAAATGTAAATAAGACACTTATAGTCTCATTATAACTTGTGCAGGTAGTCATGCTATTAGCTTAGCATCCTTTAGTTTTTTAATTAAATATGTATATATTTATGCATTTTTCCTTTAGTAATTAGCTACTTTTCTCTTTTCTTTTGTGATTATTTTCATGATTAGCTATTAAAATAGCTAAAACAGGCTGGTTACTATTAGCTAAATAAAGCTAACTGTCACAGGGTTTTTGTTGTTCTTGTTATTTTAGCAAGAATAGCACAACAAAACCAGATAACTGCTGTACTAACTTCACTGTTTTAGCATTTTATTACATTAAAAAATACAACAGATTAAATAATATTAAAATAATATAAAACATATATAAAAAACCATTTGTGTCTGTGGAGTTTGCTAGCTGTTTTATCTGAAAGCTAGCTAAGCTGCGTTAGCTACGTTTAGCCTGTTGCTTGCTCTTCTTTATGTTCTTTGTATAAATGTGTGTGTGTGTGTCTCTCTCTCTCTCTCTGTGTGTGTGTGTGTGTGTGTGTGTGTGTGTGTGTGTAGCTGGACCCCGAGCAGACTGGTTTCATTGCGGTGGAGAACTTCACCAGTCTGGCGGAGCAGCATGAGCTGCAGCTGGACCCCAACAAGCTGGACATGCTGCTGGCCCTCGTTCAGAGCGACCAGCACGGCCACGTCTGCTACCAGGAGCTCATCGAACTGGTGAGACACTCACACACACACACACACACTTTCCCACAATTTCATTCTTTCTTTCTTTATTTGTGGCACACACGTACATTAAAGTGCCAGAAAAGAAGGTTGGTAGAGATGTTCAGACTGCTGGTGGCTCTGTAACAGTGTGAGGTTTGTTAAACTGACATTTCGTTGGACCCCTGGTACGTTTACAGTCGTCGCTGACAGGTGAACACTATGTGTGACGAGTTACACCAGTTCATGTCCTGTATTCATTCTGACAGGTTTGTCCTCTTCTAACAGGACAATGCACCATCACACACGTCTAGAGACACCAGATTATGGTTAGAGGAACACTCATCTGAGTTTGCGGCATCACCACGCCCACCTAAATCACCAGATGTCAATGTTATCGAACACATCTGGGAGGCCATGTGGAACACGGAAATCTCAGAATACGATTTGTAGAGAATTGCAGACTGTTCTGCAGAAAGTACGATGTTCATTGCCTACTAAATATTTCCCCAAGCATGTGAAGTCCTACAGTATTAGATCTGTTAAGTATTTCTGGCACTTCAGTATGTACTATTCGGAGGGGTGTTTATGTGCCTGAGGGCAGTGTGTGGGTGTGTGTGGGTGTGTGTGTGTTTAAGATATTTAAAGGGATAATGGGGTAATAAATGCGGAGCAGTAGGACACTGCTGGATTATCACAGCTTTCCAGACACACACACACACACAGCTCCCATCATGCACTGCTCACATGACTCTAGGGGAGTGGGCTTGGCTAAAATAATGTCTAGATTTAGACTGTGTGTGTGTGTGTGTGTGTGTGTGTGTGTGTGCGTGTGTTTGTTTGTGTGTGTGTGTGTGTGTGTGTGTGTGTGTGTGTGTGTGTATTTTGCACAAAGGGACCTTTGATCTCAGATCGATTATACCACCTCATTACCATACAGTCAACAGGTCTCACACTGATCCTCTCCTTCGCCATCTCTCCTTCTGCCTCCTCCAGCTGAGCAGTAAGCGCTCCAGTAGTTTCCGTCGCGCCATCGCCAATGGGCGGCGCACTCTGCAGCGCGAGATCCTATTGGACGAGACGGGCCTAGGCGTGTACAAGCGCTTTGTGCGTTACGTGGCGTATGAGATCCTGCCATGTGAGACGGACAGGCGCTGGTACTTTCATCAGAACAGAATCTGTCCTCCGCCTGTCTTCATGGCCATCGTCACCATAGTGCAGGTGCACGCACAAACACACACACATACACACACAGTCTGTGTCAGGTATCTGACAGTCTGACCATGCTGTAACTATGTGTTTGTGTGTGTGTTATCAGATTGTGGTGTTTATGTGTTATGGGGTGAGGCTCAACAAGTGGGTTCTGCAGACGTATCAGCCAGACTTCATGAAGAGCCCTCTGGTGTATCATCCAGGACATCGGGCCCAAGTCTGGAGATTCTTCAGCTATATGTTTATGCATGTTGGGTAAGAACACACACACACACACACACACACACTTGACATACTTCGATGTTGTCCTGTGGTTACTTTTTTCTTGTTTTTGTAACTGTAACATACATATAAGTTAAATAATAAATTATAATCACACACACACACACACACACACACACACACACACACACACACACACACACTTGATCTTGGTGTGAAGTCTATTGCTTTAGGGCTACACTTGTTTATACCTTTTGTACAGGTGCATGGAGCAGAGTCGATATTATTGATCACAGTGTCCTGAGATTAGAAAGTCCTGGCCTTAAAGAAGTGTGCTGATTCAGCAGTAACTCATTATATGTATGCAAAATGAAGGAGCAGTGTGTGTGTGTGTGTGTGAGTGAGCGTGTGAGGGAAGTCCTTTGGCTTGGACGTTTGCTGAAGACTCCTGAACTGTCAGGTTCTTTAATTCGTCTTCATTAACTGGTCAGGGTTACAGTGGAGCACAAGCTAAGGATTGAACCGCAGAACCTGGGATGGACCTGGACCATTTCTGCCCTAGTGAAGAATAGATCAAAGAAGCTGACAGTCTTTGTTCAAATCTCATCAGTGGCAGAACCTTCCAAGGGTCTCACAACCCTCCAAAGACTAACACTAAGTCTCATCCACCAAGCTCCCACTGCCCCAGATGATATACATGGTATGCAGATGATGGAGACCTCCTCCATTCTATCTCCTGTTAAGTTGTACTAGGTTTGGTAGACTTCTGCTTTCAAGTCTGTTCCATGCATCATCAGGTGCTTCATATGATTTATATGCAGTTGTCCTAGTGTTGGAATCCTTCTGAGTGAAATACAGGCACACTTAATTGTATTTAAGGTAGCGATTAGGTACTAATGCTAGGCTACGTACGGCCATCATAGCAACTGTAATGTAAACTAGCAACGGCTTATGCAGTGATGAGCAAATCTTTCAATTACTGGCTCAGGCATTTAAGTGGCACCGTACATGTCTGCGTTGCTGTTCGGTCTGGTAGATACCAGACCCATCGAGGTATGTACTCCAAAAGAACTCTGAAGGTGGAATCTGTGGCACCAATGCGTTAGGAATAGATCCTTCTCAGGATCTTTTGTAGGATCAGGCTAGCCTTTACCTCTCAAGTACATCAGGTTCACCAGTTGTCCTTTCTTGGGCCAATTTTAGGAGGTTCCACACATTTACACAAGCAGATTAGATTAGAAGAGCCCTTAAATCCTACACTAACACAGCTTTTGCACGATAACCAGAAGAGTTCGGAGATGAACCACGATGTCATCTCGAAAAGGACTGCTGGGAAAAGCATCTCTGCCAATGCTCAAGTTAAATTTAAAACCGTTGGAGATCATTTGCTGTATCTCCTAGCTAGAACTGAGCTCTCCAAATATGTCAGGCTGCCTGGTGGTGTGGGGCGGTCGGTAACCTCACGGGTACAGACCTGATATAACAGATAGAATTGGGAAGAAATCAGGTTAAAGCAGAGTAAAAAAAAAGAAAAGAAAGCAACCCTTTAGGGCTTGATATCCTTCCAATACATCCTGCCAACGCACACACGAGACGACGTATGACTCACAGCATTTGGAATGCTTTCCCGCTAAAATGGGGTTTCCCTATAAGCTAAAGAACTACATTTAGAGCCGAAGCATCCAGAATCTGTTTGCAGAACAACAACCAAGTTAGCCAAGGTCCTAGCTCCCCCAAAGGCCACGCTTTCTGGATTGACAGGATTGTGAAGCAGGAGCTGTAGTCACATACAAAAAAGGACATACTGCAGGCGTTCTGCTAGTACATATGTTCAAAGGCGGTGCGAAATGTACTTGCGAGCGAGAATGAGAGGCGGCATCATCCGCAGAGCTGTTTCTACAAACAGCAGGGGGTCTGAAAAAAATCAGGACTTGTGCCTTAGCTGTGATGGCAGAGTCACAGGAGTTGGTTACACTGAATCTCGACAGTGTAGCTGCTTAAATGTGGCTGTGGGGGAAAATGCAATTATCTGGATAGTGTAAGAATCGTTGCAGTATCATTATTATTATTATACAGCGCGTCTCAAAAATAAGGAAACATCAGTATGAAATGAAAAAGCTTTGCCAGGCGGTGATCCTGTTGTAGACACAAGCTTTGGCTTTAACAGGTTTGCCCCTTCCTGCAGAAACTATGAGTGTGTTGTGGTGTGTGCATGCATTTGCCATAGTGGAATTTATGCCTGTGAGTAAAAAGATAGTGATTTACTTTTGAGGAGAAAGTCCTGCCTGTGTAATTTAGGTCAGCACACCTGCTCCTTATGTGTGTGCATGTGTGTGTAGTGGGAAATAGTGGGAAATCCTTCTGGGAGGAAGTGAACAAAATTGAAAGAGTGATAGAAACAGAAGAATGGGAGCGAATTGTCCATGTCAGAGCATGCAGATTTTCCTGGTTTTTGCTTGATAATTGACCCAATTGCACCAGTTTAAATAAAACATTCAAGTGCATGGCCACTTACTCTCCCCCTAGAAAAGCAATTGTAATGGATGATTGGATGAGCATTTTTACAATCTGTATACAAACACACTTCTCTCTAACATGGCAGTCGTTTTAGCCTTCTCCCTGTGTCTATATATATCGAAATCGGTAGGAGGAGATACGAAATGAATTTCAGATGAAGTAAAAAAAAACTGAGAACAATTTCTAGTTGCTAGCACAAAATCAGGTCAGACAACATTTAGTATGCTGCCCATGCAACACACTAAACTAGATTTTATGAACACATCAAATTGCGTAACCTAACAACCTATGTTAGTTATAATAAATCTATGTGATTCAGATGAATAACATGAAGTAGCTAAATAAAAATATATGAATATATATTTCATTTTTGCTTATATTGAGGTCTACACTGTTTATGGATAATATTATAAGCTTCATCTAATAGATTGCTGCTTGGTCAGCATATCCTTCTAAGTGTCAATTAACAGTCAGTGTACAAAAAAATAAAAGAATGAAATAATAGGATTTGCTGGATCAAGTGCTATTTTATAAGCTGCTGAATAAACGGAACTATAGAGCATTCGTGCAGAAAGATACTGACAATATGCAGGAATCCTATTAGACTTATTTCAATGCTTCATGAATTTTCTTTAATTGTCTCTTGCCTTTATCCTTATCTACTTTGTAGTCCAATATAATTAGTCCTTATTTTCTATCTCAGATTTTTTTTCAGAATTAAAGGCTTATGTTTATTTCTATATGCCGTGGTCTGTGTCAGGCCTGTCTGAGATGCTTGTATGGTCTGTGAATACATTGCCGAGAATAAATATTGTCCAAAAAGTGCTGTTTTAAGTGTAACACTATAGATCGTATAAGAGTTATTAACAGCTGACTGCTGGGAAAGACAGGCGGAGACAGAGCGTGGTTAAAAAAATATGTGTATGCTAACAGAGCTGTCAGACTGTAAGCGTGTTGTCACAGTCAGGTTCATTGTCAGCCTTGCACATTCTCTCTAGTGTTAGAAAGCACAAACTGCTTCGTGCTGGAGAATAAAAGAAGCTCGGCTTGTAGTAGTAGTGAGCTGATGGTAGTGATGCTGTCGCTGTATGGGTTTGTGGCCGGAAATCACAGTCACGCCTGAAATGAGGTGAAAGTGGATAATAAAAGAAATTATTCCAGGAAGAGTTTAATTAAAATGATAGTAATGAATGAAAATTAATTCCAGGTCTCCTTAATAAATGCATATAAGCAGCGACTGATTTGCTCCCAAGACATCTGGAAACCCCTTCAGATGAAAATGATTTGAATGATTACTGCATAAAAGTAACGTCTAAATTAAGTCTAGACAATTTTTTAAATGATTACATTACGATAACTGCTGAATAATTTTCCCAACCATCAGACATCTCCTTCCTGTCAGGCGACAGCCACCAACCAGGGAGGGTGAAGACTGCATGGCACATGCTGCCACAAGCATCTTTTTGAACTGCCTGCTCAGGCACCATCAAGGGCTGTTGAAATACACAAAGAGGAAAGCACCTTCGCACACTTCTGTATCAGCGAGATCACAGACGACCACTTGGGAGCCCAATTGGTTAACCTTTTAACTTGCTTCTACAAAATGTATGCCTGCATTGCTGAAGTAAAAATGAACTAATTGTGCTTGTGCTTAGAGAAATGTGACCTCCTCATCTGTGCATTGAAACACACACACTAGGGAACACTAGGGGGCAGTAAACACATTTGCCTGAAGTAGGGGGAAGCCCCAAATCACAGCACCCAGGGAGCAGTTTAATGGCTAGCTGCCTTGCTTAAGGGCACTTCAGTCGTATCTACATTTTAAGTGTTGTGGTTTTGGTCCTGTCTTCAGCTCTTATTCTTTTAATTGGTTGACTACAATAATGTGTTCACCTGTACTGTGTCACACTTAAACACAATTAGATTGACTGTCATTGTTCCGT
Organism: Duopalatinus emarginatus; assembly: GCA_028565595.1. Classification (NCBI taxonomy): domain Eukaryota; kingdom Metazoa; phylum Chordata; class Actinopteri; order Siluriformes; family Pimelodidae; genus Duopalatinus; species Duopalatinus emarginatus. The sequence continues at coordinate 1,889,553 of JAOVVF010000044.1, forward strand.
TTGGATGATTTTAATTATGTAACTCTACCTTTCAGTTTTGATTCTAGCATTTTCCACACATTACATATGATGCATAACCAATTATGGACCCATGCATATTTCAATTAAATTAAAAAAATGATAAATAAAGGGTCCAAAGAGAAAACTGCAGCACAGCACAAATTACAGAGGAAACCCCAGGATCCTCCAGGAGATCGAGAGGGAATTCTCTGACCTCGATCTGACTACGAGTGTGTCACGCTACAGCACAAACACACACATACATGCTCGAGAATAGCGCAGCTCGGGCCAGCAGAGACGGAACGAGGCCACGCAAACACACAGATGGAGATTTAAACCCTGGCGGAACAGTTTTAGCAAAGTGTGTGCACAGACCAGTCTAGTATGGTGATGGTTTGCCAATTTGGATTTGGATACAAAATACACATTTCTACAAGGATGTTAGTATCTGTACTCAGACACTCTGCCTGAGACCTTCTCAACGCTTAGGAGAAATTTTTGGCAAATTAGTAGCATGGTAACTTTTGCCAAGCTTTCTGTTTTTGTGTGCATGGGTTGGGGGTGGGGGTGGTGTGACTCAGTTGGCTGCTAACCTGCAGCATCAACCAAAACAAACACCTTTCTCCCTACTGGATTTCCATTGGTTCACAGGTTCCCTGGTACCTTGATGAAATCCTACTATTTAATACTCTGTCGTTAACTTGCATGATTTCTTAAAGTGAAAGTGAACTATATGCGCACTGTGCGTGCACTGAACTGGAAATACAAACCAGTGAACACTAAGGGGCTGTGAAACCACGGCACCCAGGAGCAGTTGGGGGGTTAGGTGCCTTGCTCAAGGGCATTTCAGTCATGTCTTATCCTTTGTGGGGATCGAACCTGGGACCTTCTGGTTCCACATGGCCATTGCTGCCCCCATGGTTATTCTATGGCTACTGCATATGGTTTAAAGGAATCGCAAAGTCCTATCAGGCCTAAAGGACACTAAAGATAAAGGGTTTATCCATATTATACATCGGCTAAGTGCTCTGTTCCCTATAAGACATACATCCAGACATACAGCCATAACATCAAAACCACCCACCAAAACAGCACAGACTCAATGGTTTTCTATGGTCTCTGGGATCAAAATGTTAGCAACAGATCTGTCTGTGGATCTTCTGTGGGATCGGACCAGACGGTCTACCCTTCACCCGCACTCTGTCACTGGTTCACCAGTGGTTCTTCTTTGGACCAATTTTACTAGGTACTGACCACTGTATTCTAGGACACATCCCACAAGACCTGGAGATTTTCCTTGGAGGTCCAGTCTTTTAGCCATTACAATTGTTCAAAGTGTACAAACAAAAACTTTTGTACAAAGATCCTTACTTAGATCCTTATGCTTGCCCATTTTTCCTGCTTCCAACACATCGCCTTTAAGAGCTGACTCTTTACTTGCTGTCTAGTGTATCCCACCCCTTAACAAGTGCCACTGCAAGGGGGTAATCGGTGTTATTCACTTTACCTGCTGGTGTATTCGTGGTTTTAATGGTTGATCAGTGTATATCCTGAAGCACTGCCAGTAACAGGCAAGCTACCACCATGTCTATGTGGTAAAAGGAAACACACCACAAAACAGCTCAGGAACCAGAGAAAAAAGAGGCAACTATCTTCAGGATGCACCTGACCAACCTATACAGGCACCAAGGGAAAATTGATTTCCCTCACTTTCTGTCACTCATCTTCCTTGCGTCTTCAACACTGTGTGTTGGAATACCAGTGTTTGCTATGATTTGCTGCTAGCAGTCTCAGGCCTGAGCCCTGATCCTTGAGGGACCAGTAAAGGGTCTGCATTGTGCTGATGTGTGACCAAACCGTTGGCATGCTGAGCCAGTGCTTATGGCGGTTAAATGTGTTGAAGATACACAAAGGTCCAGGAGGATCTGCACCGAGGGCGGTTTGGCTGATTTAGCGAAATGGAGCTTCGCGGCGTTCAGCACATTGGACCTCATCAGGAGGGCTAGCTCATGAGTCATGATTAGTCCACCTCTGAACGGGTATTTGTGAGATTTGTGAGAATCAATGTGTGCATGTGTGTGTATGTGTGTGTGTGTGTGTGTGTGTGTGTGTGTGTGTGTGCAGGTTGGAGCAGCTGGGTTTCAACGCGCTACTCCAGCTGATGATCGGCGTTCCTCTGGAAATGGTGCATGGAATTCTGAGAATCAGCCTGCTCTATATGGCAGGAGTGGTGGCAGGTGAGTGTCTGAGTGTGTGTGTGTGTACATGTTTGTGTGCCTGAATTTGCTGAAAGTGTATGTGTGTGAAAACGTGTAAGATAGAGAGGGTTGGTTGTGCTGCAGCTGCACTAAATTCAGCATCATATTTACACCCCATAGATCACAGACAGTTGATACCATTCACAGCCACACACACTCTCATAAACACTGGCATGTACCATGCAGGGAGTATGACGTTACGATGTGTGTGTGTTGTAATCTGAGAGAGTAGCGAATCCATAATCAAACCGCAGACAAGGTCATCTTTTGGTCAATAAACACACACACACACACACACACACACACTTATCACAACAATACAAACGTTTACACACTTTAACCCAAAGTGCGCACTCTGAGGACGGGAGGAAGAGAGATATAGGGGTAGACAGACAGACAGGGGCAGATAAAAGAGAGACAGGATGGAGAGAGTGTGAGAGCCGTATATCTGCAACACAGCACAATATGGTGCTTATGGACAATCTGTCCCACACACACACACACACACACACACACACACACACACACACATGGTGTATGCTAGGTCAATATGTAATTATCACAACTGATGATTCAGTTACCTCAGTATTACCTTGTATTCACTGCTAGCCTTAGAAACATGCAAGTTATACTGATAAGAATTATAAAATCAGACACAATATGTTTGTGGGCTTTCACAAAGCTACTTATGACGTTACCCGAGGTTGTATATAATCATAATATTTTTATTTTTTATTATTCTGGTGATAAAAAGCCATTTTTACGGTTCCACTATTTTTCGGCTTCAACGCAGCTCCAGTTGAATTATGGGATGGATTATCGGACCACAGTGTGTTGTGTTCGCATCCTGAGATTTTGCTCTTTTGTTTCATGAATACTATGTACACTAAATTGCGGGAAAACTGGTACTGGCCATAACGGTGTGGGGTTTGTTTAGTTGACGTTATTTGTCTATGGACACCAAATTGCGGTTCAATGATGAACCTTTCCCACCTAAGATCTCGACTTTATCGAACACATCTGGGAGTCAATGCAAAATGTGCTGTGGAACACAGAAATCCTACACACCGGAATACAACAGAACTGTGGACTGTTCTGCAGGACCTATGGTGTTCATTGCGTACAGAATATTTCCACAAGCTCACAGAGACCATGCCCTGTAGGGGACCTACCAAGTATTGGACTGGTGTACCAGTTTTGTGGCACTTCAGTATATTCGGACACACTACATAATGCTTTCTTGTACTGTTCGTATGGAAGAACATGATGAGTCATTGTTATTGTTAATGTTTGATATCATTTGCAACATAGGAGAGGTTATCATGGTTATAGGGAACGTGCTGGTTTCTGTGTGACCCAGATGTTAGGTGCAGGATTGTCATCATTCCTGTATTATTTCACTGCTATGAAAGCATGAAGCACTATGAAAGTACGAGAGACTGAAGGACTGAGAGAATGAGGGAAAAAAAAACAAGACACAGAGTGTGAGGAAGGAAAGTGAGAGAAGCTTGGCCTGAAGCTTTCTGTATACAGAACAGGAAGCAGATTTAAACTTTTACCGCCATGTGCTGATATCTCCATGCACCATGCATGTGTGTATATATATATGCGTGTGTGTGTGTGTTTCTGTTACGCATCTGGCTGCGCAGGCATCAGGTTGTTGACGTTTCTTAAGATCTCCGGTCATGTTTTGAATCTGCATAAACGCACCGTAGGCAACAGGATGAAGCTCGCTGTTCGATAATGGAGGCATTTGTTGCCATGGTAACGGCTGATCAGCTTTAGTGGGTTGGTGGAATTATGGGCTGGAGAGTAAAATACTTCAAACACACACACACACACACACACACTTTCTCTGCCAACCACTCCCTCCATCTCTCCTCTCTCTCTTTTATTGTCACTTTTTCTCATTCTCACTTTCTCTCTCTCTCTGCAGGTTCTCTCACTGTCTCCATCACCGATATGCGTGCTCCGGTGGTCGGTGGCTCTGGAGGAGTCTACGCACTCTGCTCTGCCCATCTCGCCAACGTCGTCATGGTAACCAAGCCTAGCCACCGTAACGACTGTGGCGTGCATCACTGAATGAATGAGGAAGAGAGAGAGAAAGAGAGAGAGAGAGAGAGAGAGAGGGAGAGAGAGGGAGAGAGAGAGAGAGAGAGAGAGAGAGAGAGAGAGAGAAAAGATGGAATAGATGCATTTTGTTTGCTTTCATCCCGTTTACATGGAGACCAAATGACTCTGTCACCTCTCAATACACTTACACAGACAACCTTGGGTACACACTCCGGGTAAATTATTAGCTCCTGCCTGTTTTCCTTCCTCTGTCACGCTCTTTGACAATAACATTTCATTGTAATGCTTTGACATCATGTTTATACAAATATTGATTCTTTGGTCCTTTTCCGATCGCATGGATGCCGACTTCACAGAATCCACAGACATATTAAGGCTTATTCAAGAATCATGGCTGTAATCCGTAGCAATATCGCAGACCCGACAGCTCATATCCATCTTTCCAATGGCTGAGGTCATGAACAATAAAACACCCCAAGCACGAACAGGGGGAGGAAAGAAATAAACAGGCAACCAGCTCGGCTGACTCGGCTGAGAACTAAAGCACAGGCAGGATTTAGAGCGATCTCTGAGACTCAACTAAGAACTGGGTCTGTTTCAGACTCGACTCTAGCTATGTGACACACCTGAATCAGAACTATATAACACAGTCAAGTCAGAGCCATATGACACACCTGAGGCAGAGCTATATGACACATTTAGGCCAGAGCTATATGACAGACTCCACTCAGAGCTATAATACAGATTAGAGTCAGAGCTATAATACAGACTAGAGTCAGGACTATAATACAGACTAGAGTCAGGACTATAATACAGACTAGAGTCAGAGCTATAACACAGACTAGAGTCAGAGCTATAATACAGATTAGAGTCAGAGCTATAATACAGACTAGAGTCAGGACTATAATACAGACTAGAGTCAG
>JAOVVF010000044.1:1912396-1924896 GCA_028565595.1 Duopalatinus emarginatus
GTTACACAAACAACACCGTTACACAAACACCATTACACAAACAACACTGTTACACAAACAACACCGTTACACAAACAACACCGTTACACAAACACCATTACACAAATAAGTAAGTAAATAAACAAACAAACATATTTTTAATGAATTTATTTTTAGCTTTTTGTCATTTCATCTTCACTTATTTGCATTTTTTTAAATTCCAAACTAATTTTAGTTGGTAGTGTTACGTTACGTTTTACTGTTGCATAGCAACAACTCGTTCGTTGTGGAACTACTTTTTGGCGGAAGGTTTTGTCAATATTAAAGCGCATTCAGTCTGCAATCCTTCGTTTTATTTTCTTTTTTACGTAAAAACTGTTGTATAAAAGCAATAAAACACTGGAGGTTGTGATGTTATTCACGATAACATACTCGCTTTCGTGTTCTATTGCTTATATAACAGCTCGGCCGTGACGAGGCAGACGCGAGCCGAAGCCGAAGCGCCTCTCGTGTTGTATATCCCACACCTCTTTCCAGTGTAACGAGCCGATCCACGTGTTAATGTTAAGGCTGATCGTGCGTGTGCTTTCTTTCTAGAGAATGAAGAAACGGAGGGTAGCGACGGTCAGACTGAGTATCTGTTCGGAGAAGCAGAGTTGGACGACGACGACCTGTACAGCATGGAGCACGACAACCAGGCAGGTCAGAATCGCACGAACGAGCACGCAGTCGTACGCAGATACCAGGGTGTGATCGCCAGGGCCTCACCCTCACCGGGTGTCTCCTCGCTTCCTCTGTAGCAGAGGAGGCGGAGTTTTCTCTCCCCCAGGAGGCGTTCCCGCTGCGGCACGAGATCGTGGAGCACGCGACGGCGCCCGAGCTGCTGGCTGAGAAAGCCGAGTCCCCGCAGGCGAGCGGCGGCGAGACCGAGAGCGTGTGCCTTACTCCCATGGAGTCGTTCAGCCTGATCTCTGTGTCGCAGCTGCTCTTCCAGCCCCGCCTGCTGCCCGGCTTCTTCAACGCCATCGTCAAGGACACGCTGGCCTACTACGCCGAGCAGGGCGACGTGCAGATGGCCGTCTCCGCTCTTATCATTCTCGGCGAACGGATCCGCAAGGAGGTTGACGAGCTCACACAGGTACGTACCTAACCTACGCGCCTACAAGGCGAACGAGTGGCCTCTGGGTGTGTAATCGCAGCATGTCGGCCGTGTCTCGCAGGAACACTGGTACATGTCCTACATCGACCTCCTGCAGCGCTTTGAGCTGTGGAACGTCAGCAACGAGGTGATCAAGCTGAGCACCTGCGGCGCCATCACGTGTCTGAACCAGGCGTCCACCACGCTGCACATCAACTGCAGCAACTGCAAGCGACCCATGAGCAACAAGGGGTGGATCTGCGACAGGTATTCACCAAGGCGTTTAATCAGCCAATCACGTGCCAGAAGTAACAGTTGATTTAAAGTATCGCCACTGGGACCAGACACTTCAGAGGCCACGCCCCTCTTTGGCTGTTTGGCTCAGGGCACCGTTTTTGCCCAATAGGCCACGCCTCCTCAACTAACCAGCTCCGTTTCTGCTCCGCAGGTGCCACCAGTGCGCGAGTGTGTGCGCCGTGTGTCACCACGTCGTCAAGGGGCTGTTCGTGTGGTGCCAGGGCTGCAGCCACGGAGGCCACCTGGAGCACGTGATGGAGTGGCTCAAGAGCTCCAACCACTGCCCAGCCGGGTGTGGACACCTGTGTGAATATGCCTGACACACACACACACACGCACACACACACACTGAAATACGTTTCAGGATGTGTTTCAGTGTGTGTGCTTGTATGAAAGTGCTGCTACGGACAATGAATGAAACACTCTCGACCCCCCCCCCCCACACACACACACACCTAACACCAGCCACGACGTGTATTTTTAGAAGACACTGTTCTTCTACACGTGCACTTTTACGTCTCTTTTGGACTGTACAATGCTGCATTGTCGAATCCACACCTGTGAATACAGGAGCTGTAAATATTTTTAATCCAGATGTTCCAGTTGGTGCTGAAACACAAACCGCAGCAATAATAAAGTGCGTTTCTTCTCTCTCCGTCTTGTTACGACTGGTATCTATAACGGACCTGTGACCTGATCGAGCACAACTGATCAATCGGCGTCGGTGGTGGAGAAAAATGGTTCCGCCCACTAGTCCCATATTTACATGTACTTAACACCAAAAGTGTTTTTTTGAGGTACAAATGTAACTTATCCATCAGATGCTTATTTTTTTGGATACTGTTCAGAGATCAGATGTCTAGAAATCCAAACTAGTCTTATTAGAATTACTGTTTTGTAAGTTAAAAATAGAAATGACTAACGTGTGTCCAAGTAGCAGTCAGACTCGTTCACATGGTCAAATCAGGGCTGGTGATACTGGGACGGCTGTTTTTAAAAATTATTATTAAAAAACAGAATGAGGACAACGTTAGACAAATGAAACAGTGTACAATAAGCTTATGTGTTACTCCTATATAAACTAGATGACATGCCAAGTTCATATTAATCACACTGTTTTTGACAATGTGTGTTCTACCTATTAAGTAATTAATTACATTTAATTTTTTAAATAATTAAATGATAAGTAATGTTTTTCATTTTGAGTATTTGACTGATTAGATATATATAATAAGACATGTTACAACCGTCCCTGTGTTCCAGTTGTCCCTGTACACTGGGATGGTTGTTACAATAGAGTGTGTGTATTTAAATCAATTCTACAAGCTGTATATATTATATAAAACCATTTGAGAACAGTGTTTCAGTAGTTGACACATTGAAGTTTATAATATAGCAAATTGCGTGTAAAACGTTTATGATTTATTGGACAAAACACAAAAAGTATTACAGCCGTCCCTGGTCTCTACCTGTGTTCAGGGTGAAGGATTTGCATATAAATCTGTTGGTGATTACAGATGCTGAGGGTGAGCTATGTGGAATTTTGATCCAGTTGGTGAAATGTGGGCCGAAGGCTACCTGCGAGTGGTTTTAATGTTATGCCATATCGAACGAGCATGTTGTTGTACACTATGAGACGAAACGCCAAAACAAACGAATGCTTCACAAACGGAAAGGGTTTCATAGGATCATTTTTAATTTCGCCCATTAGGGGACGGGATGGGGGGGGTAGGTAAGAGAGGCTACAAAAAAAAGCATCAACAATCACGACTCTCGCGTATAGATTATAAAAGTCTCAGCAGTGCAGCGAAGCGTTGAGTAGCGGCGTGCAGTGGAGTTCCGCTGTTCTGTCACCACGGCTGAGGGACGATTCAGCTGCTCGTTGTCCCCCGTGTTCAGAGAACGATTGTCTTCGTCCTTGTTTCCACGACGCACCGTCTGGAGGCGCAGGCGGGGGAGGAGCTTCGGACGCTCACCTGCTTGTCGATTGGCTGCCTTGTGTACTCATCGTTTTCCAAAACCTGTCCTTCTTCCTTTCTCTCTCTCTCTCTTTCTCTTTCTCTCTCTCTCTTTCTCTTTCTCTCTCTCTCTCTCTCTCTCTGTCTCTGTCTCTCTTTCTCTTTCTCTCTCTCTCTTTCTCTCTCTCTGTCTCTCTCTCTCTCTTCCTCTCTCTCTCTCTCTTTCTTTCTCTTTCTCTCTCTCTTTCTCTCTCTCTCTCTGTCTGTCTCTCTCTCTCTTTCTCTTTCTCTCTCTCTTTCTCTCTCTCTCTGTCTTTCTCTCTTCCTCTCTCTCTCTCTCTCTTTCTCTTTCTCTCTCTCTCTTTCTCTTTCTCTCTCTCTCTGTCTCTCTCTCTCTCTCTTCCTCTCTCTCTCTCTCTCTCTTCCTCTCTCTCTCTCTCTCTCTCTCTCTCTGGTCAGCTCGGTGCGTTCAGGGTGGTGACTTCACCCTCCGTCAGTGAAACTTGGTGGTTGCTGTTGGGGGTGACAAAACACATATGTGTATTTGGATTTATTCTGGAAACATCTGAAGCACATGCGCACGCACACACACACACACACACACACACACACGTGTGGGTTTGGAGACAGATAGCGAGACTCACCTGCTGGTGCTAGGATTCTCCCTGCCAGCTGTTGGAGCTTTTCTCCGGAGCGCAGAGATGCTGCAGACTTTGGCAAAGCGATTTCAAGCTGTCGGCTAAACCCACACACACACACACACACACACACAGCCATGGCCACGGGTACAGATCATACACGGGTTATAACACAGGTTATAATGATGAGGCACGCGTTATAGTACCATGTTAACTCGTACCTATTTTCTCCTCGCACGCCTCCATTTTTGAGAGCACCCCCGAGTACACGGCACCGTCATCTACAGCGTGGAGGAGCAATACATCAACAATACATTATTAACACTTCATACCGCCACCTGCCGCAGCTTCATACAGGCATGGTTTACGAGTTTGTGCTTTGTCATGCGGTACCTGGACCTTTCCCCACGGCCTGCGTGAGCTGCGCTTGTGTGTTTCGCAGTGTGTGCAGCGTCCCGCTGAGGGCCTGGACTTGCTTGACGCTCTCCCGTAGCTCGTCCTGAACGCCCCTCCATGCCATCTTCTCCTCCATCAGGCAGCTTTCCATCACGGTGCGCAGCTCCTTCTCCTGAGAGACCTGTCCCTGGAGGGACTCCACCTCCACACAGCGCTGGACACACACGTATGAAGCTTAATATAGCAGTTATAGCACTGCCACATCAGTCAGGACATGTTGGTGATTGCAGTACCGTATGGCACTGACACGTAGCAGTTACAGCCTAATGATGCCTTACAGAGATGAACACAGAGCTGACTGACTATAGCAGGTCCAGCGTTACATTAGGCTTCGTACAGTGCTATCTTAAGGAGCTGAGTATAGCAGCTATAGTGCTATATATCATTTATAGTGTTGCGAAGTATTATTATTATTTTTCCACCTGAATTCTGTCGCTCTCTCCTCCTACAGTTTTCGAGATATCGACACGGGACAAAGACTAGAACGTGCGGAATGTTTAGGAGAAGTGTGCTTACATAACGCGACGTCTGATTGGACGATATTTTCCCTGGAAAAATGAGCGTAGCGGATGAACGGATGAAAATTTCCACAATCTGTATGTCAGCACACTTCTCCTAAACATTCCACACGTTCTCATCTTTGTCCCGTGTCGATATCTCGAAAACTGTAGGAGGAGAGAGCGACAGAAAATCAGGTGGAATAAATAATAACATTTGGAAGAACAATATAGTATTGTGACTACTTTACAGAGCTGATTAGTAGTTACCTTGAGCCTTTATGGAGCTTAATATAGCAGTTATAGTGCTACATTACAACTGTTGTACTCATCTGTGTACTGTACTGATCTGAATAGTCGTTATATAACCTTATAGAGCCGACTACAGTAGTAATATTGGTACTGTGCTATTGCATGGATGTAAACAGCAGCTTTATGATGAAGGAAGGATATAAAGGATGAAAGTGAACTATTTGCCTTACTGTGCTTGCACACAGAGGAATGTGACCTCCGCATTTAACCCATCCGTGCAGTGAAACACACACACATGAGTGAACACTAGGGGGCAGTGAACACACTTGCCCGGAGCGGGGGGCAGCACCAAACCACGGCGCCCGGGAAGCAGTTGGGGGAGTTAGGTGCCTTGCTCAAGGGCACCTCAGTCAGTCAAAGCTTTATATAACAGTTATAGCACTACATTTTCTTTTTTAAAGCGAACTATTTGCCTACTGTGCTAGCACACAGAGGAATGTGACCTCCGCATTTAAACCATCCGTACGGTGAAACACACACACACACACCAGTGAACACACTTTCCCAGAGCGGGGGGCAGCCACAAACCACGGCGCCCGGGGAGCAGCCGGGGGAGTTAGGTGCCTTGCTCAAGGGCACCTCAGTCGTGTCTTGCCCTGGGCGGGGATCGAACCCACAACCTTCCGGTCAAGAGACCAGTTCCCTAACCACTAGGCCACGGCTGCCCACGGCTGCTACATCATACATGTGTGTAGCAGTTAGCAGCCTAGTTATACTGTGAGTGTATGGAGCTGACTGACCCGCTGTGCTGTGTAAGTGTGTACAGTTATAACAGTATGTATTGGAGTTGAATACAGTGGTTATAGCAACACCTTATGGAGCTGAATCGCCATCTCCTGCATCTCAGCCTCAAGTTTGTCAGCGTAAGCCTGCTCTAACGCATCACTAGGTGGCCGGGCGTTACTATGCCAACGGGCTATCGCTGATGTCATCTTCCTCTTGGGGCCAAACAACCTGGAGACAAAACAGACAGATATAATTAGAAATGCAGAAGTGTGTACGTGTGTGTACGTGTGTGCGTGTGCGCTACTCACGTAATTCCCACTTCCTTGAGATCGTTTTCGGTCAGCGTGAGGAAGATTCTCAGGTCAATGTCCTGCTCCTCTAGCAAAGGGAGGTACTTACTAAAGCCAATCTGCTCCAGGAACTCTGCCAAGTCCTGACACACACACACACACACATACACACACGTGTCACACAAAAACTTTTACAGTGTTGATATTAAGAAAAAACACATATAATTATATTTACCTGGGGACCTGTGTAAGAAGGAGGAGGTCCAGATGGAGCTGCTATCCCATAATTCCCGGTAGAATCGCTGTTACTATGACGACCCTTGCCTTTGGAGTGATGGGGTTTGTTGGGTCGTCGGGGACAGCTCCTCTTTGCCTGATCCGAATCCTTGGAGAAAAAAAAAAAAGAGTCTGGGTTTAATGGTTTCTATAAACGTACGCATGTACGCTTTAATATCCCGGTACCAATGTGGGCGGGGCTTGGCGGTTTGCTGCCACAGTTACCTCGTTGCTCTCTAGCGATGCTTCTCTGCTGAGGCCGAGGAGGCGCGGCAGGCCCTCGCTGCTGCTGCTGCTGCTCCGGATTGTGGGCATGTCGTTATCGAAGAACAGCTCGTCTACATAGAGAGAGGTTTCACATTAACCTGTCTCTAACATGCCGTCCACTATATAATCCCAAAAAGGTCTTTGACCTGTGACGTCAGTACCGCTGGCCTGTACTTGTTGAGTGTACCAGGACATCCTTTCTTTGGCATCGGTTTAATAGGTGCAAGAACTCTCCTGCCAGATTTTAGTGCCTCACTACTCTTACCTCGACTGCTGTTGCTCTGGCCATCCAGTTCGTTAATGGGCGAAGTGACATCACGGTTGCAGATGCCTTCGTCCTGTTCACCCACGTCACGGAACGTCATGTACCCGGGTGGAGCCACTTGTGGATCTGGTAACGCGAGACAAACCATGAGAATAGACGTTAGTAGAGAGACAGACCCGGACCTTCTTTCTTAGAACGGCGTTCGACTGGGCGATACCGTGTTTGGGGGTGACTCTGAAGCGAGCTATGGCCTGAGGACCGTCATGTATGCTCGGGCCTCGTGTTCTGCTGCGGCTTGACCTAGCTCTCGGCGCGGCGCCGTCCTCCTCTGACGAGCTCAGCTCCTCGTACGCACCTGCCAGGAGAGGTATGTTAGCCTCATGGACATGGCAGCCGGTTATACCGGGGGTATTGGTGTAATGTGTATTTTGTAGGCGTCATGTGACCTGTTTTCGCTCTCAGGCAGTGCATGTCTATGAGGCCGGCGATCTTCGTGTGGCCGTACGTCATGGCTAAAACTCTCGGCGTCTCGCCTTTGAAGTTCCTTTCCTCGACTCGTGCACCCTGCATGCAGAAAACACACACACACACATCTGTGAGTATTCACAAGGTGCCACACCGAGTCTTGGCGTTAAACATGCACACACACACGCTCGCTTACACTGTCAAGCAGGTACTGGACAATGATCTCGTGGCCTGAAGCTGCAGCCTCCATTAGGGGGGTGAACCCAAACACGGGTTCTCTTAAAAAAAGTAAAAAAAAAAGTTGAGGGCCACAAAGGTCAGCGTCTACTCGGACGTTCCTGTTGACTGTGTGGAACTTACTTGATGTTTGGATTTGCGTTGTTGTCCAGGAGAAACTTGACCATCTGTTGATGTCCAGTGCTCGTGCTGTGCAGCAGAGCCGTCCAGCCATGTCTGTCCTTACGCTCAAGCTCCGCCCCTTGCTTTACAGAGAGGGAAAGAGAGAGAGAGAGAGAGAGAGAGAGACACTTACACCCAGAACACTTGGACAGTGATGTTTACTGTTTCTGAAATCAGCTAATGAATTAGCAAGGCTAGGCTAGGCTTGGTACCTGGAGGAGGAAGTAAGCGATGCTCTCATTTCCACAGCTAGCAGCAAGCATCAGTGGGGTTAGCCCCTTAGCGGTGCTAGCGTTGACGCTAACCCCAGATTCCAGAAGCAGGTTGACGATGTTGTCGTGACCGATATATGACGCATACATAAGCGCCGTCCAGCCGCCGCGGTTCCTTCCATCCACGTCTACTTTGCCACTAGAGGAAAACATATTTTGTTACTGACTAGGTTTCGCGTCCAAGGTTCGGTCTGAACACGAGCAGCCTTACCCACGAATGCACTCCACCACCACGTCATACTGGCCGATTGAGCAGGCAGTATGGAGGTCCAGTGGCACGTCCAGCTCTTCCTGGAGACTCCCGCTGCCGGCCAGCCACACAGACAGACTCGAGGCCAGCTGCTCCGACTCACTGGCTTCGTCACTGAGTTCTGACATATTTCAGTAACTCTGCAGATTTAAAACAAACATCTCATCAAACATCAATCACGATGTCCATCCCCAACCCTCACATCCTTCTGGTAAAGGGCATGTGCTAATTAAACGGCACTTAACTTAGTTTGGAGTCTGCAAAAGTCTTTGGTCTGTAAAACCTGGACTGAAATCTTAAGACTTAAAGGCCGAGTTGTGCATCAACCATCATCAGTAATGAAGCATGGATGTGGTAGCATCAGACCTTAGGGATGTTCTAAAGCAGCAGGGACCTGGGGGGATTAAACAAACAGAGACATTTCTGAAGAATGGTCATCTTGGTCCAGGATTATGTCCATGCAGGACAAGTCCAATAAGTCCTACAGCATCTATGGTTGTTACGACTGGGTTTTAGTGCTGAAAAAAAACAAATGAATTCTGAATGCCTTCATCTGTTACCATCTACCAGTCAAGATCCTTACTCCAGTCCAGCCCTGACCCTGACTCAGGGGAGCAGATGGGCATTAGGAGCCTTGTTTAAGGACACTTCAGTCAAATCTTGGCGGTCACAGGGCTCGAACCTGGTCCGAGGGTGGTTCTCTTAAACACCAGTCTACAGCTGCCATCCTTGCAGTCTGTCAGTTAGTCAGTCTGTCTGTCTGTCTGTCTGTCTGTCTGGGCACCTTGAGCCCTTGAGCAAGGCCCCTAACGGCTCCCCGAGTGATCTGGATAGTTCGAGTTGGGTTACATGCTGAGGTCGAATTCAGGCGTGTGCAAGCACGGTGGTCAATGAGTGGTTCACTTGCATTTTCTCTGTCACTAGGAGGCTTCTGGTAAGTTTCTCGTTTTTAAACAATAATAAACTGTATGTGATAACTGTGGTGTATTTCAAATCTGACTTTCCCTGGGAATCGGTTCATGCTTCTACACAATGTTAATGATTGTGTAAAATGATTCATTAAAGACTCGACTCATTTGAGTGAACCGAAGTTACTTGAATCACTAAAACACACCAAGATCCCGTTATGTTCCGCTCTCCTGTTGACTCCCAAACAGCTCCCTACACCCCACATAGTGCACTTCCTCAGCTGTAGGGGCCTATTGGCTCGCAGCCTATGTAGTGCACTTGTAAATGAAGTGGTTACTCATTAGGGATTTTAGGACATTTAACGGTAGAGGTTTGGAGATTTCTCATTTCCTCAGTATTATTACTAAAGTAAGAGTTTTAATAAGATTATAAATCTATCTAAGAGTGTGTTAGTTTTTTTTTTTATAGTCGTAAATACACAATAAAGTTATTAAGATGTAGTTTAATGGGGCGGACTCAGGAATGAGAGAGTAGAGAGGGTTACAAAGTTTTATTTACACTAATATACATGTTAAAATGTAATAATAAATCACTTACTGAAGCACAGCGCGGGAGTTTCACTGGTCTGAAGAAACAAATCCACCGGGTACTGATGATCACCGTAACAAACACGGCCAGAGAAACACTCTGCACTGCACATCTCTAACACACAGCGGCTCCAAACACCCTGGGAAGTGTAGTCCTTTTACAGCTCCATTCGCGTCTTTGTAAGCGTGCGCATGCGCACCAGAAGACTACAAATTCCATGAGTTCTGGAGACGTGAAGCATCGTGACGTACGCGACCCAGTCAGAAAAGTTAATGTTGTCTTTTTTTTTTTATAAATATGGAACGGATTTTTTTAACTGTTTAAAAAAGCGATACATTATAATTTTTTAAACATATATCATATATTTTGTAACGAGTTTGTTAAAAAGCGGCTTTAAAAAATAACGGTTAAGTTTACAGCTCCGTTAAAGCCATATTGCCATGGCAACGCGCAACAGGTTTCGCATTACAGCATTAAACAAATAAATAAATAAATAAATAAATCACACACACACACATATATATATATATATATACATACATACATTCACTACTAGTATTTAGTCTACACTTAATTAAATATAAATAAAATATCCAGACACTATCAAGCAATAAAGTGACCTGTACTAATACTGTTTATAACATGTTCATATTAAACACAGTAACTCCTAACTCACAGTTTTACAGATTCTGAGATAAAATGTTAGTGTTAAATTCTGAATTATAAAGTTAGCATTAAACTGTTAGGAAATGTTGTTAGCATTAAATTCCAAGATACAGCGTTAACGTTAACTCTGAGGTAAAACGTTGCAGTAAAATTCTGACGTTTAGCTAATTGTCTAACATCTAATTATCTATTGTTAAGACAACTGTTCTAGAGGAACATGTTAGCAGTAAACAGTGGGGTGAAATGTAAGTCTGAAGTAAAACGTCAGCATTAAATTCTGAGGTAAAATGTTAGCACTAAAGAGGAAAACCTCACCAGAAAAACATTAAACATGTCAAGATGGAAGTACGTTTAGTGTTTCTGATGCTAATTTTTGTTTTTCCTGTGAGAAGTCAGCGGTTGTGTGTCATTCTGACGTCACAGGGGAGACTACTGTTAGCCTAATATGGAGTTTAATCAGAAAACACCTTGGGATTTTCACACACAACTGTCTCCAGAGTTTACACAGAATGGTGTGAGAAAAAAAAAAAACAGTTATGTAGATGAAAACCCATAAAGATTGGATTCAAACTGCCAGAAGGGAAGCAGTTTAACAACTCTTCACAAACGTGGTGAGCAGAAAAACATCTCCGCATGCACCAGACATCAATCTGTGAGGTGGATGGGCTACAAGTGCAGAAGACCTCACTGTGATTCTCTCCTGTCAGCCATGAACTGGTGACCTAAAGCTAATTCTTCTCCATACAGCACAAGTCATGCAATGGTAAGAAGCACTACTTGGTATATTTCTGGTTCTCAGAGCAGCCATTCTGATTTGACCATGAAGGAGGTGGTAGTTGAGACAACTACCCCAAGTTTGTAAGCCGGAATTTAAAGTTGAAGAGGTGGTGGTTATTACTGATTTAAACAATGAGATCTTTATTGAACATCAGAATGACGTATGCCCCATTTTATAAAAATACATGTTTATAAAGTCACATGGTGTCTTTGTTTTTCCCGTCCATCTTAGACTAGAGGACGATCAGAGGTCAAAGTTGAAGCGGAACTCCTCTCCAGAAGGTCTGAACACGAATCTGTCCTCGACTCCGCTTGTCTCTTCAGCAGGAAGTGAAGCCTCGCTAGTGGCAGTGCTGTGTGCTGGAGGTTTGTGATTCTCGGCATGGCGGTGGTACACTGCTTTACAGCGAGGTTCCGACACGCGCGTCACCTTTGCTGAGGACATCGCTATGGAAACACATTATAGAGTTACATTCACCTCAGAGAATAATACAGGACTGTATGTCTCTCATCTGTCAGAGAAGACAGATCTGTCTCTCATCTTGTCTGTCTCTCGTTTTTCTCTCACAGAACTGTCTGTCTCTTCTATGTCTCTCACAATGCGAGCTGTCTGTCTCTCAGAGGACAGAATCTTGCCCAAACTCTCTCACTTGTTCTGAACTGTAAAAAAAAGGAAACATAAGCGTCTCACAGGAGCGTCTGTTCCTCACCTGAGCGGATAAGTTTGTACTGTCTGTCTCTGTCCTCCTCCATCTTTTTGCGGTAATCTCCAGACACGGCTCTCATGACCTGCCTCTTCTTCACTATCGGTGCTTTGGAGCTGCGCAGAGTCTTTAGAGCACGAGAGGCCTCCTCTCCTAATACACACACACACAGTTCAGTATTAGAGAAATGATTGTTTATGTAGCTCTGTGTGTGTGTGTGTGTGTGTGTGTGTGTGTGTGTGTGTGTGTGTGAGAGAGAGAGAGACTTGCTTTGTTTGGTAGAGGATTTCTGAGTCCTCAGTCCCAGCTCAAGCTGCTCAATACACCAGTCCAACTCTCGATTCAGATGCTGCTCTGGAGTCTGACACACA
>JAOVVF010000044.1:1949413-1963187 GCA_028565595.1 Duopalatinus emarginatus
TTCACACACACACACTCACACGTTCACACACTCACACGTTCACACACTCACACACTCACACGTTCACACACTCACACACACACTCTCACGTTCACACACTCACACTCACACGTTCACACACTCGCACACTCTCACACTCACACGTTCACACACTCACACGTTCACACACTCACGTTCACACACTCACACACACACTCTCACACGTTCACACACTCACGTTCACACACTCACACACACACTCTCACACGTTCACACACTCACACGTTCACACACTCACACACACACTCTCACACGTTCACACACTCACACGGTCACACACTCACACGTTCACACACTCACACGTTCACACACTCATGTTCACACACTCACACACACACTCACACACACACTCTCACACGTTCACACACTCACACTCACACGTTCACACACTCTCACACACTCACACACACACTCACACGGTCACACACTCACACGTTCACACACTCTCACACGTTCACACACTCATGTTCACACACACACTCTCACACGTTCACACACTCACACTCACACGTTCACACACTCTCACACGTTCACACACTCTCACACTCACACGTTCACACACTCACACGTTCACACTCTCACACGTTCACACACTCACACACTCACACGGTTACATGTTCACACACTCTCACACTCACACGTTCACACTCTCACACGTTCACACACTCACACGTTCACACACTCACACACACACTCTCACACGTTCACACACTCACACGTTCACACACTCACACACTCACACGTTCACACACTCACTCTCACACGTTCACACACTCACACACTCACACGTTCACACACTCACACGTTCACACACTCACACACACACTCTCACACTCACACACTCACACGTTCACACACTCTCACACTCACACACTCACACGTTCACACACTCTCACACTCACACGTTCACACACTCACTCTCACACGTTCACACACTCACACGTTCACACACTCACACACACACTCTCACGTTCACACACTCACACACACACACGTTCACACACTCACACGTTCACACACTCACACACACACTCTCACGTTCACACACTCGCACGTTCACACACTCACACACACACTCACATGTGCATGCTAACCTATTTCAGAGTGATTGTATTGATTTTCATAGTGTTGATCTGATTAGACCAGTCGATTCGGTTTGTCCTCCACGTTCCTCTATCGTCATATTTGAATGAATTAACGTCTTTTAATATTTTAATTCACAGCAGAAAAGAAATGGTTTGAATTCTGACAATAACAACATAGGCCACACCTCGTTATTTACTGGGACTGACACACAGAGGCCACGCCCCTTTTCTTTAGTCCGACTCACTCCTCCTTTTTAGCTAAAACTGACAGGCACAGAAGCCACACCTCTTTCTTTACTGAGACTGACATACACAGTAGCCAGTAGCTTTATTGAAATATACAGGCACAGAGGCCATGCCTCCATCTTTACCAAAACAACAAGCACAGAGGCCACGCCTCCATCTTTACCAAAATGACAAGCACAGAGGCCACGCCTCCATCTTTACCAAAACAACAAGCACAGAGGCCACGCCTCCATCTTTACCAAAATGACAAGCACAGAGGCCACCATCTTTTGTGAAACTGACAAGCACAGAGGCCACGCCTCTTTCTTTACTGAAACTGACAGGCACAGAGGCCACGCCTCCATATTTAGAAAAACTGACAGGCACAGAGGCCACTCCTCCATATTTACAGAAACTGACAGGCACAGAGGCCACGCCTCCATATTTATGGAAATTGACAGGCAAAGGGGCCACTGTATTTTGTGGAACTGACTGGCAGAGAGGCCCCGCCTCCTTCTTTATTTGACACATCAGTCATGGACAAATGTCTTTTTTTTACTGAAACTGACCAGCACAGAGGCCACGCCGCCTTCTTTATAGAAACTTACAGACACACAGGCCACCCCTCTTTCATTAACACTGTCAGTTATTTTGTTGCATTGTTTTCCTCTGTAATTGCTCTCATGTTTTCTTAATTGATGCTTTTTCAGATCTTTGGTCTCAAGAGAAAAGGAAAGACAAATAAGCCTCATCTTGGAGTAATGGAGATCAAACAGTCTTCATTGATTCTAATCACTAAAATGCATTCAATCTTTAGAGATACTGCACACAGCCAGATGTTTGTCAGATGTTTGTCAACACGTACCACATGGTAGCTATGACGCTGGTCTTATCCTGTAAATCCTGTATGTAATGTGTCTGGTGGGGACACGCATTCTGTACGCAAGTTCATTGTGGGTAATGACCGGAGATGTGACATAAGGAACTTTCTGAAGGGTCAAGGCTTATTAGTACAATCACAGACACCATGAATACAGATTAATTTGACACTTAAACAATTAACAATAGAATGAGCATTAAATTTCTGGAAATGGCAGGTCATTTTGTTTTTTACACCACTGTAACTAAATTTGTTAACCAAGGCTCCATTTCACGACCCCTTTAATAGTCAAAGATTGTTTAGAAAACATTAATGTAGATGTAATTTTTCTTAATTTCTTTTACATACATGATTTACATAATAAAACTTAAATAACTCTTGCCGCTTTTTTGTATCTTGTTTACCATCGTAGTGTATCCACTAGAGGGCGCAAAGTGTCCGTTTGCAAATGAGTAAATTAGTAAAAATAAAACTACAAAAAGGTGATTAAAACATCCCACACATTTTGTCAACAAAATAGCCAGCTTTCCTTTTTACATGGTCCGGACAGAAGATTCAGGGGCAAAGGTCATTATGTCGCCATGACAAAATTTCAGGTCGGGTGATTTACATGATCGTAAAAGTGTGTAAACAATGTGAGTGCGGATTGAACTATTAATGCTGAAAGGAAAAAAAAATATTATGAATACTGTAAGGCAAAGGTTGTAGAAAGAAAACGTTCATTTGAGCACTGACTTTCATTCGTCATGCACAAGTACACACCCATTTACACCAGGGCTTTGTGGGTAAAATATGAACTCTGCGATCAAGGTGGGATCTTATATATACTGGGAGATACCCCACAAAATACCTGCTGTTTTGGAGACGCTCTGACCCAGTTGTCTAGTCATCACAATTCTGTCTTTTTTAAAAAAACCGTCTTTCTTTTAAAAAGCTGATTTTTATACTTGCCAATTTTTCCTTCTGCCAACACATCAAATTTAAGAACTAACTGTTCACCTGCTGCCTAATATATCCCACTGTTTGACATGTATAACATAATCAATGTTATTTACTTTACATCAGTGTTTTTTGTGTTGTTTTTTTTTTTTACTACTATTATTATATTTTATAGCTGATCTGTGTATTTGTTTATTGCTTTGTAGAATACATAGTGGACTGTCTGCCCAACATCCAGGTCCCGAGCAAAACAGCTCAGTTTTTAACCCTAGCTCTATAACTACACAGCTTGTTATCAGCAAACATTAGGTGGTTCCTAGGGTCTTACTCTGTGGTTCCTAAAATATATTTAAGCACTCATTGGTTGGAAGGCAAGAACACACCCTGGACAGGTCACCAGTCCATCACAGGGCCAGATACATTGACACTCACACCTAGGGGGAATCTAGTAATCCGAGTTTGAGCTGTCGGGGACACTGGAGCTTCTGGAGGAAACTCACTCAGTCATGGTGAGAAAATGCAAAACCCAAAGAAAGAACCTTGCACTTGTGTATATTTGTCCACGACAGGAATCCAGGCATCTACATCTAATCAACCTTGGATAACTAGCTAGCTAGCAAGCCCTTATTCTACAACTCTGTTCCCAAACTACTGCAAGAGACAATATTATTGGTGACAACCATATTAGAAATTTTAAATTGTGTGAACTCTACTTAGAGGTGTGTGAATGTTATTTCAGAAACGTAGGAGACGGTTAAATGTTGTTTCCTTATCTTTATCCTGTTTTTGTAAGGAAACTAATGAACCCAGAGAAAAATCCACCCAATGAACCCAGGCTCAGGATCGAACCATACACACTGGAGCTGTAAGGCTGCAATGCTACCCATTGTACCGCCATACTACATGATACCATTAACCAAATAATTGAAGATACTTTAAAGGTGTTTTCACACCTCAAAGTCGAGACCAAAGTCCCAACCAAGGTTGATGTTTTTGTTCCATTATATATACTTGATGTGGTACGTTTTGGTTTCGTGTTGCCATTTAGCAAGCACACTAAGGACCTTTTGCAAGAAATACCTACATACTGACTTTATCACTTATGTGGGCTGCGTCTCCATATACTGAATATTAATTGGTTTGTAGAGAAAAATGCATCTGATGTCAGTGTATTATAAATTTGGCAGGTCGTCTCTTCCGCTTGGCTGGAGAAGAATAAATGAACAGATTAATTTCATTACCACTTGTCTGATTATATTATGACATTATTACCAGCAGCACCAACTTCAGACACAGTACACGACTGAGTCACATTCACCAAATGAACATCCTCATTGTCCATCAGGTATATCAACACCGACAGATAAGAGGGCGAAGACTGTGAGATAAAAGAACATTTTAAAAATTATAAATATTATGGATACAAGCTTTGTTTTTTTCATCTCCTCTCACCATGCTGTGGCTCATTTTCTTTTCAGAAAAGCCAGGACAGCCATGGCCTAGTGGTTAGGGAACCAGTCTCATGACAGGAAGGTCCCAGGTTCAATCCCTATGGCAGGCCCAAACCCAAGACATGACTGAGGTGTCCTTGAGAAAGCACCTAACTCCCCCAACTGGTTTCTGGGTGCTGTGGTTTGGGGCTACCAAACCCTTGTGCTGCAGGCAAGTTTGTTCACTGGTGTGTGTATGTTTTACTGCAGGGATGGATTAAATGTAAACAGTAGGCAAATAGTTCACTTTCTTCGCCTCATTTTTTCCCTCTGCTGTTTAATGAGTGACGATAGCCCGTCTCAACTTCCTGTAGTAGGTCTGAAAGCATTGGTCTAAACGATCCATTGTGTGTTTTCACACTGCACCATGGTTCAGTTTGATTCGGACCGAGACCATTTCTTCTGGTCAGACCAAACTTTTGTCCTTTGGTCCTTTGACACCTGGGGTTCAGACCAAACAAGGCAGGTGTAAAAGCACCCTGAATGTAACATATGGGCCGTGCTTTGCTTTTAGAGTAATACATCAGGTTTCAAGCTAAAGGACAGGTAGAACCAGGGTCGGTCTGAAGGTACCACCCCAAGAAGAAATGCCAGCCTTTTGTTCACCTCAGAAGTGCCACTTAAACTTAAGTTTTTCATTTGATCTACCCCTTTAAGATGTGGGTTAAATCCTGAAAAAGCTCAGTTTCTGGACATGTGGAGCACTATGTAAGGTGGAGGCACCACTGAGGCACACCTAACCAAGTGCACTCATATAGTCAGTGGCACTGATTTGGGATTGAGCCGGTGGTCAGTAATCACTGACGATGAAAAACGGGGGGTTGTTTTGGGTAATGTGATCATCACCTCAGACCCTGTATCAGTGTATTATTGTGGGCGGTTTGAGGCGGTGAACTACACAGCGGTGCTCTGTGGAGATGCTGATTAGAAGATGATGCTCGGCGCCTTGCGGTTGCTTACAGGAGGACTGCGGTGGCCGCGTCTGCGCATGCGCGGGTGTCGTGTTCGCCTTCGCTTGTGTGTGTGTGTGTGTTATTGCTGCTGATGCGAGTTGCTATCAGTTCTGAGGGGGAAAAACCCACAGGACTATATAAACATACATCTTATATATTTTTAAATAATTATGTTTTCGTCGCGGAGATGGACGCGAATAGGCATTTTTTCAGGATTTTTCTGGAAACGTGGTGGAATTTCTGACGAAAAAAGGCTTTAATATCCGAATGAAGGAATAACGGAATTTTGGTCGACATTTAAACAGGCTAATCGGAGCTAGCAGCAGCACAGGTGGATTAATCCGCGCTCGGCTCCTCTCACATCTGGCCTTGAGAAAAAAACAAAACATCTGCCGATTGCTATGATTATCGAAAGAAAAACAAAACAAGGAGACGCCTCGTGTTTTTGACAACGGGACTGAATTCCCTCAGGCTCCGCGTTTTCTCGCTTTTCCTTCCAGTCAGGGAGGAAGGGATGCTGTTAGCTAGCCTCCTCAGCTAACCGGCTAGTCTCCACCGCGTTAGCGTTTTAAAACCCCCTAAATCTGGCTTATTTACAGATTTGTGGTTCACACAAATCTGTAGATAAGCGTTTAAATCCGGCTAATTTCTCGTAATATGAGAAATTTTAAAGATTAAAAGTCGAGGGAGAAGTAAAATGAGGGCTATTGACATAAGCTAGGAGGTCTTCTGTGTGAAGAGGAATGAGCTGTGGGGTCAACACCATGAGGAAGACTTAGGCTAGCTAAATACTATGAACAGTCATAGGTTATTATTGAACATTTAACATGCCATTCAAGCCTGTGAACAGCAGTTTTAACTCATCTCTTTTTTCCCCTCCTAGGTGCTTTTAGCCGACTGTGAGAACAAGCAGTTGTAGGATTTGTGAGACCTTCTGGTACTACATGGTTGTGATCATTATGTAATTCATTACGTCTAGGAAGAAGATATTTAACATAGATTATATAGAGAGAGAGATTACACCTAAGGTAGTGTAGACCACTGGCATGTTTCTTTATGTTCTTATACAATATTATGTTTTTTTTTAATTCATGGTACTATTCACATAGTCACTCCGGTGATAACCAACCACAGGTAAACACTAAACATGTTCCTGAAATACAGGTTTCCAGTTGCTATAACAAGGTACTGCATTTCAGTTTATTTCAAAACAGCTAGGTCTGTGTAACCCTATTGTATAACGTTGAACTAACTGCTTCAGTGTAGATCAGGTCACCTTAAAATTCTGCTTTTCAACCGGAACAGCCTTTCATGCCAGAATAAATTAACTCTGAGCGATACTGTAGTGGAACAAACGCACTCTCTATCTTGACGTTCAGGCTGAGGCGGTTAATTATTTATTCTCAAGTGCGCATGGATCTCAGCAACTTTACTGCCCTTGGCACTTTGGCTAAAAGTGGACGCGATTTAACGTGGAATTCCAAACGTTATTGCTCTGTGGAGTTTTAATAAAAGGAGATACCTCCTGGAGTGGTTCAACATCAGGGAGAGGAACGGCGCTCCTAAATGGAGCAGGTTCTCTCCAGCCCGCGAGGTCATTCCGACTGGGAATGTGACCAGAATTCTCTCGGATTTCTACTTTTGGATAACGGCGACGTCGCTGGTGACAGCGGCCGTGAAAATCCGGAGAGACATCAGAGAGGAGAGCCTGGTATTGTCTCTCTGAGCTTTGATGAGATATTCCAGGACAGCTCTTTGAATTTGGACGAACTATTTCGGGCATCTCGGTATTCTGGATTAGATCAAGCATATCCATGGGAGCGTAGCTCGGACCCAGTCAGTCCGTCTTGGGATAAACAGCAGTCTGTCCCACAGAAACTGGCTGAAGGGGACTGCTGTGAAAGGCCACATGATGTGGTCACAGCAGATCTCATCACTTTTAATTCTAATGCACCCAGTCCCACACACACTTGCACATCTATGCAGGCTGTGGACATTTCTCAAACTATCGGAACAGTCCGCATTGATTGCCCTTTAGATGGCCTCATAGGCCAGCTTTCTCTGGATCCTGTGCTGGACCACACACTCTCTCAAACCCTGCCTGCTCAGAGGACTAGTGTAGTTGAGAAAAGTCCAGACCCCTTTGAGACGAAAGATTTGTCCACGTCACACACTACACCTAAGAAAGTGATGGACCTCTTGTGTGCAAATTTGATGGATCTTGCTGAGGAAAGCACAAGAAGGACTGCGTCCTGTAGTTTGGCGAATTCACTTGAGACTTCGATTCCTTCGCCCTTCATCTACAATTTGTCTTCCTCACCCCTCTGTTCGGATTCCCACTTTGACGGCTTGGATGATTTGTCGCCAACGTTGGTTTTGGAGTCACCTGTTCAGCCGTGTCATGGCACCCATGCTATCCTCCAGACAGCTGAGACCTCAATTACAGAATTGTCTATAGACCAGGAGAGTGATATACCTCCAATTAGTAATATGATAAGCCATGACGCATCTGAGGTCCAATCCAGGCCACAGTCACCTGAGGGTTCAGTAGCACCTGTACAAGAAAGAACGTTAGTTGGATCTGATTCAGAGGTCAAACCTAGAACACCACCCGAGTCAGTAGATACTGATGGTCCACTTGAGAGCATCCCTCTGGGCCTCAGTGATGAATGTCCATGTGAGAGTGAGACAACTGTAGAAACGGAAGACACTGTGGAAAGAGACATCCCAGTTAATAACTCTGTGGTACAGGAAATTGAATCTGATTTCGCTCAAGCAGTTCTGTTGTCCTCTAAACAAATGGCTCCAGTGGAGTTTACGTCAACATCTCCAGTCTCACGTTCTCCACAGACTGACTTCTCACCTGAGTTCAGTAATGATGAGATATGTGTGAAAGCGCAAGGTTTTGAGATCACATCACATGACTTGAATGAAAACTCGGAGCGTGATGTAATATGTAATTCATATTCTGGTGACCATCTGATGATCCATAACCCCAAACCACTTGCCTATGATCAAGAGTTTATTGTCCATACCTTTCCTGCGTTGGAGAAAGAACCAATTTCTCTTTCAATTTGTCTCCAGGCAAATGCAGAGACTGACACAATCATACCTGACTCTGAATTTCGAACACACAGCTTATCAGAAATAGAAAGTAAACACAATCTTTCAGAAAGTGCTAACATGCTTGAGGACACAGGCAAAGAACAGACAATCAATGTGGAACTATTAGATAAAGTCATGCTTGCTGCTGTGGATACACACCTCTATTTGCACGTTCAGGAGGTGGAATCTGTTCACACATCAGTGAATCTCAACTCGACTCAACACTGCCAGGATGTTAATAGCTGTACAGCTGAAATTAAGCAGCAACCAAACACACAGGATAAATCGGAGAGCCTCTGCTTTGGTGCCTATAACTGTACACCTGAAAAATGTGTAACTCCAAAGGACATTCACATAACACCTTACGATCTTCAGGACCAACACACACTGACAGAGTCATCTGACCTCAGTGTGAATACACGCACACCAGACTTTACACCGGTTTCAAATGAAAACTCTCCTTGTGCAGTGTTACCTGTCAAAGAAAGCCCAAAAATCGAGGTCATGTGTGTGCAGGAGGCAGAAAAAGAAGGCAGGGATGGTGAACGGGATAATGTAACCCACACTTTTGAGAATGTTCCTGGCCCTTCAGACTCCACCCTCCTCTCAGGTGCAGATAGTCCACTCAGCCAAGTGGGCATGGCCATGGAGCAGCAGAGGGGGGAGGCTTCATCAAGACTCAGTCAGTCGTCTGATGTCAGGGTAAACCAGGAAACTGATCTACCTGACCAACTTATCCAAGCAGACCTGTCTCAGGTAGCAGAGCCAAAGGTAAACTCGCTAATAGACAAGCCTCCAAGCGGAGTTACTCCGCTAGAAGAAACATGTCCACCTCTGATGGATGACAACGTTGTTGTTCCTGATGGTCCTGACAATGCTGAAATGGCTCTGGAATTATGTGTGAGCTCAGATATGATCCAGGATGGGAGTGTCGGTGCAAGTGCAGCCAATCCTCAGGACGAGGAACACTCAGCTCTTCGGGCCGTTTTCCAGGCTCTCGATCAGGATGGGGATGGATTTGTCCGCATCGAGGAGTTTATGGAGTTTGCCACGGCGTACGGAGTGGAACAGGTGATTTTGCTTACTTTTTTAATAAAAGTTTACACACGTGATCTTTGGTGAGAACCAGTATTATTGCTGCTGCAGTATGGTTTGTACTGTTTGGTTCAATTGGTGTCTTTGTATATTTAGATAAGCTAAAGGGCTTTTGAGTTTACAGATTAGAA
The DNA here is from genome assembly GCA_028565595.1 of Duopalatinus emarginatus. Lineage (NCBI taxonomy): Eukaryota > Metazoa > Chordata > Actinopteri > Siluriformes > Pimelodidae > Duopalatinus > Duopalatinus emarginatus. The sequence goes on from JAOVVF010000044.1 coordinate 1,959,356, forward strand.
AAGGCTGCAGGGGTAATTGTGTGGTGTCTTAAACAAACACACAGAGTGAAACGGTCAAAGCGCACACACATATACACACACAGAGCTCACACCCACACGCACTATCTGATCGTTGAAGTTTGATGCTAATGTCACACAAGAGGAGCACTGTTTTGGTTAACTGATTTCCAGCCATTTTACCCTCTTCTCATTTATGATTTCCATACAGAAAAGGTTGTTTTTTTTCCCTCCAGTCACAATACACCCAATGAAACCTGAGTTTTTTGACACCCAAGAACACCTAATGTATTATTCACACCCTTAAAGAATCAAATTGTCGGTTCTTTTCCGGGTCCTCTCTCTGTCTCTCTCTCCGTCTCTCTCTCTTTCCCTCTCACTTAGACACAAGTTGAAGTGTATTTAGTTTCACTGTTCCTTGATCTCAATTGTTAATTGTTACTTATACACCATATTAATTAGTTGCTTGGATTATTATGGTTTGTTCGCCTTGAGAGTCCCAGTGCTACTTTGCTTCCTTTCCCAGGAGCTCTTTGGTGCTGGTTAGATGGATGTAATAATCATGACAAATGCTATGTGCTTATGTCTGGAATTACATGGCTGTATGTCTGTATGTAATTCTAATACATCACATTCGCCACATTTGATCCTTTGCAACTTGTTTTTTAGTAAACAAACAAACGTTGTAGCTGGAGAATCAGTTCTTTCCACAGTGGATATGAGTGCCATCTGGTGAAGACCGATTTGTTGTTTTGTATAAAACTGATATATAAGGGATTTATCCTTCATAGAAAACATCCTTGCTTTCTATGACGTCTCCTCTATTTGAAACATTAGCCTCTGCAATATTGGTATCTAAGGTTTTTAAAAATCTTCTGCAAAATTGGTTCACATAGCACACCCCTGTCTCAGAAATTATTCATCTAACAGCTCATGAGCTCAAATTAGCGGTTATAGAGCCAGAACAACAATTGGAGTTGTGAACCAGTGGGGAATTGCTTTGTTTTACAGGTCATCACTTTGGAAGTCTGGAAGTCTGACAAACTACAGTCCAGGGGTGGACAAATCATAAATCTATTAAATCTCCCACATGCTGTTATGTTTGGGGTGTCTGGATACCTGATAAATATGGCAACTAACACAATGTAATAAAGTAAGGCTAGCTAGTTAGCTAGTAAAAAAGACAGCAGAAAAGCTAACTCGAGTGGTTGCAATAAAGGGCATAGGTGTGATTTTGACGGGGGGGGGGATGTCATGCTGAAATGAGATGACTAAACAATTTACATTTAGTTCAAGACTGAGAAAATTTAGCTTTGCAAACTGAGACAGAACTAATATCAGTATTAGTGTGTGTCCTAAACAACAGCAACAACACAGCAGTTTTGTGCTGCACTACTGAAAGCACTTTTGTACACAGTTGTGTACTGTTTTTTTTTTTGTTTTTTTTTTACATATTATTTAGTTAGTTCAATTCAATTCAATTTTATTTGTATAGCGCTTTTAACAATGAACATTGTCTCAAAGCAGCTTTAACACTAAGCTGCTAAGCTTTTTACACTAAGTTAGTGTAGTTTGGGACACGGCAAAAGACTAATGTTATTTTGATGTTTCAGAGTGCTTTGTGACAATTTGAACAAGGTTGATTATTGTCAGTTAACCTTTATATAACCCTTATATTCAAGCCGATTTCATAGCAATTATTAGTTATCATTGCTAAATTGTTGTGCTTAAAATCAAAGCTAGTGAAGGCTAACTGAGAGATCAGACGCTCTGTTGAGGTGAAAGCAGAGGACAGTGATTGGAGAATATTTGTAAACAGGCACCTCAGCATGACTCAATACACATCATAGCATGAAATGCTAGTTTGATTTGCTGTCAAAACCCTAACTTGTCCTCCCCTGCGGTATAATATTTGAGTGGGACAAATCCAGCTGTTTTCAATATTGGGTGGGTCATTACCCCACCCATCAGCCGGTTGCTACGGCTATGGTTTCATTCCAACCTTGGCAAACCATTCCTTTTTAGAGCGCTTCTCTTAGAACCAGGGAAAGGATTTTGTGATGCTGAAGCATAATTTAAAGCTTCCCCCTTTGTGGCAACAGTTTGGAGAAGAACCCTGTATGAATGTGATGGTCAGGTTTCCACAAACCTTTGGCCATATAGTGTCACATAACCCATGGTCACGTAACTCCGGGTGAAACATGTTGAGAAAAAGCAGCTAGCCTGACTTGAATTATATCTTCAACTTGCTGTCTAAGGACAAAACACCACTTCCCACAGTTGAAACATGGGCGAACGATTTGCTGACTTGGGCCCAAAGATGACAATCATAACGTTTGTTGCTTCCCTTAGTCTGCATTAATGTACTTAAAAAGCTGACCACTTTTTAGCCTTGTTGGTTACTAGGAACCAAAACATGGTGGGGAGCACCATTGAGATTTAACTTGCCTGTTAGTGCATGTTTTCTTGCCTACATGGATTGTTGTTTTTTTTTTAACCTAAATAGCACTGACCAGCAGTTTCCAATTTTATAACACTAAATGTAACAACTGATGTTTCTGTGACTGCCACCGTGTTAATCATCAAACTCTTCACACGCTCATCAGCTGATTTTTTTTTTTTTTTTTTTTTTTTAGCTTTACTACTTTGCATTTACTGCACCTAACTGCTGTTTCCTCAGAACCATATGTTTATGCGTGTTCTCATGGTTATATTTAACAAGAGCATGTCCACCCCTCACTCAGCATTCTGTCCAGCGTTTATGTTTGCGTGTTTGTGGAATGGTGGGAGGATTTGGTACAGGAAATCTGGCTGTTTTGTCAGCTGAAAAATGCTGAGGTGAACAGAGAACAGATTAGATTGGCTGGACTAGAGAGGCTGAGAATGAATGGGGAGCTTGAGTGAGGTTTGGATGTGTTGTTCTTCATTGTTTTTGGTTTTAGCATAACCTCAGTTTGGCCTCCAGAGCCGTCTTGTTTCGTAGAGTTTAGTTTACCGAAATAGCAGGGCTAAATAACAGGTTTCTCTAAAACTCAGTAACACATTAAGTAATGTCAGACCTCAATGTGAAAGTGGCCCAGTGGTTAAGGCTTTAAACTACAAATCAGAGGGTGTTTAGTGCAAGTCCCAAGATTTGAGTTGCCAAGATATCCACTTGGGGTCCTTTGCATTGACCTTTAATTGTCAACCTTTTGGTAAAAAAAATTAACAAAATGTACTCATACTCGTAGAGTTAGGAACAGCAACAGGATTTCAGCTTTAATAGGCCTAGAATCAAACTTAGAATCTACCAATGTTCTTTGGCCAATCACATACAAGTTAGCCATCAGATTTATTTATTCTTTAGCTACAAGACTAGAGACAATTATTGCTACAACCTATTTATTAATATCAGTTAACAGCATAGTGTCATTGCACCAACTTCCACTATAGCTTCAACACCAATTTAAAAATGGGAACACCAAGCTCAGGTAGGTATGGCCTAAGGAAAATGTGTAGATGGAAACACCAGGATCAGGTAGGGGGCATGATCTAAACAAAGTTTGAAGATGGAAACATGAGGTTTAGGTGGCAAGCGTGGCCTAACGAAAGTTTGAAGATGGAAACACCAGGCTTAGGTAGGAGGTGTGGCCTAAAGAAAGTTTGAAAATGGTAACACCAGGTTCAGGTAGGACGTGTGGTGTAAATAAGTTTGAAGATGAAAACATGACATTCAGGCGGGAGGCGTGGCTTAAAGAAAGTTTGAAGATGGAAACATGAGGTTCAGGTGGGAGGCGTGGCTTAAAGAAAGTTTGAAGATGGAAACATGAGGTTCAGGTGGGAGGCGTGGCTTAAA
>JAOVVF010000044.1:1963287-1968287 GCA_028565595.1 Duopalatinus emarginatus
GGCTTAAAGAAAGTTTGAAGATGGAAACATGAGGTTCAGGTGGGAGGCGTGGCTTAAAGAAAGTTTGAAGATGGAAAAATTAGGTTCAGGTGGGAGATGTGGCTTAAAGAAAGTTTGAAGATAGAAACACCAGGTTAAGGTAGGACATGTGGTGTAAAGAAAGGTTAAAGATAGAAACACCAGGTTCAGGTGGAAGACTAGGCCTACAGATAGTTTGAAGATGGAAATACAAGGCTCAGGTAGGTAGGAGACATGGCCTAAAGAAAATTGGAAGTTGTTTTTCTTTTTCGAGATGCATTAGTATCATAGTGCCATTGAGGCTAACCTCATATATCCGACATGTTTTTCGTTGATTGACCAATTAGAACATTTAGAACGATTTTAGATGAAGGTTTTGATTAGAGGTAGCAGGGAGTGAAACAGTCAGTGACTGTCTTCAAGATGAGCGTGCCATACATCCATTCCATGTGTTTGTAATTCCAGGGAAAGGTGCTTCCACTTTTCCTATTAAAGTAAGAGCTGCTGAGTAATGTCTGTTTACACTTTCTCATTCACAGATTCCTTTAAAATCACAGTAAAACAGTCAAACGTTCATAAATATATGAATTTGACAATACTGCTTTCATTTGTATGGAACGTCATAACACCTGACACACATATTGTGCTTATGTGTGCAAAATGGTGTCCCTGAAGAAGTGTGTCCTGAATTTGCTGATGCTGATGTCCTGCAGTAGCATGGCTGTAAAGAGCGTATGACTGCAGGATGATCGGTTTTAACATTAACGCTCCTGAACACATCAGCTGTAACACATTAAACAGTGGGTCGTCTCTTTAAGAGCACCTCTCAGCCACAGCTTATTGATCATTTTACAACACTGTGAGGCAGTTGAGTTTTAATGTGCGTGAGAGTAACTGTGAACATACCATTTCTACAAGGTTTTAGAATTTTAAGCGCGTTTGCTTAAATGGGAGAATATGCAGGAATCTAAAATATTTGTTTCCTGCGAATGGTTGATTTTACTTCCTGGCAAGTTAATCCCAACTAATAGAAAACATGAAACAGGATGTTGCTGTGGTTTCTTTCTGGGAAGACCAAAACAAATCACGAATGCAAGGATACAGTTTTAGGACACTTACACCACTCAGCCATAACATCTAATTCACCTGCCTAAACAGCCACCAAAACAGCTCTGACCCGTTGAGACATGGTCTCCACAAGGTCTCCACAAGACCTCCTAAGGTGTTCGGTGGTATCTGGCATCAAGACATTAGAAATGGATTCTTCTGTGGATGATCAGGCCAGACAGGCTAGCCCTTGCTGCACCATGCATGTCAGTGAACCCTGGGTGCCCGTTACTGAATCACTGGTTGATTTTGCTTGAACTATTTTTGGTAGGTACTAACCACGGTATACTGAAACACACCCCACAAGACCTGTTGTGGAGATGCTCGACCCAGTCGAGGAGTCATCACAATTAGGCCCTTGTCAAAGTCACCCAGATCCTTACTCTTGCCCATTTTTCTTGCTTCCAGCACATCAGCTTCAAGGACTGACTGCTCACTTGCTGCAGAATATATCCCAGCCCTTGAAATGTCTCACTGTAATGACATAATTAATGTTAGTTCTGTCACTTGTTACTGCTTATATGGTTTTCTTGGTTGTATGTTATAGTTGGTCAGTGTATTGTATTAATAACACTTTCATTTGTCACTCTGACAAGCTTGTTGATGAGGCTCATGCTTCAACAATCAGTGCTGTAGGAATGAAGAAACAATGAGTGTATTCATTCATATGGTTGATTATGTCTCTTGGAGAACAGGGCTCTTCAGGCTCTTGTTCCCTTCTCCGATTACAACCCCACCCGTAAATCTGGATTAGGGTTCTTGGTTCTCATCAGACAGTAATTGGCTTGCGTAGCAACATGACATGATTGCCGTGTACTAAGTGTGGAAGGTTTCTGCTCATCACTGATAAAAAGCAGTACATTTTGTCTTCTTGGTAGTCCAACAACCTTTCTGCTTCCTTAGAAGAAGCCTTCATTTGTCACGTATACATTGCAACACAGTGAAATTAATGTCTATGCTTATCCCAGCTTATTGTTGGCGACAGGGTGCAGGGTCAGCCAGGACACTGGAGCAGAGAGGGTTAAGGGCCTTGCTCAAGGGCCCAAAAGTGGCAGCTTGGCAGTACTGTGGCTTAAACCCCCAACCTTTAGATCAGTATCCAAGAGACTTAACTGTTTATACAATACTGCCCTGTTGAGCTAGTAAACTAACTGACTAGCTAAAATTTGATCTTCAGTGAACAAAATCAAATTGACCCAGGAAAGCCCAGAATTATGAAAATGAGGTCCAATTGTTTTTATCCTATTCAAACTGACAGCTTTAAAGACAATACTTAAATTTCTCCCAGTTTGCAACCAATATTGCAACCGGTTACCTTAAGTTACCACCAACGTGCCAGTTACTTACCAGAGGAAGTGAAATGGGCAGTAATGGTGTGGTTAGGGAACTGGTCTTGTGACCGGAAGATTCCAAGTTCGATTTCCACATAGGGCAAGACACCCGACCCCCAACTGCTCCCCAGGCCCCCATCCTGCTCTGGGCAATTGTGTTTACTGCCCCCTAGTGTTCATTGGGGTGTGTGTTTCACTGCACAGATGGGTTAAATGTGGAAGTCACATTTCTCTGCATGACATACATTACATGGCCAAAGGTATGTAAACATCTGGCTAGTGGGTTTCCTCCAAACTTGCACCAACTGATCTTCATGAAGACATGGTTTACTAAGAACTCAAGTGGCCTGTACAGAGCACTAACCTCGACCCCAGTGAACCCTCCTAATGACTTGAAACTCAGACTTTGCACCAGATCTTCTCACTTGACATTATTATCTGGTCTGAATGTGTGTGGCTGAATTGGAGGTGCAGAAATTACCATAGGCACTCTAAAATCTAGTGAGAAACCTTTCCCGATATTAATGCCTGTTGTTTTGGAATGGAATGTTGAGTCCTAAGGTGTCCTCAAACCTTTGGCCAAGAAAGCTTTGGTCATCACAGATGCCAACGATTGATTACTGTCACTCTGATTAACAGAAGAGAGAATAACATCACAACTCCCACCCTGAAAGTATGGCCAGTTTTCTTCTCCTGGACTCCTAGTTGGGATTTTCTTACTTTTCTATTACACCATTTTGGCAGAATTGGCAGAATCGGCTTTTTCACTGTTGATTTGTCAGCAACGTTTTGTTCTCTGCTTGCTCCGCACTCTCAGGGTCTGCTGATAAATCTGCTTGTAAATGATGCGTACTATCTGTACTCTTTCATCCTTGGCACAAATAATCATCAGGGTTTTTTTCCACTTCTCAACCTTTCCAGTATTCAGGCATTTGTTGTAACAGGTAAATGAGAATAAAGAGACACTCAGTTAAACAGCAGTAAAATGCTAAACAGTCCTTTTACTCTCATTTCCATTTGTTCTCTATGCAAATTCTGACCAGGAAGTCACTTTTACAGGAAGGCCAGGATTGTCAAATGTGAGTTTGCAAACACATACTGTCTGATAGGCGAGTTTGAACTCGTAGCAAATTAAACCATGTAGCTAATGATGAGGGAAAGACATTTTGACTGATTAGCTGATTAGCTCATTACCAACCATTAGCGTTTTCTTTATAACTGTAAATCAACCCCCTCTGTTTTATTGTCTCATTCTTTCTGATGCTGTGGTCTGAGGTGTTCAATTTCTCAGAACAACTAACAGGAAACCCGCCCACACACATGGAGTCCCCCCGACTCGTCGCTCCAGCTCGCAGCACTTTCCTTTTCGCTTTTTAAATGTCACACCAGAGAAATGTTTTTTTTTTGGTTTTTGGTCTTTCTGCATGGCCAGGAGGAAGTGTGTAAACCTGTCAGCATGGAAACTATGAAGGACATCATGGTTTTATAGACCGTTTTGACTTTGTGGTCGCATTTGGCAGGTCCCCACAAGGCAAACTGCTTTCCCCATCCCCCTCACTACCACTGACAGAGGCTAAATGTTTCCTTTTGTTTACTGAGGTTAAGGTTGGGTTTAGCATGTATCAAGTTAAGCATAGCATGAATTACCTGCACTGGCAGTGGAAGGTCCTCACAAGGATAATTTGACGGCTTATCCATAACATTATACACTTCCACATCCTCTGAAGGTGTCCTGACACTGAGATGTCCGCAACACACGCTTCTTTGGATCTTCTGTGGGATCGGACCGAATGGGCTAGCCTTCTGCCACCATGCCCATCAGTGAGTCTTGGGCTCCCATGTCCCCCGTTGTCCATTTTAGACCAGTTTTGCTAGCTACCAACCGCTGTATACTGGGACACACTTCACAAGACCTGCTGTTTTGGAGATACTTCGACCCAGTCGTCATCACAGTTTGGCTTTTTTCCTGCTTCCAACACATAAATTTTGAGAACGGACTGTTTACTTGCTACCTATATGAGAAAATCAGTGTTGTTCACTTCATGTGTCAGCAGTGGTGTTAATGTTATGGCTGATATGTAAATAGACATTCTGCCTACTGGAGAATGAGACATGTAAATGACATGTACCCAAGCAGCTGTTCAGCCCCTCAGTCTGTGGAAAATGCAAAGCTCAGAAAGAGGGAATGTCACCGGCATGTGAAAGCTTTTAGAAACACCTCCAGTGCAAACAGCCAAAACGAGCGACTTGTCAGGCAAAAAAAATCTGCCTGATGATATTGAGGTGTGGTTAAGGCGTCAGATTCGACACGCATCTCCGATCTGATGGTTTGCGAAAGTCGTGACACGTGAGTTTGACTCTCAGCTGTAGGCGTCTGCCAGGAGGCGATCGGTTATCAGGATACAATTCAAATCGAGCTTTCAAATGACGCACAGATGCTAGCATGTTACCTCAGGCACGCTTGGTAAATATTCACTGAATCGTTTGAATTTCCAAAGTGAATCGACTCACTGACTGGTTTCGTTCCGGAATGCGGTTTAACGA
>JAOVVF010000044.1:1973287-1975345 GCA_028565595.1 Duopalatinus emarginatus
TGGGAGTTTCTCCTCCCACAGGTTCACCAGTATTCATGCAGGTATGAAGACGTTTGATATTTTAGGCTTTGCAAAAAAAACTGTGTTTGAAAATGTGTGTAGCTAGTTTTTTTTGTTTACATCCAAAAAGGCAATTTTTTTAAACAGACCTGTTGAGTTACAGGTTTGGATATTTGTTTGTATTTTAGAGATTTAAAAACAACATTAAAGGTTGAGAACTGTCGAATTCTCTAATGATATTTTTATGACAGCTCAGCCAGCTAAGTTTTTGCTACTCGGCTAAGTTTAACCTGTTGCCCAGCCGCGTTCCCTTCATCACGGAGTCATACCAAAGTATTCATTCTCATGCCTATCGTGCGTACGTACCTGATTTCTTTTCAAACTGTAATGTGTGTGTGTGTAGCAGGCGGAGGTGTCGGACAGTGCCTACCTGGGCTCGGAGAGCGCATACAGCGAGTGCGAGACGTTTACAGACGAGGACACGGGTGCCCTCGTCCACCCGGAGCTGCACGAGGACGTCGAGACGGACAGCGGCATCGGAAACACTCTTGCGGAGAGCGAGGACCGAAACAGGTAAAGAAGCGCAAACAACATGCGCTGACGTCGTTATTACCCGTGCTGCAGTAGACAGATGGATTAGTACAAGATGTCCGTATTTTAACTCAGTAGGTCTCGAGTGTTTTTAGATTTTTTTTGGGTGTAGCTTGAATATTGAGCGATTTACATCAGTTTTAATGCAATTCCCACTCAAGCAGATAGAAACGTTTTTCCTATAATAAGACGAATGTAGAGGAAGAAGGGATGAACATTTCAACAACCCGCATACAAGCACACTTCTCCCCAGCATGCCGAACGTTTTAGCATTTGTCCCGTGTTGTTATTGTGAAAACTGTAGGAGAAGAAACGAAACACATTCAGGTGAAATAATAACTGCAGAGGTGCTTTTCGAACCGCACTCGTTCACCTGCCACACTCGATTTTGTCTAATTTAGCCTCATTTATTTTGGTAACAAAGAATATTTGTCATTTGAAAATTGCACTGATATGATATATGGATCCAAAACGTCAGTCTGGTTGATGACATGCAGGCTTTTATTCAGCTTTTGGATATACACCCACCACACCTGCCCACCGCCCCTCCCTTTTTTTTGTCCTGTTCATTTCCTTTCCAAAACGTCTGTCCCATTGATACACACGAAAGTATTCACACCCCCATAAACTATGTTCTAATCTGTAAAGCTGTAATCACGCTCAAATTATTATTATTATTGTTCCACCTGATATTCGGTTCGTATCTTCTTCGACAGCTTTCGAGATTTTGACACGGGACTAACGCTAAAACGTCTGGCATGTTTGGGAGAAGTGAGCTTGTATTCAACTGGTGAAAATGTTCATCCCTTCTTCTTCCACTACACTCGTTTTTCCACAAAAAAAGTTCACATGGGGATTTTATAAACAACGGACGTCAATTCTCGAGCTGCACCATGAAAATCGGCGCCTCAGGATCTGGGTACACCAAGACTGCAACACACTCTGCAGGATACGTTATAATATTTTTTTGTAATTTCTAATGAAAACATTGATATAAACATGCATTCATACAGTGTACTACGTGTCCCGGGACATTACGTCATCTCCAGAGCCTGACGTCGGTCGCCCAGATAATGCCTCAGACCTTGGACCAGATAATAAACTTTCTGAGTCATTTCGTTCGCAGGCGTGACTGCTTTCTGATATGCAGTGAGCTCTTGTCTTTTCTCGTCCGCACTCCAGCATCGAACAAACGTCAAAAAAACAGCAAACAACGCGGTCCTCCATTTTGGAATCAGGGAGGTCATGTGACAGTCATGCGTCATTGTTTCTTACGTAGATTTTTTACAAACTCAAACACCAAAAAAAAAATTGGCTTGAGCTTCTGCTTTACATACAGTTGTGTGTGTGTGTGTGTGTATGTGTGTGTATGTGTGTGTATGTGTGTGTATGTGTGTGTATGTGTGTATGTGTGTATGTGTGTATGTGTGTGTGTGTGTGTGTGTGTGTGTGTGTGTGTGTGTGTGT
>JAOVVF010000044.1:1976832-1988861 GCA_028565595.1 Duopalatinus emarginatus
ACTCACTCACTCACCCACAATGTCTCTCATATACTCACTCACTCACCCACAATGTCTCTCATATACTCACTCACTCACTCACTCACCCACAATGTCTCTCATATACTCACTCACTCACCCACTCACTCACAATGTCTCTCATATACTCACCACAATGTCTCTCATATACTCACTCACTCACTCACTCACCCACAATGTCTCTCATATACTCACTCACTCACCCACAATGTCTCTCATATACTCACTCACTCACTCACACACAATGTCTCTCATATACTCACTCACTCACCCACGTCTCTCATATACACACTCACTCACTCACACACAATGTCTCTCATATACTCTCTCATATACTCACTCACTCACAATGTCTCTCATATACTCACTCACTCACTCACTCACTCACCCACAATGTCTCTCATATACTCACTCACTCACCCACTCACTCACAATGTCTCTCATATACACACTCACTCACTCACTCACTCACACACAATGTCTCTCATATACTCACTCACTCACTCACCCACTCACTCACAATGTCTCTCATATACTCACTCACCCACTCACTCACAATGTCTCTCATGTACTCACTCACTCACAATGTCTCTCATATACTCACTCACTCACTCACTCACTCACTCACCCACAATGTCTCTCATATACTCACTCACTCACTCACAAACTCACTCACCCACAATGTCTCTCATATACTCACTCATTCACTCACCCACAATGTCTCTCATATACTAACACACTCATTCACTCACTCACTCACACACTCATTCACTCACTCATTTACTCACTCACACTCACACTCACTTACTCACTCACTCACACACACTCACTCATTCACACGCACTCACACACACACACACACACTCACTCCCTCATTTGCTTACACACTCACTCACTCACAATGTTTCTCATATACTCACTCACTCACTCATTCACTCACCCACAATGTCTCTCATATACTCACACACTCATTCACTCACTCACTCACACACACTCATTCACTCACTCACACTCACTCACTCACTCACTCACTCATTCACATGCACTCACACACACACACACACTCACTCATTCACACACACTCACTCACACATTCACACACACTCATTCACTCACACACACACACTCACTCACTCACACACACACGCACTCACTCCCTCATTCGCTTACACACTCACTCACCCACAATGTCTCTCATATACCCACTCACTCATTCACTCACTCATTTACTCACTCACTCTCTCATTCCCATATTCACCCACTTACCCATTCATTCACTTAACCACTCACTAATTCACCCACCCACTTACTCACTCATTCAGTCACTCATTCACTGTTTCTTTCATTTACTCTTTCTTTTGCCCACTCACTCACCCACTCACTCACTAACTCACTCAACCACCCACTGACTCACCCACTCACCCCAATGCGCTTGTGTTCTCCCTCACTCGTCCTCCTCCTGCCCTTTACTACTTTTTTCAAATTCTTTCCTTCTCTTTATCACTCGTTCTTCTCTCCTCTCCCCCCCCCTCTGCTCCCACCCTCTCTCTGCTCAGCTCCGAGCCTTTCCCCTCCAGCTTCCAGAATTTCCTGCAGTCGGAATGTCTGGAGTTTTTCTGCACTCACTGTCACAAACAGTTCAGCCGTCTCGAAGATCTCTCCACGCGCCTGCACTTACTAGAGATGAATAGGTAACACACGCACACACACACACACTGCCTGCTGTGTGTATCCTCCATCTGTGTGGGCGGGTGCTCTCTCACTGTCACCACCGGCTGCTCCTCAGTGTGTGTTAGTGTGCCGTGGTGTGCTGTCATGGTGTAAGGTCAGGGTTCAGATCCTAGAACCAGTGTGTGACGGTGAGGAGGTTTTGTGTGTCCAGAAGTTCACTACCAAGGAGGTTTTTTTTTCGAACCTTTTCTAGTGCACTACATCCTGGACGTTAGTGACACCATTGAATAATGGACTAGTTCTGGGCAGTGGGGGGAAAAAAAAAACAAAACAAGTGCACTTGCTGTTCTCCATATAAAATGGCCCAGCCATGGGGGCAGCCGTGGCTCAAAGTTAGGAAGCCTTGTGGACTTGAACTCGGTCCCGTCCTAAACGACAAGACACTGAAGTGCCCTCGAGCAAGGTGCCTAACCCCAGACGTCACGCTGGGTTCCGTGGACACGGCTTCCCCTCCGCCCCAGGCAAAGTGTGTTCACTGTCCTCTAGTGCGCTCGCATTCATGCAAAGGCGAACACGCCGGGTCGATCACTTTGCTTTCACTTTGTTGTAGAAGTCAGCTCCCCTTGGTAGTGGCCTCGGACGTTTCGAGAGCATTGTACCTGATACATGCACATGCTCAATAAATCATGAACTCGACGTATTCGGCCGTGGAGGCGGTGACGTGTCGGTGTCGATATTTCCCCCCCCGCAGGTTTTGATTGGTCAGCTTGTACTAATCATCACTGGAGTCACAGGTGAAACTCAGACGTCGTTATCCAGTGTCCAGGTTGAGCCGCGCTTGGCATTCGTACTCACCATTTCCTGTTATTAGTCATTCAGCCTTGGTAAAGAGCTGACCAGTCAAAACCACCCTCCCCGGCTCTAGTCACGGGTTCCCCTCTTTATTTCTCTTCCTGACACCGTTTTCCTGTTTTCTGTCTCCCCCCCCCCTTCCCCCCTCTCATGCTGTCCCGCTCTCAGCTCCAGCAAGAGGCTGTCCAGTAAAAAAGCAGCAAGGTGAGAATGCTCTTCTGAAGTGTCCACTGCATGCGTCTCTACAAACGTGTGTCACTTATTAGATTATATGTGGCGCGTTCTGATCGCTCGTGTCTTTCAGGCACTTGTTGCAGTCCGGCGGTCTGGATGGAATGAATGACCTGAGCCGAGACATCCTGGACCTCGCTGACAGCGACATCACCGATAAGGTGCCGTCTTATGTGTTATAGTATAAAACTGAATATAATACAACAACAATCACAGATCCAGGTCTAATCTCTGTGTGTGTGTGTGTGCGCATGCGTGTGTGTGTACCTGTGCGTGTGCATGCGCATGCGTGTGTGTAGGTGCTACTTTTGGAACGCCGTGTGTCCGAGCTGGAGAAGGACTCGGCGGCGAGTGAGGAGCAGCACGCCCGTCTGCGGCAGGAGAACCTGACGCTGGTGCACCGCGCTAACGCCTTGGAGGAGCAGCTGAAGGAGCAGGAGGTCCAGGCGGACGAGACCCTGAACACGCTTGCCCGTAAACACAGAGACGCCCTCAGCAAACTGCAGCGCGAGAGAGAGCTGGAGATGGAGAACCTGCAGGCCAGGTGGGAGATTCGGCCTCGGTTAACGCCCAGATGTCTTTTGGAATACAATGAAGTGGCAGAGAAAGCTGGAGTTCCATTAAACCTCTGGACCTGTGTTTGGGGTTTAGTCATTCACACCAGATCTTACAGTTACGGGCTGTTTTGTAGGAAGTGTGGTGCTCACTGCCTGACGAATATTTGCTCACAGTCGTATTTCTGCAGTCCTGAGCTCCAGTGGGGCGACCCGTCATGTATTAGACTGTTGTATCAGTTTTTCTGCCACTTCAGGGTACATGCTGTATTCTTCTACCTTCTGCTGCATCATCTAGTGAGTTAAAATAATGTCACTTTATTTTTTGCTCTGTTAAACAACCACGTTGTGTGTGTGCGTGTGTGCGTGTGTGTGTGCTGTTTTCACATGCAGGCTGCATCAGTTGGATGAAGAGAACAGCGAGTTAAGGTCATGTGTGCCCTGTCTGAGAGCCAACATCGAACGACTGGAGGAGGTCGAGAAAGCACATATACACACATACACACACACACACACACACACACACACACACACACACACACACGCGCACAGCCACACACACACACTCATGAATCGTTTATATCGTTGCTGTGTGAGATTTTACTGAAACAGAATCACAGCACTGTTGTTTTAATCTACCACAGTGATGTGTGATTCTTGGCTCTGATTGGTCAGAAGGTTGTCATGGAGATTCAGCTATTTCGTTTAATACACTTTAGTGTGTTAATATGTAGTATATATAATTCTCTCTCTCTCTCGATCACTCTCTATCTGTCTATATCTATCTGTCTGTCTATCCATATCTGTCTCACTGTCTCTCTTTTTCTCTGCATCGGTCTGCCTGACTCTTTATTTATCCCTCTATCTCTATTTGTCTCTGTCTGTCTGTTTCTCGCTTTCTCTCTTTTTCTGTCTGTCTGTCTGTTTGTTGTCTCTCTCTTTTTGTCTCTTTCTGTCTGTCTGCCTTTATCTGTCTGTCTGTCTCACTGTCTCTCTCTCTCTCTCTCTCTTTCTCTCTATCTGCCTGTCTGTCTGTCTGTCTAGCTATCTCTCTCTCTGCCTGTCTATCTCTCTTTCTGTCTATCTCTATCTATCTGTCTGTCTGATCTCTCTCTCTTTCTCTCTCTCTCTCTCTCTCTACTTATCTAGCTACTTCCTTTACTAGACCTGTAGCGTGTTCATATGTAACAGACATGTTTACAGACCGCCATCCGTCAGTCCGGCTCTTTACACACCTCTGTGACGTCCAGGTACGTGACCTGTCCACGTTACACAACACTTTACATGTGCGTCGTCGTTCTGTCTCTCCAGGAGAAGAGGAAGCTCCAGGACGAGGTGGACGATATCACCGACAGGCTGAATGAAGAGACGGAGTCGCGCAGGAAGATGGCCGACAAGCTGAGCCACGAACGTCACACCAGCCAGAAAGAAAAAGAGACCACGCAGGAGGTAAAAGGGGGTCGGAGGTCACAGGACCACGCGTGTCCTCGCGTGCCGTAGCTCCTTTTTTTTACGTCTTTTGGTCTCTCTCTGTCCGTAGCTTATCGAGGACCTGAGGAAGCAGCTGGAAATGCTGCAGCTGTTCAAGCTGGAGACGGAGGCTCGACGAGGACGCTCGCCTGCCGCAGGGCTGCAAGAATACAACACGCACATGAGGGAGAACGAGCTGGAGCAGGAAATCCGACGACTCAAGCAGGTAAGAGACTGGACACTGTCCTCTCTGGGCTTCTGGAGGGAACAGCAATAAGCACATCCGGTGTTCCAGCACAAACTCAAACGAGCCTTCTCCAACCGTGATGTCCAGTGGGAGGAGGCCGAACCCTGGTGTTTCAGTGTGCAGGCAGTAGTGAAGGTCCTGCCTCAAGACTGTTGGTACTGTTGGTGCTTTTTTGGATTGTTTTCCCCAAAGCTTCATGTCCTCCTGTGTGTGTTTCATGCCGGAGATCAGATTCCTCTGTGTGTGCAAGCACCGTGGTCAATGAGTGGTTCACTTCCACTGATACCTGACTCTTATCTTTATTTCTTCAATTATTTTGTATCTACGCCTCAACACGCTCCTCTCTCTCTCTCTCTCTCTCTCTCTGTCTCTCTCTCTCTCTTTCAGGATAACCGCAGTTTGAAGGAGCAGAATGACGAGTTAAATGGACAGATCATTAACCTCAGCATTCAGGGAGCCAAAAGCCTCTTCACCGAGTCTCTGTCTGAGTCTCTGGCAGCAGAGATCAACAACGTCTCTCGTGCAGAGGTGTGTGTCAATGCTACACAACACTACAATACACAACACTACACTACACTACAGTACAATACAGTACACTACACAACAGTACAGTACACTACATGACACTACACAACATGACACTACACTACACAACAGTACACGGCATGACCGTACACAACACTGCACTAGGCTACACAACACTACACTACACTACACGACAGTACACAACACTACACTACACTACACTATAGAACACTACAAAGCACTACACTAAACTACACAACACACTTGGCTATTAATACACAGTAATACCGAATACACTGCATGTGATTAAAGTGTGTGTGTGTGTGTGTGTGTGCAGCTAATGGAGGCCATCCAGAAGCAGGAGGAGATTAACTTCCGCCTGCAGGACTACATCGACCGCATCATCGTGGCCATCATGGAGTCCAACCCTTCAATCCTAGAGGTCAAATAATCACCACGGCAACGAACCCAAAATACATGACGGCACCGAGTCCACATGACCACATGATGCACGCGTTCAAGAGGATATCGACTTCTCACTTATGTCTCAGCTGCGCTTCTGCTCTCTGTCGTACACATCCTTTCGGGAGAGTGCACATCTGTGTGTGTGTGTGTGTGTGTGTGTGTGTGTGTGTGTGTGTGTGTGTGTGTTGCGTATGTTGGTTTCTGTGACTTCCCTGTGGTGTGGGATTGAGGGGCCCAGTCCCTCAGGTTGTGATTGGGTTTAGGGCTGTCTGTCAATCATATCAACGCTGGCCAATCATGGGCGTCTGTGAGCTTGTGCATACAGAAGTGGGCGGGAAGTGGGTGGGAGCCCTGAAGCAGATGAGCGGTGGCTGATGCATGATAGGGGACAGATGTCTGACGGGTAGGAATTAAATATATCCAAATTGGGGCAGCCCTAATAGACACACACACACACACACACTCACACAAAACACACACACACACACACAGCTGTTATTTTCCATGTTTGGTTTTTGTTTGTTTAGCTCCATGATCAAACCCATGTGAGGGTCACTTAGGCCTGAGAGGGTGCATGTTGTGTGTGTGTGTGTGTGTGTGTGTGTGTGTGTGTGTGTGTGTGTGTGTGTTGTCATAACTTAAAAGTGTGATGAACTTTCACAAGTGTGTGTGTTCAGTTTTATTTTCCTCTTACGTATTTATTACGATGAAGCAGAAGGCCGCAAATGGAGAATGCTTCAGAAGATGAAAAAAAAAGTGCTGCGACGCCGTGGAGGCGGGGCCTTGTGATTCTGAACGGGGCGTGGCTCTGGGCCCAGGTGCGCTTTCCTGCTGAGTGAATGAAGACGACCTGCCTGGGACGTCCTGTACGATGAAATGGTGTTTGCTTTGACTATATATACACATATATAAATATAAAAATATATATTTCCTCACATGGAAGCTGGAAAAAAAACGGTTGCACTCGAAAAATTGTGACGGATCCCTCGGCTGGAATGACGAGAGCTTATTTTCTGATTAAATTATTTTTGAACTGATGAACCAGAGAGACGGAGAGAGAGAGAGAGAGAGAGAAAGAGCGCAGATGGACCTTGAGAGAACCTGCTGAGACACGAGCACACACACACACACACACACACACACACACACTTACACACACTTCTCTCTCCAGACTGATTTCTCATCTTCTTTATAGGTATTTTACAGACGAAAGGAAAGAGTGTGATCTTGTCTTCCACTGTCACATGACTTTGTATGAGCGTGTGTATGAAGATGAGCTGACGTACAGTATTACACCGAATGTAGTACCGTATTTTCCGGACTATACGGCGTCCTCTAGCAGGCGTTGCTATTACTACAGCCCAAAAAAAAAAAATACACTGAGGTGCCAGAAAAAACCCTGGTACATTGCAGCGGTCCCTCAACAGGCATGGCAAAGATCAGCAGACTTCCTGCAGAACGGTTCACAATTCTGTTGTATTAGGTGGTGTAGGATTTCTCTGTTCCACACCATGTTGCACTGCATCCCAGATGTGGTCTTGGGTGTGAATGACTAAACCCCAAAACTCAGATGGAATGTTCCTCAAACCATAATCCGGTGTCTCTAGACAATGTGTGGTGGTAAATTGTCCTGTTGGAAGAGGACAAACCCGTCAGAATCAATGCAGGACATGAACGCAGTGTTTACCTGTCAGAGACGTTTGTAGATGTCCCAGGGGTCCAGTGGAGCACCTAACAAACCACACAGCGTTATGGAGCCACCTCCAGCCTGTGTATTTTGCATAGGCTCGTCTGTACCAGTTATTTTGGCATTTTAGTGTATACTAATATATTGTAAAAACAAAAAAAAGAAATGGTATAAATTTACACAAAACATTTGTTTTTGTCCAGTCAAACATAATCCGGAAAATACGGTCAATGTGATCAAATGTGTAAATTTCAGGAAATTTTATTTTTTACAGTTGATACATTTCACTTTTTTCCTCGACTAAACTTATTTAATTTTTTTCCTTACGTGCTCCGGTGCCCCCCCCCACCCCCTCCCCCTGATTTCCTCCCTTACTGCTCTGTTTCCCTCTGAAACACTCCAGAAAGGAAAAGCGAAAACCTTAACTGTTTTCCAGCGTTGTGCAATCTTCATGAGGAATGTCAGCTTTCTTTTGCCTGTATGAATCCTGGATGTGCTGAACAGAGTGTGTGTGACTCGTTCTTTCTTTCTCTCTCTCTTAATATGTATATAGATAATGACTGATACGTGTATATATGCGTTCTTTTTTTTCTTCTTGTGAATCTGCGCTCGCACACACACTCGAACGTCCAAAGCCGGAGCAGGGGCTCCACTCGTCACTTAGAAAATTGTGAACACTAATTTTAGCTACGAGTGAGTAGACATAACAGGTTCTTGTTGTAAAGATTAAGAAATGAAATCTATTCTGATTATACGGTGCAATGTTCTGTACAGAAGGATGAAGTTCAAATATCAGTGTTGTCTTCTGCTGCAATTTTTTTTGTTGTCTTTTTTTTCCTTCTTCTTTGAAAGAAGGCCCGTAAAGACGTATCTCCGGTCGTCTGAGGGTCGTGTAGATTTTTCAAGTAATTGTATAAAGGTGAAAGATAAAATAGAAAATGAACTTAGCTGCGAATCAATAAAATGAACATATCTCTTATGTGCTGTGGTGTCGACTCTCTTTCCTGTTTCCTTTTGTACACTTTTACTTTAATTCTTACTACAATTGATTTTTTTAAAAATGTATTATTATTGTTGTTGATAGTGGTGCTAGTAATAATAATAGTAGTAATATTTTCATTATTATTAGTAGTAGTGGTAGCATTATTATTATTATTATTATTATTATTATTATTACTATTATTATTATTATTATTATTATTTTAGTTATTAGTATTATTGATAGAAGTAAAAGCAGTAGCATAACTTATTTATTATTATTATAATAATAATAATTATTAATTTCATTAATAATAATGCTACTGTTATTATTATTATTATTGTTGTTATCATTATTTATAGTAGTAGAAGCAGTAGCATTATTATTAGTAGTCGTAGTTGCAGTAGTACTGTTATTATTATTAGCAGTATATTTAATTAGACATGTAATCATATATTTACATTCTAGAACTATACATAAATAATTTATCACTGAGACTCATTATGTCTCTGTTCCTTAACTGATGCCCTTAACTGTGCCTGATATTTCTGTAACAATAGCCTCAGGTTTCCCTTTAAACCTTCTCAGGTTCAGTTGTTCTGGAGGTAAACATTGGAAGGCCATGTGTAAAAGTTGCAGCGTAAACCTGTACGTGTCTCCCTACATCATACAACTCATTCGACGTTCCTTGTGTCCTGCTTTATCATGCTGCTGCAGCCACATAGTTCCGTCTAAAGGGCGTCCTAAAAAAAGAACGATATACTCCCCCATGGTTCAGACCAGGCTGCTCCTGCTCAATGACATGGAGAGACTGGAGAAGACTCTGTTTCGCCTGGAGCAAGGTATGTTAAAGGAAACTGTACTGCACTTTTAAAGGTGTGCTAAAGATTACTCTGGAGGTCTTCTTTGCAACAGATATAGTTACTAACGGTAAGGCTGTTCAGTATTTGGGACTACCCAAGTCATGAAATGTGTGTCTTGTGTTTTGCACTACCTAAGCAGATTTCTGGTGGACCAGAATATCATCTACATAGATGCAGATTTAGCAGCAGGCTTTGGTTTTTGTTTACCTTTTCTGTTTCGTTCCAAAATAATTGTAAGTTTATGTTTTGCTTTGCTTTATCAAGGCTTCGAGCTCCATTTTCGACTAGGTCCAACTTTGCAGGGGAAGAATGTGCATGTCCACACCAACTACCCTGCACCAGGGCAAAGATTCAACAGGTCTGAGTTTTGTGTCCTTGACTGGATCAGCCCCAGTGGGAAGGAGGAAGACTCGGACAAGTATTGCAAACTGGACCTCGAGATTGCTGGCTCCTACCAGTATTACTTCGGGTGTGGGTGGGTGTTGCGTTGTCTTCGCATTTTATTCCTTGAAATGTTGATTTTAATAAAGCAGTTCCATAGTCTATGGTTTTGCTGTCAGGAATGAGGAGAAAACTGGTGGTGGCTATTTTGTTGTGGATCCTGTGTTACGAGTGGGCCCTGAAAGGAAGGTACTCCCTTTGGACAGCATCACCTCTCAGACTTACCTGGCTAAATGCCTTGGGCCACTGGATGAGTGGCTAGACCGGCTCAGAGTGGCCAAGGAGACAGGTGAGGATACTTTTGGTAGCAGTCTTAATGGTGGAAATTTTTGGATATATTAGAATGACTGCAGACCAATATGAATTTCATTCTAGGTTACAATATGATCCACTTGACGCCATTGCAGACGTTAGGGGAGTCACGTTCCTGCTACTCGATTGCTGATCAGCTGGAGCTGAACCCAGATTTCTCCCCTCCGGGAAAGAATTACACATGGTTGGATGTGGGGAACCTGATGGAGAAGATCAGAAAAGAGTGGAACATGGTTTGCATCACAGACGTCGTGTACAACCATACAGGTACAAAGCTGTAGGGACTGCCTCATGGTGCAAGGAATCTCTACCATAACCCTTTCCTTGGTAATAATTGGCTGATGTGTAGTAGAATTTGGGTGAGGGGGTCGAATCTTATTCAGAAAGGCCTGGTGCAGGTTTTCATTCCAACCAAGCAGAAGGCCCAATTAATGGTCTGTTAAAAGCCAAGATCATCTTGACAGGTGCAATCAGGTGTGGCTTCTGTTCGACTGGCATGAAAACCTACACCCACACTAGGTCTTTCTGGATAAGATTAGACACCCCTGCCTAATTACTCTATAGCCATTAGAAATAACCTTACATCACTGAAACAAATGTAAACTCTTCAGGTCCTTCAAGAACCTTCTGAGACCTGCAACCCAGGGTTTGAAACCAAACAGTTTACTACTCCCACAGACTATACACATACACATACACACACACACACGCACACACAATGTTTTCCAAGACAAACTGAACCCCTGACATTTTAAGTTACTGGTTGGAGGCGGACCTCTCTGTACTTTCAATGTAGAACCAACCCCAGAGCAGAAAGAGGTGTTGCAGTGCCAGCTGTCCTAGTTACATCAGTCTCATTTGACATTCTCAGCATTCTGAAGGCTGTAGCTGTTGATTTGTTGATATCAGTTTTGGAAACTTGCCTCCTAGAGATGGAATGATATCTCAGTTGGAAAATTTGGGCCAAAATGTTTAAAGGACAGGTGCCACCTGGCAGTGGGGACACCACGCCACTTTGATAGGAGTTTGATACCTGGCCAGCAAACAACTAGTTGTTGACAATGGTGTGGTCTTTTGACATTTCACTGATACCGCCTGGCTCTAAAAGTAGAGCCCGGCATTATCTTTGCCATTACTGTATTTCATGCTGTCCTCTAAGGGTCTTGGGTGGATGACAACACTCTTGTTAATCTCGACTGACTTTAGGAAACAACCTCTTGCCTGATCGTATTGGGATGAATGAGGGGTGCGTTGTAGTCGCATTACTGCATGTCGACTATATTGTACATTAAAAAAAAAATCGATTAAGGTTCAGGGTAATTTTAGTGCAAAAATAAACCAAAATCCTCAAAACTGGACCTCAAGCAGAATCAAGGTCTTTAAAATGTTTCTCAGTATTCAGAAGGGATATGCCTGCCTCACAGCTTATGCACTGAAGATTTCTAGTATCCATGTAGTGCTGCTGCATGTTATAATAATTTGCACCTATAAAAATGCCAAATTAAGTCACCAGATCTCAACCTTATTGGACAATTCTGTGAAAGTGAACTATTTGCCTACTGTGCTTGCACACAGAGGAATGTGAACTCCGCATTTAAACCATCCCTGCAGTAAAACACACACACACCTAGGGAACTCTTTTCCATATTTTGTCACATTACAACCACAAACATGAATATATTTCATTGGAATTTAATGTGAAAGACCAACACAA
>JAOVVF010000044.1:1989796-2008347 GCA_028565595.1 Duopalatinus emarginatus
TTATGTTTGTGGTTGTAATGTGACAAAATATGGAAAAGTTCAAGGGGTATGAATACTTTTGCAAGCCACTGTATGTGGCACTTACTTTATTCTATCGGTCAATAGCCATAATATTAACCCGCCAAAACAGCCCTGACCCATTAAGGCATGGACCTCAAAAGGTGTTCTGTGGCTCCAAAATGTTAGCAATAGATTCCCCCAAGTAAGCCTTGGGTGTCCATGACCCTGCCTCCGGTTCACCAGTTGTCCTTCCTTAGACCACTTTTAGTAGGTATTAATTACTATGTACCTGGGACCTGCTGTTTTGGAAATGCTCTGACCCAGTTGACATTACAATTTGCCCTTGTCCTTACATTTTTTCCCCATTTTCCTGCTTCCAACACACCAACTTTGAGAACTGATCGTTTACTTGTTGTCTAATATATTCCACCTCTAATTACTGTGGACAGAGCTACACCAGATCTATTTTTCTGTCTTGTACATATATTTTTCTTTCCTTTTCTTTTTCCTTCTGAGTAGCAGTTAACAGTGAATGGATCAAACTCCATCCTGAGTGTGGCTACAACATCGCAAATTCTCCACACCTGAAGCCAGCCTGGATACTGGATCGAGCTCTCTGGCACTTCAGCTGTAATGTTGCAGAGGGAAAATACCAGGAGCGAGGCCTACCAGATTTGGTTGAGGATGAGAAGCAGCTCAGTGTGAGTTTGCATGGACATACAGACCTACTGGGCGTGCTCACAGCCTAATATACATATTATTATATTATACAACCACAGCTCTGTTGATTTCCGACTTCATAGAATTTTTTTTTTTAATTCCTTCCAAAATCACATCTTTCTTTCTCCAGACGCTCCGGGAACTCCTGTGGCAGGAGGTTTTCCCTCAGCTGAAGCTCTGGGAGTTTCTCCAGGTGAACGTGGAGAGAGCCGTAGAGCAGTTTAACAAGCTTCTGCAAGCCAGTGAGTGTCTCATCTCATCACGCTTGCAGTGTAGAAGTTCAGCACCACGTTTTGACTCGTGTTCTTGTGTTGTAGATGGCAAACCGGCTAGGACAGAAGCAGAAACAGAGAAGAAACAGAAGCTAAAGACTATACAGGATCCAGAGTTCAAACGCTTCGGGAACACGGTGGACATGAAGGTGGCGCTGGACATGTTTGGCAGGCACACGTGAGTTCCTGTTCCTCAACTGGATCAGTATTTAAAGAGCAGTGCGATTGGCTGGATTCCCAAGGGGTCAAAGATTCTGTGCTAATACGCTTATCCTACTGCTATGCTAGCCGCATTACAGTATGCAAATGTCAAAGAATCGTGGATGACCATCAACGCAAGTCACCGATTATTAATAACAAAGCTTTTGTGAGCAGGAACTACCAGCTAAACATAGCCCAGGAGTCATGGCATTACTATTTTTATCAACTGTTCTGCTATAAATCTTGTGCATGTAGATTACATACAATCATTTTTCATGAAATGAACTCAAGTATTGTTCACAAATTTGTCTAAATCTGTGTTAGTGAGCACTTCTCCTTTGCCAAGTTAATCCATCCACAGCACAATGCCACAGATGCTGCAAGTTTTGAGGCAGCATGCAATTGGCATGCTGACTGCAGGAATGTCCACCAGAGGGCCTTGTTGTGAATGTCAACATTGTAAATTGCGCTGCCCGTTGTGTCAGTGGATCTCGTCACGGTATCTCTGTGCATTCAAAATGCCATCAATAAAATGCACCAGTATTCGTTGTTCATTATGCCTGCCCATACCATAACCCCATCGCCACCATGGGCCACTCGATTCACAATGTTGACATTTACAACGATGCCCTCTGGTGGACGTTCCTACAGTCAGCATGCCAATTGCATTCTCCCTGAAAACCTGCGACATCTGTGGCATTGTTTATCGGATATTCTACCCGGGAAGCAAAAGCTTGAGTTTGCTGCCCGTTTTTACTCAAAAACTTAATTGACCAGACTAAAAAATGGTAACAATGTATATTAGTGAGTCAATTTACAATAATTAGCAAGTTGTAGCTACTAAAGCATAGTGTCAAGTTATGTCACACCACCTTGAAGCCTTTTTTTTATTTCAATGTGTTGTTCAGGCATTATAAGTTTGGATTTAACAGTTAAACAGTTAAACTAAATTTTAATTTCCTGACAGGAACGGCCCATCTGCAATACAAGTGTGTTGTGACGTGTTCAAGAAGAGCCTGGAGGAGTTGAACACGGAATACTACAAGGAAATGCACAACCATCACGAGAAGGTCTGTCCAGGATCGCTCTTCTAATTCTCTAAAAGACCTCTGTGTTACTTTGTTTTATGAACAGTACATTGTGGTGTTTTTTGCTTAGGCTGTGAGCTGCATAGTGGAGACTATGAGGTATGAACGCCTTGCAGCAAATGGTCCCAAACTTGGCTCGGTGACCAGAAAACATCCTTTGGTGCCTAGGTGAGGGATGGTGATTCTGAGACACCCTGATGCACACTTAAACGGTACTTAAACGAGTTTTTATTTTCCAATTTAGATATTTCACCTTCCCATTTGAGGACATGACACTAGAGAAAGAAGCACTGCTGCTTGAGAATGCAGATGATGCATGTCACCTCCAAATTCACAATGGATGGGTGATGGCAGATGACCCTCTAAGGAACTTCGCAGAACCAGGTAGCTTGAACTATAACAATTGAAACTATACCATTTTAGTAGCTAATTTTAGTAACTAAATTTCCAGTGGATCTGGAAAATTGGTCTAGATTGGTGTGGCCTGGGATATTCAAGTGGAATATCCGGTAATTCTTCCTTCTACCAGGCTCTAATGTCTACTTGAGGAGAGAACTGGTCTGCTGGGAGGACAGTGTGAAACTCCGCTATGGGAACAAACCAGAGGACTGTCCCTATCTGTGGGAGCACATGAAGAAGTATACGGAGATAATGGCCAAACACTTCTGTGGTGTACGGTTGGACAACTGCCATTCCACACCTCTACACGTGGCTGAGGTGTGCTATTATAGCTTCCTTACAACCTGTACTATGTTGTAAAGTTATTTTTAGGTACTGTATCTAAGAGGACGCAATGGGTAGCGTGCTGTCTAAGTGCATGTACTTTTGTAATAGTACATGAATTAGAAATGAGAACTTCACCAAATAAGTTCATAAAATTTGCAGGTTCTGTAAGGATACTTTTGGTAATTGATTCCCTATCTTGACTGTTAACTATTCCACCCAAAATAAGCTACTCATTGGGCATTACATTATAAAACTAGTATGATGTTTCATATGTCATGTTCTAGGCAATGCTAGCAGCTGCCAGGGCAGTCAGACCCAATCTGTATGTGATAGCCGAGCTGTTTACAGGCAGTGACCAACTCGACAACGTCTTTGTTAACCGCCTGGGGATTACAAGTCTCATCAGAGGTACTGGTTTCAGTCCGATTGTACTGATGTAATTGTAACATATTGACTTGTCAACATACTTAAGTTCTTTTTGCTAGATTGACTTCCTGGCTCCTGGGCTTACCTTTCTCCATTTTGTCCACCTTTTAATGCTCGTTGCATGCCCCTGATTTCCGTCCTTCTTTGCTTTAATCTTACTGCCTTGCCTGGCTGTATGGCTGCAATATATGCCAATGAGAGGAGGCTGAGCTTTTCACCAAGGGTTAGGACTTACCTTGGCATAACCTCCCTCATCCAGGTTGTTCATAGTGTTTGGGGTAATGACAGTCAGTGCATGCATAAGCATATTATGCACAGGTAGTGCTCAGTGTTTACAGTTGATTTGACCACAAGTGAATACATACATACTTTGATTTAACCATTTTCACCTGTTGTTGGTGCTGGTTCCTAGAAAGTAAGAACTAATTCCAATCTACAAAAACTGTTTGGTCTACTGGCCACCATTAGCACTGTATTGCCATGTGGCAAATTTAAGGGACAAATTTCTTCCGAAGAACTGAATGGAAAACCCCCAATGTTAACAAGTAATGGCCTCCACCAATGGTCACCAGATGTATAGATGTCTATAGAACCTTGTAGCTATAGGTGGCTAAGGAGACTGTGTGAACGTAATTCTGTTTGAAGGTAACTCTGCTCTGCAGAGGCAGAGTCATGAAATACTGACAAACCATGGCTGGCCATCACACTATCCATTAAAGTGTCGGCTACCTTTGCCTGTGTTTTGCACCAGAGGCTATGAGCGCTGGGGACAGTCATGAGGAAGGCAGGCTGGTCTATCGTTTTGGCGGAGAACCTGTTGGTTCCTTCATCCAGCCCAACCTGAGGCCTTTGGTTCCAGGCATAGCGCATGCTATGTTCCTCGATGTTAGCCATGACAATGAGTGCCCTGTCAAGGTTAGTAAACGAAGGCAGTCACATGACGCATGCACTCAGTACATGAATTGTCTAAACGCTGTAGTATTGCTTGAACAAAAGTTGACATGGTTAACAAATTACAGATCCAATGCCCACTTTTTTTATTAGGTCCGGTCTGTGTACGACTGCCTTCCTAGCTCTGCAATTGTGTCTATGGCATGTTGTGCCACTGGCAGTACTAGAGGATATGACGAGCTGGTTCCTCATCAGGTAATGCATGTAGCAGACTACATTCCTAGCCTCGACGTGATAAGCGTTATTTTGGTCTCGAAATGAATTTGCTTGATCATTATTTGTGTAGTTTGCCAAGCTTTTGGTACCTTAACCTTTCTATGTATTTATTTTGCATCAGATTTCAGTTATCACAGAGGAGCGTCTATACACCAAATGGAACCCGGATGCCCCGCCTTCATCTCCTGGAGAAGTGAACCTCCAGTCGGGCATCCTGGCAGGAAAGCTGGCACTCAACAAGCTTCACCATGAGCTAGCTGAGAAGGGTTTCACACAGGTCTGCATGACACTTAAAGCTTAAACAAAAGGCTGAGACATGTGGTATCTTGAAATGAGAACATTCTAGACTGTAATTCTAGTTTTGGAACATAGGTGTGTGTGTGTGTGTGTGTTATAGGTCTACGTAGACCAGCTAGATGAAGACATTGTATCTGTAACCAGGCACTGCCCAAGCACACACCAATCTGTGGTGACTGTGTCTCGAACAGCTTTCAAAAACCCAGAAACCCACCACTACAGGGAAAAAGTGTCTCCCATGTTTATACCAGGTCTGCATACCATCACACTCAATCAGAAATATTAGAGTCATAATGATGTTTCATATTTATGATAATTATTTGATGTGCTGCCCACCCTGGTACTGCACAGGCCAGATAAATGAAGTGATCCTGGAGGCACGTACAGTGGAGAGACCCACCGGCCCCTATGTGAAAAACGAGGAGTGCATAAACGGCATGCCTCAGTACACGGTGGAGCTTAAGGAACACCTCAAGGTAACCTGAGCCTGTGTGACCAATCCAGCAACGTCTGGGCAGGATGCCATCAAACTGTTACATCAGCTGGAAAGAACAGCATGCAGTAATGACTAATAAAAGCTTTAGAGGCTTGGACTTGTAAACAGTAGTAAATTATTGTAATGCGAATTAGAAACTGTGTAAAAATATACACGTATGGCACGAATGAAACATGAATGGATATTTTTCAGAACTTGCCGTATATATAAATATGTATTTTCACTTATATCTTGATGACAAACTTACTTATGTACTATCAGTTACTTACAGTCATGCCTAACCATGCGGTTATATTAAAAAGGTTATAGAAGAGCAAAAGCATGAACTTACTGAATCCAATAACTGGGGACATTGTCCTGGTTTTGTTTTGACAGCTTAACGACAGCCAAGTTGTGAAACAAGGAAATGCCACAACAAACGGTGGCAATGAGTTTGTCCAGGAGGTCGTGTTTGATCGTCTCACTCCCGGAAGCGTGATTGCTTTCAGGTAAACACATAAACACCAGTCAGACATAACATTAAACCTGCCTAAACAACACTGAGCCATCGAGCTATGGACTCCACAATACTTCTGAAGGTGTGCTGTGGTATCTGGCACAAGATCCAGAGATCCTTTTGTGGGATTGCACACATCAGTGAGCCTTGGGCACTCATGACCCCATTGCCGGTTCACCATTTGTCCATTCATGGCTTTCTATTCATTTTCTATTCTTTAAAAGGTTCTATCATCACTACTACTATATAAATTTAATCACAATCTTGTTAGTGACCTGTAGCTAACCTTGTGCAGGGTGAGTCTGGACCCAAAATCTCGCGACTTGGTGGGCTTCCTGCGCACTCAGCTCTGTCAGTTTAATCGCCTGTACAAAACGGGTAGTTTGACCGACCCAGATGTTCCTGGCATTCTAAAAATGTCCCTGGAATTGTAAGTATACTGGATTGATTCTGGCGTTTCCATTATTTTGAGGAGCCTCACAATTATTTGTGGAAGTTGACTTGTATATATGTGCTTTCTTTATTGTTAAATATTTTCTCTGCTAAAGACTTATCTCCAAATTGTTCTTGGATGAGCTGAATATCTTGTTGTTCCACTGCAATGATGAGGAGCGGGAAGACGGTGGAGGTTGCTACGATATCCCATCTTGGATGAGCCTAAAGTATGCAGGACTTCAAGGTACTAAAGATCAGCCTGCAACTTCCTTTTTTACTACTGTTTTGACTTCTGGAATACAAGAGTCTATTTTTTTTTACACAGGGTTCATGTCAGTTCTTTCTGACATTAGGCCCAAGAATGACCTCGGCCACCCCTTTTGCAACAACCTGAGGCAAGGCGACTGGATGCTTGACTACATTAGCTCTCGTCTCATGAATAAAGGTGGTGCTCTAAGAGAGGTAAGGCACTTCACTTGTCCATCACTGTATTCTACTGAAAATGAGGATCTATAGTAGTTGGCCTTACATTTTTGGACTGTCTTAGGTTGGGAAATGGTTCCAGGCCATTTTTGCCTACCTGAAGAAAATCCCACGCTACCTCATTCCATGTTACTTTGATGCCATCATTGCTGGGGCATACACTACAGCTGTGGATGTTGTCTTCAACAAGATGTCAAGGTTTGTCTTGCTTATTCTAATATTCCAATTGACTCTTTACTCTATTTTACCCATCCATTTATCCAAGTATCTATTCATCAATCCATCCAACTCACTAGCCCAATCAACTAATTAACTAATTCCATTATTTATCCTGTCATTCATTCAACCATCCACTAATCAAACCATCTTTGGGTAAATGATCCACTTACCCACCCATCCATCCATCCATGCATCCATCCATCCATCCATCCATCCATCCATCCATCCATCTATTCGCCAGTCCAGTCATCCACTTACCTACCTATCTAACCATCAGTACACCCAACCACCATCTAAGCATAAAGCTACCACAGATCAATGAACCCCTCCATCAACCAACATACCACCTAGCTAATTCACCGACTCACTCATTCATCCATCCATTCTTCCATCAACTTGCCCACCCACAAATCTGGTCATTAATCAAGCCATCCATCTGAATACCAAAAACTAAGGTGGAACAGGGGGTGCTTTGGGATGACTGTGTTTTGTTTAATCTGATTGACTCCACAGCTTTGTGCGGGCTGGTTCAACCCTAGTGAAGCAGTTGGCACTGGGCTCAGTGCAGATGTGTGGTGTGGGCCCTGTGCCTTCTCTCCCTGCACTTTCTCCTGCCCTGCAGGATGTTCCGCATCGCCACAACACCATCACCGAGCAGGATGAGCAGTGCTGTGCGTCACTTGCTGCAGGTACCATGACATAGGATTCGAGACTAAGACTCAAGACAGTCCAGTGTTAAAACTTTCTGAATTTTGGATTTCTTCATACAGGCTTGCCTCATTTCTCATCCGGAATTTTCCGCTGCTGGGGCCGAGACACATTCATAGCCCTGCGTGGCCTCATGTTGGTCACTGGAAGACACACAGAGGCAAGGTACGCTTCAGTGTTTAGATCTGGAGGATGCAATATACAGGTCCACTTGGAAATAATTTACCATGAAATGTTACCATTGAATTACTCACGTAGGGTGGCTAGCGACGGCCAAGCTGTCACATGACCGCAAACAAAATCCCTGTGGCAAACACAGGTGGAAAAGAGGACGGCAGACAGAAGAAGGCGACGTGTGTTTAACAACAACCCAAAGAGAATTTAATTAATGTTACTTTGTAAAGATTTAATTTATTACTGTTTTAGTTGTTTAAGAGAAATTCTCCACCTCTGAATTTGTTCATTGCTGTTTTATATTTTTGTACATTCAGGTGTTTTATTTGACGTCCTGATTATTAAACATACAGGTCACTTAGTATTTTTTTTTTACTTAGTACTTTTAACTCTTACTCAAGTAATTAACTGGGTGACGACCTTTTTCTTTTACTTGAGTCATATTATTCTAAAGTAACAATACTCGTACTTGAATAAAATGTTTGGCTACTATACCCACCTCTGCCAGCTGGCTGAAATTCAATGCTGGGGCCTCAACAAACAACATCCTAGGGCTGTACAATCTTCCCTCTAAGATATGTGCTTTAGGAGCCAACGCCCAACTTGAGAACGTGTGTGGAAAAAACCAATTGAAGCCATGAATCCTGCATGTCAGCAGGGGACTGTAACAGCTGCTGGTGGCTCTATAATTGTACGGGACCCTTGGCACATCTACAAACGTCTCTGACAGTTGAAGACTATGTGTCCACTCCGTTCTGCCGAGTTACACCTGTTCATGTCCTGCATTTATTCTGATGGGTTTGGCTTATTCCGACAAGACAATGCACCACCACACACGTCTATAGACCAAAATATGGTTAGAGGAACACTTATCTGAGTTTGGGGTTTTAAGTCACCAGAGCCCCAATTTTATCAAACACATCTGGGATGCCATGCAGGATACCAATGTGCTGTGGAACACAGAAATCCTACACCTCGGAATACACAGAATTGTGGACTGTTCTGCAGGAAGTTTGGTGATTATTGCTTACAATATTTCTCCAAGATTGTGGAGTCCATGTCCTGTGGGGGATCTACCAATGTTTTACCTGATAATTGTCAAGTTGTTGAAATGTTACACAAACTAGGCTGTAGGTGGACTAAAATATAAAGTGTTACAAAAAACAAACAAACAAAAACGCTTATGTTTATACTTATATTACTTATATTAATAAATATAAACGTATTTACTGTAGGAACATTATCCTGGCCTTTGCTGGTACTCTGAGACATGGCTTGATCCCCAACCTGCTTGGTGAGGGCTCAAAGGCTCGCTACAACTGCCGAGATGCTGTGTGGTGGTGGCTGCAGTGCATCCAGGACTACTGCACTTTAATCTCCGAAGGCGTGGACATCTTGTCATGTCCTGTGTCACGCATGTACCCTACAGATGAGTCTGAACCCCAGCCTGCGGGCACTGTGGTGAGGGCCAGGGAATTATTGCCTGTTGTAATTGTGTGATGTTTATATTTAACCAATCAGCCGGGATCAGCCTACATGATAATTTTGTTTTTCAGCATGTTCACACTACGTGTTTGAGGCTGACCAACCAGCCTACTGTTTGACGTCCTACTGGTTGATGTCAAGGAACATCTTATAGGAGATAGAAAGATACAAAAATTAGGACATGCTAGACCTTTCGAGAGATTGCTTTTATTGTCCCAGATGCAAAATTGCTGTTCCTCTTCCACTACATGGCCCATTCCCCTTAATCAGTTCTGGTGCTGAAATTTGAAAATCAGGACAAAATTTTGTAGGCTGATCTCACCTGAAGTTTTAATTCTGAATCTTAAAGCTAGCCCAGAACTTGTTTTAACTTTAATGATTTGTAACTAATGTGTAGAATAATGTATTTTTAATGTATTATTTATTATTTTTTGTTTTATATATAAAAAGTACGTGTTATAAAGAGTGTTATTGCTTTTTAAATGTATTTCTATATAATGTAATTAGCTTTGTGTATTGTTACATTAGTACTCCTATTACTACCATTACTATTACTACTATTATTATTTTTATTACTACTACTACTAATACTACTGCTATTACTATTACTATTAATGATAATACATTTTATATTTCCAGGACCAGCCTCTGTATGATGTCATTCAGGAGGCAATGCAGCGTCACATGCAAGGCATTGAATTCAGAGAACGGAATGCCGGTCCACAGATCGACTGCAACATGAGAGCTGAAGGTCAGCCGAGTTCTTAAACTTATGAAATAAAATTATGGCAGACAAAAAAACGGTTAGATAAGTAACAACAGCAAAGTAGATTATTGTCCAATAACCGCATGTCCTGAAACGTACCTCACCTATCTTACGTTTTTATTATTTTATAGTTGCGTTTAGTGTCAAACAAGTTACTTCCTGTTATGTTGTGACACCTGTAGCCAGTTAAAATGAAAAAAAAACATTTACTGTAACTGAAACTGGAGACTCCTTTTGAAAATATTAAACATGTTTCCTCATAGTAAACTTCACTGTCAATACTTCTCCTTCATTAATCATTTTCAGGATTTAATGTTGATGCAAAAGTAGACCCAGAAACAGGCTTTGTGCATGGCGGAAATAGATTCAACTGTGGAACGTGGATGGATAAAATGGGTGAAAGCGACAAAGCAGGGAATCAGGGGATACCAGCAACGCCCAGGTACTTCAGCTGTTCTTAGGCTATAAAGTCCAATAATAAATTAAATAAAATCCTGTTGGGTGTCATTAAGCGATGTAGAAACAAGTAGCCTGGTTTTTTTTGTTTTTTTTTACAGAGACGGCTCAGCGGTGGAGATTGTTGGTCTTTGCAAGTCCACTATACGCTGGTTGACCCGTATGAATCAAAGTGGTCACTTCCCTTACTCTTCCGTCAGTGTCCAGAGAGATGGTATGTCTTCTCCTGAAACACTCATTGACACCAGAATGGACATGTCATGATGCCTCACCACGGTTTTTGGTTTCCTTCAGGTGAAACGCACACTGTGACGTACGAAGAGTGGAACAACCGGATCCAGGAAAACTTTGAGAAGATGTTCTACATGTCACCTGATCCAGAGGAAAAATATGAAAAGCATCCAGAGCTAGTGCACAAAAGAGGCATATACAAAGACACCTATGGTGCCTCCAGTCCCTGGTGTGACTATCAGCTCCGACCCAATTTCACTATCGCTATGGTGGTGGTGAGGACATACAGTGGGCTTTAAGTTGAATGGGTTGGTTGATGGATGGTGAAATAGATGGTTGGATGTGTGAATAGATCAATGTATGTAGCCCTTTTATATGTTTGATGGATAGATGGATGGTAAAAGTGATTGAATGGATTGA
This sequence comes from Duopalatinus emarginatus, assembly GCA_028565595.1. Lineage (NCBI taxonomy): Eukaryota > Metazoa > Chordata > Actinopteri > Siluriformes > Pimelodidae > Duopalatinus > Duopalatinus emarginatus. Next base: position 2,001,063 of record JAOVVF010000044.1, read on the forward strand.
TGTATGGTTGAAATTATGCATGAATGGTTGAATGCATTGATTGATGGATGGTGAAAAAGATGGATTGTGGAATGGATGGATGAGTGTGAAATGGATGAATTGCAGAATGAATAGATGAATGATGTGGGGAAATGGACAGATTGTGGAATGGATGGTTGAATGGTTGATTGTTAATTGGATTAATAGAAAGAATGGGAAAGTAGATGAATGGTTTGGTGTATAGATGGTGAAATGGATGGATAAATGTAGCCCTTTTTATGTTTAATTGTAGGACTGATGATTTAAAGGCTTGATGGATGGTAGAAAGGATGAATAAATGGATTGATTGATAGATGTGATGTGTAAAATGGATGGATGGCTGCTGAAATAGATGAATTGTGAATGAATTGTGGGGTGAATAGATGGATGTGAGTATTAATGGTGGAATGTATTGATAGATGGTAGAACGGATGGGAAAGTGGTTGAGGGGTTTGGGGATGGATGCTGAAATGGATGGATGGTTTAATGGATGGATGGATGGTAGGAAGGATGAATAAATGGATTGATGGATAGATGTGATTGTGAAATGGATGGATGGCTGGTGCAATGGATGAATTGTGAATGGATTGTGGGGTGGATAGATGAATGATTAATGGGAGTATTAATGTTTAAATGGATTGATAGATGGTAGAAAGGATGGAAAAGTGGTTGAATGGATTGGGGATGAATGCTGAAAAATAGATGAATGGATGTCTGAAGGAATGGATTTATGTAGCTTTTTTATATGTTTGATCATTCTGATTTTGTTGCTTATATAAATGGGTGAATGAATTAATGGATAGATGGTAAAATGTATGGATTGGGGAATGGATGGATGGAGAGAGAGTGAAATAGATGGATTTGATAGTTGAACCAGAATTTTGTCTTGACTGGAGACAAGCTATTTAGAGTAGATTCTGTGTTCCAGGCTCCTGAGCTGTTTACACTGGATAGAGCATGGGGAGCTTTAGAAATTGCCGAGAAGAAACTGCTTGGGCCACTTGGAATGAAGACTTTAGATCCGGAGTAAGTGGAACTGTATTTAAGGGATAAACACCAGTCTTCTGAAAGATTTGTTTGTTAATAAATGTCTGTTATTTAAAATTTGAAACACCTTGGACATGCTGTTCTCTAATGTTTGTTTATAATTCAAAAGTGACATGGTTTACTGTGGCGTCTACGACAATGCCCTGGACAACAACAACTACAACATCGCCAAAGGCTTCAATTATCATCAAGGACCTGTATGTCAAATCTCCACCACCTTCAACAACATTCTGGATATTAATGATTGATGCTAATGCTTATGTCCTTCCTTCTCAGGAGTGGCTTTGGCTGGTTGGTTATTTCCTAAGAGCCAAACTGAACTTTGCCAAGCAGATGGGCCAGGATGTATACAATCAGACTGTGACTCTGGTCAAAAATGTTCTCTCTAGGCATAATGTCCACTTGGAAAGGTACACCAAGAGAGCACTGAAACATATAAGCAGTTTAGGATGAGCTGACTGTTTAAATGATCCATTTTTGTGTATTCTAGTTCTCCCTGGAAAGGGTTGCCTGAGCTGACCAATGAGAATGGGCAACACTGCCCCTTCAGTTGTGAGACACAAGCCTGGTCCGTTGGCACCATTCTGGAAGTCCTGTATGACCTTTACGATCCTGAGGTCATGTAGATTGCACGTTCATCCAGTAAAAGCCAAAATGAATGTTGAAGTCTTTTTTTTTTCCTTCTTAATGGATGTTTGTGTATATCTGACATCAGTAAGAAGTCTCGTATATACAGACGCCTGTTCAACATTTGCTGTAATCAATGGAAGTCCATACATTTCCATAAATCTTTGCTCCAAAAACACAGTTCATACATGCCACTAAATATGGCTTGGTTTATTATATAGATCTATTTATCACACCACCATAAAGCCTATAAAGCTCATAATGCCATGTCTCCTTAAACTTCCTGTAGACTATCAGTGCAAACAGAAGAGCATGTATATGTCACCCGTTTTCCTGGTTAACGTGTAACATCATAGTCTTTCATTCTCAAAATGTTGGCCAGGATATTGTGGCACGGTAATTCTTGAAACCAATTTCCTTTACGTTCCTGTTTGTTTTTCAATTACAAACTGTGTAGACAAAATTGCTGTCTGTTCAGATCTATGCTGTTCAAGTTTACTTAAAACATGAGGCAGGGTTTTTTTTAATACACTGAAGTACCAGAAAAACTTGTACACCAGTCTAATTCTTGGTAGGTCCCCAGGACTTCACATTTCAACATGGATTTCGGTGTTCCACAGCACAATACTTGGCATCCCAGATGTGTTTGATAAAGTTGAAATCTGTGACTTAGGTGTGAAAGGCAAAACCCCAAACTGAGTAGAATGTTTCTCTAACCATAACTTTAGACGTGTGTGGTGGTGCGTTGCCCTGTTGAAATGAATCCAGGACATGAACAGGTGTAACTCGGCAGAGCGTTCACCTGTCAGCAAATTTGTAGATGTACCAGGGGTCCTGCAGAATTCCAGCTAAACAAACCTCACACCATTATGAAGTCTTCACCAACCAGTTTGTTTAGTCTGGACCAGTTTTTTGACAATTTAATGTAGACTACCACAACATGTGTTGTGAAAATTAAAGTAGAAATTGTGGGATAGAAAATGCGGACTGAAGACGGAGATTGAATGTAACATAAACATAAATATTTTTAAATAACATTTAGAACAATTTATAGCAATGCCTATGCCAAAGCCTATGCAAAATACACAGCAAGGCCACCTATGCACATCACTGCTTGTATCCGCCAGCGTGTATACAAAGTAATGTGTTAGTGATATTCTAGTGATCATTCTATCATTCTTCATGAGCTATATAGAATAGAATAGAATAGCACTTGATCCAGCACCTAATGTAGCACTAAAATTTTTAAATATTTACTTTTATTTTAGTCTGTAATATTTTAAATAATAAGCTTTTATAATGGGCATTTAAAAGCTTGGATAGTTGGTGTTTTAAAAATACGCCTGATTTTCACATCTACTTGAGAAACTGAACAGCATTGAACATGGTCCATGATGTTACTTCATTACTTGGTTTTATTTTGCATGAATTGTAATGTTTTGCTGTCAGTCCAGACATTACATACCCTTGTTCTTTTCTAGTTGTGGGTTAACAAACAGTCCAAACTTCCTAGTCCATTAAAAACCAGTCTGGATGATAATGACAATTTTTTTTGATTGATTAATGATCATTTAAATGACACCTTGTTTTCTGCCAATATGTCTACATGGCCAATATGACCACTTTGTATCATTCGTAATGTTACATTTCCAAGCCATTCATGCTCGGGTGACAAATATTTGTTCTTTTTTTTCAACCGTGAGCACATATTATGCTGTGTGTGGCTGCCTGTGTAATAGAGCAAACCATTATTCCTAGTTAATGAAAGGTGTTCATGGATTCTCTGTTTGCTGAACAAAACCTCTGAAATTAATATTTAAGCATGTAGGTGATATAGGAGGCTTTTGTTAGCCTTTAGGATCACAAGATGCCGCTCCTGTGAGAGAGAAGGAGTGTACTGAGACGAGGTACGTAAATGATGTTAGGAGTTATATGTACTGTATAGTTGTGGTAGATTTTCTCTCAGATTTAATGTGTGGAATTTGTTGATGCTTCCAGGTCAGTATTTTTAAAAACTATAAAAATGCATATTCCTAAGTAACAATATGTGAGAATGAGACAATAAAGTACATTTTGCATTTTGTGTTGACTTTTAATGTGAGGTACTTTTGAGTTTTAACACTGAAATAGTTGGTGCGTTGATTAAAATGTATTTTAAATGTTTAATTTATTTGCCCCTTTAATAAGTGCAGTATTTTAAGGCTATATTACATAAACACAATGGCTTAATGACTTATTATTATTATTATTATTATTATTATTATTATTATTATTATTATTATTATTGTTGTTGGTGTTGTTGGTGTTGTTGCTCAGAAACTCCCAGAGAAATAAACAAATTGGTGGTGTGAAGGATTTATACCACGACTAATTCATTCCACAAGGTGAGTTGTGATTATAAATGGATAAACAGTATGAAGTGTCATTCGTTAACCCTAAAAGACTTTTTGTTTTCATATTTTAGGGAAATATAAAATCACTAGAGTATAACTGTCAATTAACAATAGCTTCTCTTTTTCCTCTTTTTAAATTTTTACACAATTTTAATCTTTCTACATAAAAAATAATAAAATTAATATTTAAACTACTACTAAATATTTACTACTACTACTACTACTACTACTACTACTACTACTAATAATAATAATGATCATGATAATAATGATCATGATAATCATAAACTAGTGGTTTTTAGGGAGACATTAACTTGAATGTAGTAAATACATAAAATTTTTAAACTATAGTGTTGTGAGTATTTAGTTTAGTAATAATAATAATAATAATGATAATGATAATAATGATAATAATACTACTACTAATAATAATAATAATGATAATAATAATAATAATAATAATAATGATAATAATAATAATAATAATAATAATAAGAAGAAGAAGAAGAAGAAGAAGAAGAAGAAGAATTCAGTATGAAATATTGCAATTTAAAACCAAAAAAAAATTAAACCTTTAAAGGCTAAGCACCACCTAATGACCCCAGCTGGTGATTTCAGATTGTTTTAGATACTGAAATATATATAAATATATAGACATTAACCAAAAGGAAAACAGCAGCTTAATTTGCTTTAAAATTGATTTCTATTTAACTGACGGAGAAACTCGAGCTCGCTATGAAAATTCCTCAGCTGTGAGTGAGGTCACTGGTGGACAACAATGAACAGCGCTGTGGTAAAACAACAGTTATGGCAATTTTAAGGTAATCTTCAGGTGTGAAATGAGATACCGATGACAGTAATATCATATTTAGTCTACCTTTTGGAACATTTTGGATCTTTGGGCCATTAGTTCACAGGGGTTCGACTGTACATAGAATTACTGCAGCCAGAAACAACACACGTCTTACACTCATAATGCTACAAAAGTTTCAAACCAGCATGGGTGGGGCTAAACAACACTCTTTTAAGCTGTTGTTCTTTTAATTTGTAAAAAATAAAACGTTTTCTGACTATCAATTATCAAAAGTTAAGTACTCAAATTCCACTGTATTTATGTGTTCAGTACTTTCACATTAGGTGGTGCTAAGCCTTTAAAATAATTACAATTTATATTAAATATTAATTTTATTTATTAAATATTAAATCTCAGTTACTTCCTGCTGTATAAGAGGAATAACACACTGCTGTTACTGGCAAATAAAAACTTCAACCATATCATTAAAGTAAGTCAGCTTCATGTTGGGGCACATCACACCACTCTATCACTAGTTTATATTCCTGTTAACAACATTAACAACCCCCCAGTCAGTCAGTCAGTTAGACATTGTCTTATCCGTTTAGTCCACCAGGGATGTGGTTTATCCGGAGCCGGAGTGGTTTATACAAACACACCCCCATTCACTCACACACACACTCACACCTAGGGCAATTTATCATGTCCAATTAGCTGTTTTCTTCCTAATTGAACTCTGCTATGGTACCTGTAATAACATCACTCTGAGATACATTTACTTGTGCTGATGTTCCGATGTACAGAAGAACATCATTAATTAAAACACCCATCATCATTACCTTTTTTCTAGATGCCTGTATTTTATCATCTCTTTACTCCTCTTACCCTGCTGCTCCCATGCTGCTATTCAGTGAGTACCTGTAGATATGTTTATCAAAGTTCAAACATCAGCCTACTGTATTAATCCATTCATATAGTGTATTTACACCCTTTTTTGCAGATAGTCATATCCAGTGCCGGATGTGGAACTCGTAAAATATGCCACAGTAAACCTGACGCTTGTAACCCAGCTGAAGATGTAAACTGCTATTTCATGTCAGCCATGTTATTGCCTGATGTTTGGGAAATTGTGTTTGAAATCCATGGACGTGCAGATGGCTTTGTCTCTTTTGGCTTTTCAGATGACCAGCTCATGGTAATATCACTCATGACATGTTTGTATGTTGTATAAAAGTGCAATCAAATATTACATATACTGTACATAACACAATACATACATAATATATATTATTCAATACTACAATTGTTAATCAATCTAATATAATATAATACAATATATTATATAAATATACAACCTAATAGGATTTTTTATGTCTCCACTACTGAGTGTTTTTGGGTTGTTCATTTGTTAATTTGTTTGTCTGTCTGATATTTTCATTGCTAGAAAAAAAATTGTAGTTGAATATTTGTAGGATTTATAAGGAATTATCATCAGATGCACTGATTAGATTTTGATTTTATGGTCAAGTTCACAGTCCAATTGATTTCAATGTATTGCTCTTTTAATTAATGGACAATTTCATTAAGCCGGTTTATAGAAATTTCTAAATTTTTGATATATATGACAAGGAAAACCCCTGAGAACTCAAAATGGAACCTTTCCTCTATAATTTTATTTTATAATTGGGTTGGATTATAAATAATTTTACCTTTTCTAACTGTACTGTATAGTCAAAATCCAGAAACTGATGAGCTTATGAGGAATGTATAAGTCATGCTTGACCTCCTCATAGTTTTAACTTGTTGTGTTGAAGTGATCAACTATTCAGTGACAGAAACTTTCCAGGGAAGAACATCTACAACTATGTTTATAGTTTTTATATATGGACCTCAAGGTCAAATGTCTAAAAAGATTTTTTACAGTAGCTCATTTTCTTATACAAAGATGTTACCTATGCCTTTATGTTCAACAAATCAGAGCCCATTTTAATGATTTTTGTCATTGGTTTGTCCATGTGATTTCAGATATCTATCTGTGATTCGAGTCTTTAGTGGTTTAATGGTTGATGTTGATAAAGGATTTTTATGGAATTACTTTTACCACCAGCAGATTAACTAACTGTGTTGGGGAAGTTCCTTTAAAAAAACTCATCTATTACTAATTCCTCATTACTGAACTCAAATTATAATGTGATTATTTTACTGATTACTTTCTGGAAAATGTCATCCGGTTACTAATGACTTTACTTTTAAGTTCCATTCTAAAACCCAAACAAATGAACTGAAATAATAAATAAAAATAAAATAAAAAAAACTGGAAAAAAATACAGAAAAGATCATTAATAAGACAAAAGTCCTTTCAGTTGTTTATTTAGGAACAAACTGTAGCAGCAGTAGAAACACCAAA
>JAOVVF010000044.1:2035572-2053678 GCA_028565595.1 Duopalatinus emarginatus
GAGAGAGAGAAAAGAGGGAGAGGGAGAGAGAGAGAGAGAGAGAGAGAAAAGAGAGAGAGAGAGAGAGAGAGAGAGAAAAGAGAGAGAGAGAGAGAGAGAGATCCACCTACTTCCCAGACAGACAGATTAAACCACTATCCACCGACACCAGTACAGGGAGATTAACTCATGGCCTGACGCGTGACATTACCTCATCACTCCTTACTGCCGATGCTTACTCATGCATCCGAGCCTCATTCATCTAATAAGGCACCTGTATATTTTGCACAGCTGTGCTGTCAGGAGAACGACCAGGATTTTTTTTGTAGCCTGGGTCCATCTTCGCCTCCTGATTGGCCTGTGTTATCACGTTAATCAATCTCAGGCAGCAGCCATATGTGAAAACATACTCATGGAAAGTTTTCCCCTCGTGAACCTCTGAGAAGTTCACTGGATTTGGCATGAAGTGTCTCTCTCTCTCTCTCTCTTTTTTCTCTCTCTCTCTGTCTCTCTCCATCTGTTTCTATGCAAATGCTGCAGTTGTGCATGATAAGGCTCGCAGTGAAACACCGCCGTTTCTCTTCCTGGCTTAGGCGGAGAAGTTGGCATATGAATAATGTAAGGAGGGAAATGCTCTTTACATAATCATTACACCTGGTTTGCTCTGTCTGTGTTACTCTTATTATTTGCATAATGCAACAGATAAAAAAGGAAGAATGCGTTTGGGGAAACTTGAATGTGAAAAGATGTTGAAAAGAAATGAATGAGGAAAAAACAACTTTATCTTCTTGTGAATAAAGCTGGTGAAACAATGAGCCAAGAAAAAAAAACAGGATAGGCTATGGTGTCTAGTTTTGTTCGATATAAACAAACAAAACAAAACAAAATCTAAATAAGAACAAAATAAAACAAACAAAAACATTAACAAAAACCAACCAACAAAAACAAAAAAACAACAATAATTTAACTCAAAACAACAACAAGGACAAACCACTGAAATAAAAAACCCCAAACCACAGCAACATTAAACCAAACACAACCAACAAAAACAAATCAACCAACAACAAAACAAACAAAAAAAAACCAAGCCAGCTAAATAAAATCCCCAAACTAAGTAGCAAAATAAAAAAAATGTCACCAACAAAAAACAAAAATACAACCCCTCCAAATAAACCTGAAAAGAGCAAAATAAAATGAAAAGAAAAACAAAACAAAACATGAAAAAATTAAACAAAAAACAAACCAACAAGAAAACTCTAAAAACAAGCAAAAAAAAATGAAAAGAAAATTAGAGTAAAATAAAATAAAATTAAATAATACAAATAAAAAACCATGGGCAAAAAAACACTCAAACAAAAAAACCAAAACAAACCAACTAAACAAAAGAGAAAAAACAGTTTTCTCATCTTCTCATGCTGTGTAATTTCAAATGCACATTGTGTTGTGATTTCAAAAGTTCACTATTTTGTGTGTAGATTATTGAGGTCTGTTCAGGGATGATCACAGTTTCATGTTACACACATGGGAAGAAAAATAGTGATGACTTATGCCAGCAACAGTTGATAGAGCCGTATAATGATCTGTGTGATAAGTTGTGTACATTTTGTCCTCTCTTGTCCTTACCTAGCCCCAGGGCTGGGTGATGCTCCACCAGTGCCCAGCTGTTGTCATCCACGCAGTGGCTTTTGTACACGAGCAGCTGGCACAGGTCTCGCGCCGTCATGTCGGATGGGATCTCCACCACTTTGCCCATGCCGTCCTCGCCAAAAATTTTAACAATCTGCAACAGAAAGAAGACCATCTTTTTAGCCATTTGTACGAGAATAAAAAAAAATCACGTTCCACTGTCTTAAAGGCCGATTTACACCAGAAATTGGGGTACGGATTTGAAAGTGCGTCACGAGCCGATTTCACGTTCATGCAGAAAACAGATGCACGAGAAAGGAGAAAAGTTGAACCGGATTAAAACACGGGTCAGACGTATTAGTCGTGTTAAAGGTACTGAATTTAGATCCATACTCTGACCTACTTCCTATACTCACAAAGTATAAGCCTCAACACACACCCCTTTCCCTAACACACATCTGCTATATTCCCAGTCCTGTCTGGTCAACCTCTCAAAGCCTTCCAAGCATCTTAGCTCTGATCTCTATGGTCTTACAATTTATGAACTTCCAGCATCACATCTTACACAATGAAAAAAAGTTCCATATTCCCTCAGTCTCCGGTTGCCTGAAAGAGGAAAGAGTAGAGAACCGATCTTCCCGTTTTCCCCGCTGCAGGAGGTGACGTGCGGTTTTTTGGCGTTCTACGAAACCTTACCTCCCCAGGCCTCAGCAGGCACCAGTCGGGAGAACACGACGGCATTTTTGCCTCGTCCGAGAGCCGACGCTGTTCTCTGCCGCTCTCCACAACTCCGTAGAAGAAACAAGAGAAAAAAAAAGGAAAAAGAAAAACAGTTCCAGGACAGATGCTTGGCTGTCAGTGGTTCATCAGATCATACCTGTCATTTAATCTCTCTCGCCTTCCTTCACTCTCTTTTTTCACCCTCCCTCCCTCTCTGTTTCTCTCTCTCTCTCGCTCTCTCTCTCTCTCTCTCTCTCTCTCTCTCCCCCCGGCTTTAGGTCCGGGACGGAGGAAGCGGATAGCAACTGTTCTGAGCTTGGCCGACAACTTCGCTCTGTTCCCCTCACAAAGGGTTACAAGGCACAGCCTTTTAGGTAGCGAATCAAACCACACTTCCCTAACCAATCGTAGGCCTCGCTCAGGCTGATGTAATCATTCCCACACACTCGGGTGTGCGCACACGCACGCACGCACGCACACTCACACCCTTCTCACATGCATGCACAGCCCACAGAGACAGACGCACAGTCATGCACAAGCATGGCCAAACTTTTCTTTCCCCGTCTGCCTCATACCGTAGCCACAGCCGCGGCTTATTAGTGCAACTCTGTTTTGCCTAGGCTGTAATATACCAACACAAAACAAAAACCTGGGAACTCTTACACGCACAAACCTGACACACACACACACACACACACCCTTTCAGAATTAGAAGTTTGACACCTTCACTCCGCCTGCTGCTCTGAGTTTTACCAGGGATGACTCGCTCTAAAACCCTGGCTGTGCTCGCGAAATTACAAGGAAGTGTGGGATGACTCAGTGCCTCCGAGTGCCAGGGGGAGACAGAAAGAGCAGAAAGAAAGGGGGGGGGGGGGTTACAGGAAAAAAAAAAAAAAAGAGTTTTCAGGGTAGTCACATAAAAGGCATGCTAAGTCTCCAGAGCTCCAGCTGGACGGGACGGGACGGCTCCCCTCCCTTCCCCTCCCTTCCCCTCTTCCTCCTATCACTTTGTCACCCAGTCAGACAGCACTGTGTGCGAGCGTGCATGCATGTGTGTGTGTGTGTGTGTGTGTGCTAGCACAACCTGGGGAATTCCTTGTCCTTTCCTTGCTTTCAGAGCAGCTGATTTCCCGTCATGGATCAACAGTTCAAGGAGCATTCCATTCTTTTGACTTCTCAGCACTTCTCAGACTGTGTGCAGAACACAGACTCGCACGTCCCGGCCTTCGCATGCTTTATGTCGCTCATTACCGGGTCAAAAGTTGAATTATGTTCCTGCTGTAAAGAGTAATGGAATCCTTTTCGTTGTAAAGCCATAAGGTCAAGAGCGAACGACTTGAGGTTAGCGTTAACGTCCTTAGCGTAGCTCTGTGTAGCGTAAAGTTTAGATGGAGTAGCGTGTAAGCTAAACGCATGCATGATGGATAAAGTGCTGACGTTAACTGCGATCAATCTGGACGCATTTCATGATTAACGGTCATCGTGACAACAGAAGCGGCGCAAACTGCAAACTGCAAAAAAGAAACTGATGAATCTTTGCAAGCAACTTTAAGTGTTGAGTTTTATTATTAAAGATACTTTTAAATGTCATAACATATTAAACCGTATCATTTTGTTTCTAAGAACTGAATACAATGGCTTAATACTAACTATAAGATCAGTACATGAAATAAAGGAGACCAAAAATAGTCTTAACCCCCCCCCCCCACCACCACCTTTCCACCCCTTTTTTGGCCCCCGAGTGAAACGGCACATTTTTAGTGCAGAAACAAAGCCTTTCATTACACAGCAGGCCGTCTCCACGCTGACCACAGATGCTAGAGAAGGCCAGGGGCCTCGAGATCGACCCGACAATGGCCTCCACCTTAGGTTCAGTTAAGCAAGACAATTACAGTGAGCTAGCATATGCATGCATACATACTATGAGCAAAGCTGTCAGGAGTTTAGATCACATTCATCTGATTCCAAGGAACTTTAGTTAGTCAAGTAAAGTCTGGTGATTATTGGAGATGATAAGAGTAGTCATAAAGAGCCACTGATAAAGCATGCGGTTGCCATGGTGATTAAAACAGAAAAAAAAAATAATAATAACGTGGTATAGGTGTGCCAACCCCCTTATAATGTGGCTGTGTTGAGAATTAACTAATTAACTTCAATCTTGTGTTAAATAGTAAGTTATAACACACCTGCTGTCAAACAAACTGACTCTGATTAACCCTGTATAACGTGGAGCTGGTCTAGTACAATTTTTACATTTACAACATTCACTTAGGTGCAACTCGCAGAAAAAAACCATGATCCACAAAGAGGACTTACAAAGCATCAAAGGAAACTCTTTGTTGAAAGGCAACAGTCAGAAGAGGAACACAGTGAAGACGGTCATCAGAAAGTGTGTAAAATAAACCTGTCCAGGAGACTGCCAAGAAGCCTACTGGAACATTAATGGAGCGGGAGTGGGAATTTCTAGTATTTGTACTACATGTGTACTGTGGACTATGGATGTGTGCTACCTGTGACAGCAATGTCGTATGTTTTATATCTCCAGGCTGCTTTTTCTTACAAAGAAAGAAGAAAAAGAAAAATCCACACCTGCTGACGTTTGGCATACACCTACGTCAAATCTGCCAAGAGCATGATGTAGGAAAATGTTTTACATACTGTTGAAACCAAGGTTGAACTTGGTACGTTTGGCACAAAAACACCACCAAAAGAAGACCATACCCAGGTGAAGCATGGTGGTGGCAGCATTGTGCTTCAAGGCTGTTTATCACAAAGTTGAGGGAATTGTGAACACTTTCAAATAATCTGTCAATTTTGGCACAACCAGAATCCGGACCTAAATCCAACTAAAAATAGGTAGGCTGACCTGAAGAGGGCTGTGCGTAAATACCCCTGTAATCTGTCACATCTGGAGCATTTTTGCAGGGAAAAGTGGCTCCTGTAACCCTTTTTGTCATTCCAGCAATAACAACAGAACTCACAACTGCGAAGCGTTCTGCAGGAAGTATGGAGTTCATTGCCAACAGAATATTTCTGCAAGCTCTTGGAGTCCATGCCCAGTCATATTTCTACAGTCTTATGCTCCTGTGGGGGTCTTACCAAGTGTAAAACTGTAAACAACTGGAAAACTGTTTTTCTGGCACTTATATTTTTTTATAATGAATATGTATATAAATTTAAATGTATGAAGGTCTATATTCAGCTGGCCAAAACAAGTAGGTATTCACCATATTTTTTCACCATAGGGCAACTAAAGACCAGAAAAGTATTTGAGCTGGAAGGCCTAAAACCAGCAGAGATAAAATGTGCTGCACAGAACATCTCTTCCAGACCATATGTAAAAGCTGTCATGCAAAACTGAAGAGTGCTTAACTTCAAACTGAAGCTGTAGGGCAGAGGTGTTAAATAAGGTGTTCAACTCTGAGAGCAGACTCACAGCCTGCCCCCACTATCTCCTCTCAAAAAAAAAATCTCAGAGGAAAAAAAAATCTCTTCCTGTTTCAGCGTTTACTCATGCCTTTAGGCTGAGTCAGCAGGATATTCATCTCGACTTTTCCACTGAATCCTTTCAGACGACTTATTCCAGCCCTTCCTGCCTGGCTGTTTTCTGTTTGCTGGCGAGGTTTCGATTTGACTTAAGGAATCTGTCTTTCCTTATGTGAACTTGTGCTCTTTTTTAGTACCTTTCCAAAAAGTCAAAGATTCCCTTTGTCTCGTTCTGTGTATACCTGGACTAAAGCCATGTGCGTGGGTGTGTGAAAAAGATACTTCCGAATACTTCTTTTGTAAATTACATCAGTCAGGCACACGTCCAAAGAAGAGGTGGAAAAAAGAAAAAGAGGCCCCCACCACCTAGTGTGATGTAATCCAATCTAAGCAATGCCTCGGGAAGTTTTATTGCACAGGATCAAAATGAGTGGTTTGAGTTATTCGAACTCGCCACGGCCGACTGTCAAACGTCACCATTAATGAAAGTAAAAGACCAAAATAGTGCCAAATGGCTACGAGATACAAGCCGTAAGACTGAAATCTTCGCAAAGTGATTGGACTGAAATGGTATTTCACCATCAGAAGCATCGTCTTAAGACGTGAATAAAAATCTAATCCAATTTTTGTCTGTCCTTTGAAAGACCCCAAGTTGTACACTTGTATTTTAAGGAGCAGGAAGATATCAATGAGAAGAACCCAGTGTGCTGGTTCATCACAGAAGAAGCAAATGCTACCAACATAAGAAGTACAACAAACTCTAGACTGGAACCTAGAAACATTGGGCCATAGCACCACTGTGGATCAGAAAGTTGAGAGTTCAAATCACAAATCAGATCACCAAGATCAACAAGACTTGCTGGGTCCTTAGGCAAGGGCCTTAACGCTCAACTGCTCAGTCAGTCGCTGGATAAAGATGTCTGCAACATGCCAACAATATAAATGAACCTAAAGACATCTACAGACAGACATCCTAAGTGGACAGAAGAAGTCCGATGAATGAACACAGTGCCTTGGAGAAATTGCGTGCTGATGTAGTCAGTGACATGAAACCCAACCAGGAATAATCAGAGGCCTGCTGAAAGTCATATCCCCTTGCATGCTCTGATGTACTGCCAAGCCAGCCCTTTTTAGTAGCAATGCCTGTCTGACTAACTGTGCTGACTCATGGGTAGAGCATCAACCTAGTTGTAATCTAATTATCGTCTCAAATTGGGCTTGGAATGCCAGGCCAAGCCACAGTGTTGCATATAACAGGCCTTAGACTGCAAAACTGCAATGAATGCGTTGATTCACCAGAAGCCTTGCATCAAATCATCTATTATTTTGCTTGGAGAAATGGTTGGATAAAGGGACCAATGGATACTAATGGACAACATCTAGGACAGTTCTCTACAGCTGTTTATAAGGTAGCTCATAAAGTCTTCATGATGAGTCAATATTATTTGTATAGCAGCTTCACACTAATATAGGATTAGAGTGTACATTTATGAGAAGCTGATGGCTTCCCACCCTGTAGTCCATAGTCCCACAAGGTTCATGGTTTCTACATCTGTCCGTATGGTGTTAAGCTGTCCATTATGGTCATTTTCCCACCTGTATATTTATAACTACTATAACAACACTGATAGAAATTAGTAATAAAAACTGTACAAATGTATTACTTTGCTGAGGCTGATCATGGACAGGGTTACACATGGGTCAAACAGATGATTCAAAGGGCTCTAAAATAGTTTGCGACAGTCCCCGGTTGGTTAAAATGCTGAATTTGCATCAAGAGGCTGCTCCTTGAAGTCTGCAGCACTTTGAGGTTTTGTAGTCCCACAGCAATGACAACACTGTCATCAGCAACAGCGTCTCGCCGCACGCTAAACGATCATGACAAAAATAACTTTGGGCTATAACAAAAACATGGTTACAGCAACTTATACCCAAGAAACTATACTGACAGAAAATAGGACAGCGGTGGTACTACTGATATACACTGTGCCAGAAAAACCTGTACACCAGTCTAATACTTGGTAGGACTGTAGGACTGCAGAAATACAACAAGTGATGGATTCCACCAGCTTGTGGAAATATTCTATAGGCAATTAACACCATTTTTCCTGCATAAAAATCCATGATGGTAAGATCTGGCGACTAAGGTGGGAATGGCTAAACCCCAAAACTCAGACAAGTGTTTCTTTAACCATAACCTGGTGTCTTTAGATGGGTGTGGTGGAGCATTGTCCTGTTGGAAGATGTTAAACCCGTCACATAAGCTTTCACCTGCCAGACACATTTGTAGATATACCAGGGGCCAAATGAAATGCCAGCTAACCAAACCCCATACCATTAGGAAGCTTCCATAGAGGATGGTAAATGCAAAGATTGCCTAGATAAAGTTTTCACTGTATTGGGTTTTCTACTGAGTGAAATCTATTTCCATTTGGTGTAACCCCCGTTTTAGGAAAAAAAAGGAACGTTTTCCGGTGTCTCTGTACTGCCATGGTCATAAAATAGGCCCACAGATCTTGAGATCTTGGCACCATCAGAACAGTCGAATGACATACCAAGCATGGACAGCCACTCAACTCAACTGACAAAAATGTAATATAAATATACATGCAGGACAGCAGTCACGTCTGACCACCCTCCTCATCGCCCGCCTGCCACACACGTAGACCCCCACAATATGCCTCTGAATGGCTGACCTCTTTCGCTCTTGGCTTCCAACCGAGATGAAGACGAGAGCGAGCCAAATGCTTCCTCAATAGCAGTGGGCATTTTTATGGTGTCCTCAAAGCAGAGGGGAAGCTGCTCAGCCCAACAGCAGATCATTGTCTGCTCGGGGATGGCCACCGGACGCCCGCAGAGAATGACATCATACCCTTTAATCAAACAAATCAACTCGGGACAAGCGCCACTGCCTGTCCACTGTTTCACGATTGCTGCCCATGTCTCATGGCCACCCAGTCACCACTTGGCAGCTGATGCCATTAAAACTGATGCGCTGACAGAGCAATAAAGACGCAACTGTCTGTTTGAAAAAGGGGCCCTAAGGAATACTTCTTAATCTACACATGGAAGGTTGTAAGACTGCAAGTCTGATGTTGGCAACGCTTAAGCTGACAAGCAGACCGACTGGTTTGTAGATTTGCTTAACTAATGATACTGTAGAGTCCAACGGGGTGCATAATGACACGTCAGGCTTAAACACAGTCTGTGTTCTCATAAAGATGATGACATGGAATTAAACCGGTGTCTGTTTTGCTAGGGTTTTTTTCGACTGGCAAGTGGCTTTGTCAAAAATCTCTGCAAGAAGAAGATACAGTACAGTTATTCAATGCTTCCGTTGAAGGTGAAAGAGAATTAGCTTGGAAAGGATCCAAATAACAAACTGTTCTGAACTGTTATTAGATGTTAGGCACTGTGGTAATACAGAGGTTGACGTATCCGGAATCAGGGGTCTGCGTTGAAAATCTCACCAAAGAAACTGGTGTGTAGAGATATCTGGGGAGGAGTGCGTGATGCTCAAACCGGGCCAGTCGGATTTGGAGAATAACGGCAGAGAAGAAAATGTTCCCGCATTTAAGACAATTCAGCTGCGCCGCTCGGTACAGTACAGTACATTCTGTCTCGACGAGGCCTTCGTAATGAGGCTTCCCTGGTCGGCCGCCAAGTCTGGGCAGCATTTAACAGTCTTGGTTTGCTTTATCTCCCTCTCTCAATCATTCAACACAACATTAGCGCTCTCTGGAAACAAGATGCGTGACATTCTCCATGGATTTGCTGATGTAAAATGCACAGATAAAGTTCCTACCCTGGTTAACCTTTCCCTCGTACCAGTTCCTGCTTCCTGGCTCCAGCAGAGGTCATGCACCATGTCTGGGTACCCTGCAAGTCTGCCTGACCTACAGCTGAGTTCGGCTGAGCCACCTTTCAGCAACAGGTTTACTTGCGTGCTGTGTTTTATTGTGGCCTTCAGGCAAAATGCTTGGAGCACTTAATCATGTGTAGATATGCTATGCTGGCATGCAGACAGTCTTTACATAAGCAAAAGGGAATATTTCATGAAGCCAGTAACCCAGGGGCAACAGGCTGCAAGAACTATTCGCACAAATCCATATGCCTCTAGCTCTTAGAGAGGGGTCATAGTCAATTTTTTAAGATAACAGCACCTGTGTGAAATATCTGCTCTTTGTCACATCGCCTTATGCAACAGTGGGAAATCCAGGCAGGTTGAAGCACGCTTAGGTGCTCCGGGGATAAAAGGATTATTTGATGGATTGGGATGTGCCAGACTGCGCCATAGCATTTAGAAATAACCAGGTGAACCGAATGGAAGCGTGTGGTCCACCTGGGCATTGCCGTACTTTATGTACACCTAAGAACAAAAAGAGGGCTTTTAATCTGAGACAATGAAGGACCTTACAATTGAGACAGGGTACAAATGAACAGTTGATGGTTAACGGTCCTGCTCAAGGACCCAACGTTTA
The DNA here is from genome assembly GCA_028565595.1 of Duopalatinus emarginatus. NCBI lineage: Eukaryota > Metazoa > Chordata > Actinopteri > Siluriformes > Pimelodidae > Duopalatinus > Duopalatinus emarginatus. The sequence continues at coordinate 2,045,865 of JAOVVF010000044.1, forward strand.
CGCGACTAGAAATGGATTTGACAAACTTTTGGTTATTAGTAACCCCTAGCATTTACCACTGAGCTACCAGTTCAGGCAAGCACAGCAAAGTAATGCAGTATCAATGTCTCTTAAACACAACCCAATTCAGCTCATTTACAGTATTGGGCTATACCTTTGGAACAATGTCCATTGTTAAAAGAGCTAGACAAATGGAATTGAATTGAACTGGATTGAATAGTGTGAAGACAGTAAGACAGGCTCTTTTTTACTTTCTCTACCCAGAAAAGCCAACTCTGCCTTTTCATTCCAGGTGACCAGGTCCTCCTGAAACGTCTCATCCGTTACCTCCTTGCCCCCAATCTCACGCATTCAACTCAGGTTTGATGACGGTGGAGTGGCTGGCCATTTTCTGTCCCAGGGTCCCCTCATGTATTACATTTAATGTGACCATAACAAAAAAGATCATACCTAACTCTCTGTATTCTTTTCTCTACCCTCTCTCTGCACCTCACATTCAGATGAGCTACACCTGATATGGCTGAGGCACCAGGAGATACCAGTGACGCCAATTTCTGATTGCTCCTGCTCCTCAAACCTGCCTGATCCACTCTGACCCCATTCCCCCTATATCTTCCTGGAGTCTCATCTGACCCAACATGGACATGGACAGTCTATAGAACCCCATAATAAACAGATGGAGAAAGCATGAAATAGATTACAGACTTAACTATAACTAAACTTTTATTTATAATTGCAATATGTGTGTCACCTTAAGAGGAACCAGACTCATAAGGAAAACCATCCGTGTCATCTCAGGGAGTTTTTCCTTGCCACTGTCGCTGCTATAGAACTATGTCCATTGTTAAAAGCGCTGTACAAATTGAAAAATTGAATTGAAGTGAACTGAGTATTACTGCTGTGCAGGACAACGCTCCGAGAGGCATCCGACTGCATCATCTCATCATTGCATAAATACTTATTTTTTATTAAATATATATATATTGCCTGTGTACCCTAACCCATTCCTTCCCCCACATTTTCTTATGTCCCATTATTTTTTTTAATGCTGCTTGCTTCATGTTTGCAAGGACAAAAAAAAGCATGTTGACGCATGCTTTTGCATCATCCCTCTTGTCACTTCTTTTTTGTGACAAAACATAGTTTGGACACTTGAGACTTCCAGAGCAATTCCAGAGAGATTTTGCTGATCAGTGTGAAAACCACGATGACTTAAAAAGATCCCTGGTTACAAGACATTAAGTTGTGGAGTCAGCAGTACAGCCATCCGACTATATTAAAAGTCAGGTAGTGTGTCCTTATTTAGCCTCCATAACAATGACTGGGAAAACAACTGGTACTTTTTCATGAATGTTAAGCTGCTTTTTTAAATCTTGGTCAGTGTTTCTGTCCGAATTCTTTCCTGCTTGCCAAATTCAGTGGATCATCTGGAACGGTTTGACTTATCACAGAATGCAGTGAGTCAACTGAGTGCTTCAGAATTAAAACAAACAGACCAAGAACCATTACCATAAGTCTTCTAAATGTAACAACAGTGTTTGCACACAAACTTCTCATATTTGCTGAAGTAAAAGTGCAAATCAAGCCCTAGTGCCTTAATGTTACTTAAGTTCAACAAGTTCAAGTAGTTGATTCACACTGGTCTAAAAAAATTAATAGAAAGACTTCAGCAAAGATCTTAAAGCAGCAATTGTTGCTTCCCACCAATCTCAGAAGGGTTATAAGGCCTTTTCCAAACAATTTGAAGTCAAACTTTCTACAGTGAGAAAGATCACTCACAAGTATATAAGACAGTTCCCAATCTTTTTAGTAATGGACCTCCCAGAAAATTGACCACCATGTCAGACTGTGCAATGCTCAGAGAAAAAAAAAACACAAAACAAAGCAACCAAACAAATAAAAATCCCAGTGAGCTACATCTCTAACTCTACTGGCCTTAGTTAGTTTGTTTAATTGTTCAAGTTTATGACGGTATAATTAGAAAAAGACTGAACAAATATGTATTGTTTGGTAGGGTTGCCAGGAGAAAGCCTCTTCGTTCTAGGAAGAACATGTCAGCACATTTTAGGTATGAAGAAACCACACGACTTCTGGAACAACGTCCTTTGGACAGATGAAAGTGAAAATTTGTCCATAATTTGAAGCGCAACGTTTGGCAAAATGTATATCGGCACAAGCGCACATACTAACTGTCAAGCACGTTGGTGGAGGAGTGATGCTCAAGTTGTAGTCATGCTTGCAGTCACTGAGCCGAGTATGAATCCTTCTGTATATCAAAGTAAAAGTCAAATATGAGGCCACCTATTCGACAGATAAAGCCTAAGTAAAATTGGGCCATACAACAGGACAAAGAAAGATTTTCTCACATGGCTTCTCCAGGTTGGCTTTATTATTGAGAAATAAATAATGATTCTGTGAAATCTGTTGTTCATCTGAGGTCATATTTACCTCGCGCTAAGGAAGGGATGATTTTTTATGTTGCCCGATACACAAAAGCCTTCAGATATTTTAAAGGCGGTCATCTTAGTTTTTCACATGACTGTAGATATGTTTTATCAAAATGACTGTGGAACTTTTTAGCCTTGCCTTGGCTTTCTGCCTGTAACAATAATACTGGATAAGGAAAGAGGCTTGCCAAAATTTTAAACCATGATTTGATCTAATTCTTGGGGATAGTAAAAGGATAAGTCAGTCTGTAATCAGATACCAACTCCCATAATGTCATCACAATGGGGAAGAGTGCTCACACACCCTGTACATAATGTTTTCATACTTCAATGACCCCATATACCCCTTGGGGTTTCATATGCCCCATATTACTCCAACCATACCAAAATTTAACCATAATTGCTGGATTCTTTTTTTGCATTACAAAAACGTGTGATTTCTACAGGGGTATGTATATCTTAAGGTTTCATTGTTTCTGGTTTTTAAGGCACTGCCATCTAGAACAGTGTCCACATCACACTTGCATCTACTACATCTACATCTACCGAATAATAAAGTTAGTAGTTTGCACAAACATGGTAAACGAATGAAGAAGAAGCGGGTTGTTGTGAAACAAACTGACTCAGGAGACTACACTAGTCTAATACTTGGTAGGCCCCCAGCCGGATATGGATTTCATGAGCTTGGGGAAATAACCTGTAGACAATGAATGCCATCCATACTTCCTGCAAAAACTGTGTTCCTCATCATGTTGCATGGCATCCCAGACGTTGGTTGTGAGATCTGGTGACTTGGGCAGGAATGGCAAATCCACAACCTCAGATCAGCGTTCCTCTAACCATAATTTGGTGTCTCTAGATGTGCGTGTCAATTATCAGAATAAATGCAGGGCTTGAACGGGTGTAACTTGTCAAAAAGGAGGCACACATAACGTTTGAGTCTGAGACGTTTGTAGATGTACAAGGGGTCCCAAGGAACGTCAGCTAAACAAACCAGATGCCGTTATGGAGCTACCACCAATCTGGAGCAGTTTTTTTGGAGTTCACCAAAATCAAGGATTCTAATTTTAATGGCTTACTATTTTTCCTGTTTTGCCCCTAATTATTGTTATTATTATTATTATTATTATTAATAATAATAATAATAATAATACTATTATTATTGTTATTTAAAGGTTTAAAGGGCCTTCATCAAAAGATGCCTTCAAACACTATGTAGAGTCACAACACCAGGCCTACAGGAGCGGATCAGCCTGAACGGCCCAGGCCAGCACAAAGCTGATCTATTTTCAGACACTTACCTCACCAGCTTCCACCGTAAAGGCAGGCAAGATGCTATTACAGATATTGCTCTTCCGTTTATTCCTGCTCCGTTCATTTGCGGCCAGCGCCAACGTCTGAGGTCAGTGAAAGCTTTAAATGGATTAAAAAAAAAAAAACGCGCACAGAGACGTGCGCTGTAAGTCGCGTGTCCCCAACGTGGAGGTGAAGGAAGAGTACTCGAGTGGGTTGAGAGCAAGGAGGGATGGCAGGGAGCTTTCTCGACAATGCAGAATATTCCGAACATAGACTTAACTACAGCCTTTAGCAAAGTTTGGACAGTCACAGGCTGCATGCTGTTTAACTAGAAAATTATAATGAACAGTTTACCGGTACCCCACCTGAGTAAAAGCACCTCACACACACATTTAATAGTTTGTATTACAATGATTAAAACATGCATTTTATTTGCATTTATTAAGGATGTGTAGCCTGTAGTGAATGTCATTTTTCTATTCAGAGATGAAGGTATTTATACACCGGTGCATCAGTCTAAAACTTAGGCCCCCAACGGGCAACAAGCTTGCACTTTTCTATATAGGCAATAAACATCATACCTTCCTGCAGAACGGTCCACCATTCTGTTGTATTCTGAGGTGTAGGATTTCTGTTCCACAGAACGTCGGATGGCATTCCAGATGCGTTCGATAAAATTGAGATCTGGTGACTTGTGGGCATGACAAAATCCCAAACTCCACTGACAATAACACAGTGTCTCTAGACATGTGTGGTGGCGCCTTGTCCTGTTAGAAGAGGCCTAACCCATCAGAATGAATGCAGGACATGTACGGGTGTAACTTCGGAAAGGAAGAAGGAAAGAAGAGAAAAAGGAGACACGTGGCGTTCACCAGTCAGAGAGGTTTGTAGATGTACCAGGGGTCCCACTGAATGCCAGTTCAACAAACCTTATACCTATATAACATAGAACATATTATATAAAATATAATACCCTATACAATCAATTAATCAGTCAAGTGGATGTTCTTTTCGGATTTGAATTCACAACCATGGGTGAACGCTTTTCTGTTGCGCCACTCGGGAGCCCTGAGAAGCTTTGGCTTTAAACATCCATACCCCAGTAATGTGCTTTAATGAAAGACATTAGGCACATTGTACTTCGCATACACTTTTTGAGCACCAGTATGTTTAAGGTCTTGCTGGTTTTGACTCGTCTTTATTGGGCACCATCATTAGATGTAAAGTTCTGTCTGAGATATGATTTGCTCCAGACTGTAAAAAAAAAAAAACTGGTACAGATTAGTGGTGGCTCCTTAATGGTATGAGGGTTTGTTTAGTTAGCAATCCATGGGATACCTGGTACATCTACAAACATCTCCTTTTTGACATTCATGTCCTGCATTCATTCTATAGGCCTCCAACAGATCAGTGTGCCACCACCAACGTCTAGACGCCAAATTCTGGATCGAATAACATCCAGAATTAAGACACCAGATCTCAGAAATGTAGACCGTTCTGCAGGAAGTATTGTGTTTGTTGCCTGTAGAATATTCCCACAAGGTCATGAAGTCCATGCCCTGTGGGGGACCTACCGAGTATTTGACTGGTGTACATGTCATTGTATTTAAATAATGCTTATGAAATAACTATGTGCTGTATTATAGGAGTTCCCTGGACAAAAAAATGCTGAGAATCCCTGGTTAATTGCGGTTTTATCCAGTAACAGGTTCTGCACTCTTACCTTATAATTCATGCCTGTTGTTATCCATAATAACTGATGGGGTGTTAATAAACTTTTTTTGTCCCTGTGTTGACCATTCTCATCAACACGTTGCGCGATTAGTAATTTTTTAAGACTGTACAATCTTCAATGCTTTCAGATTATGGAACTGCATTTGCCTTTGGAGACCAGAGACAGATGGTTGACTTGCCATGTAGGTCCACAGGCCCATGTGTTTCCAACATAGAAGAAATAAAAAGCCAAAAAAAAAAAAAACTGTAAATGTTGATCTGATTACAGCACTGTGGAATAATACTGCACGGAGAACTGGTTCTGCAAAGCTCTCTGGTTCGCGTGCCTCCCACGTGGGGGTCGGCCAAAGGAGCGAGGGCCTGTCAGAAAAACGCCTGCAGCTTGGAAAATTCCGTAAACACCACGCTTGGCTTCGCAGAGAGTGTGCAAGAAGCCAGGGGACATCTGGACAAACTAGGTTCGTTTGCGTATAACAAGAAGCATGGGAATAGAGCTTGGACTCATTTTCTGTCATGCCACTGCCTTGTGGCTGAAGAGGTGCATCTCGTTCTGGTCCTGGCAGAAATAAAAGAAGAATCCCAGATATTCAATACAGGAACGAAACTGCCCTTGTCAGAAAATTGTCCTCTTATTGAGTAAGAGCACAATAAGGCCACACTAAGGCAGTAAATACCAGGTTGATCGCGTAAAAAGAATTTAAGCTATTCATGTGCATCTCACGTGCAAAGGAGTTAAGAAACGTCCTCGCTGATATTTATGGATGGCCAGTGTAGGCATGCTGACTGCTTTAAATTACTTCCAGACTCTCGCTCGTTGCCTGAGTAGGGCGCTACGAGGGCTGTGTCTCATTCAAAGGGCCGCTGGGTCAAATCTACAGGACAATAAAAGTCAAGAAAGGGAGATTATAGTAATTGAATCAAGCATGAGGCAGATTTTTACAGGAATGGAGGGCGTGTTACGGTAATGGAGCAAAACTCCATGTGGAGATGATTAACGAAATAGGGGAGGGGGGGGGGTCATGAGTATCAGTAACCTTGCCTGTGATAACCAAGGGATACTACAGCACAAACTGGGGTTGCTAGAATATAATATGGGCCTCAGGTGGTGATGGACACACTATAAAGTTACACAATAGCTCTACACTAATCACTCTCAAGGGCAAATCTACAGAAGGTGAAAACTGTGTTGCCAATCCTTTTACCGTTAAGACTCATAATGATTCAGAGTCGTTGATTTGTTCACTTGTACTGGAGATGGCAACAGGCTGAAAGGTACTTGAACTCTTATCCTTGTGGGAAGGTCTCTCTCCTCACCTATAGGAAGCTTCCCACTAGAGGAGAACCATAGGCTAGGACTTGGAGGTGTTGATTTTTAATTACAGCCACCCTACATTAAGTGGCAAACCATGTGAATATTGGAGGTCTGGATCTCATCCTCTGCAAATGACACTGATGATACCTCCAGCACTCCTCATGCTGGACAACAAACAGGATTAGAGACAAGATGCACCTATTACACAGTCTGAGGCCAAATACTCCTGCAGCACCTCCTATAACAAATCTCCTAGGAACATTGGAGAAATGACAAACCCTAACCCTTGTCCTGTGCCTTCAATGTCTCCCTGGTCTGCCTCTGAGGTGCTGAATAGTCGTCTCAGGTCTTCAACTCTTTTGCCACAGTCGTTCTTGCTCTCTTGTCACTTGAATAAGGATAGGTCTCCTTGTTCAAATTCCTTATATACCTTGGCCATTATACTACAACTTGGAGTGAATACAAGACACACCCAGTACATAGTCCAAAACCAGTAACGAGGGGGCTTGATTCCCCTGTAATTGGAACACACCTCTTTTTAAATATAAGGATGACCATCCCAGTTGGCCAGTCTAGAAGCCCGAACTCTGCCCTATCCGTGTTCATTATTCAGAAGACATCCTTCATCAACTTCCTCTACCAGTGGTGTGATCTAGGGAATTTAGCATTCCAGCCAGAGCTTCTTGCAGCTCCAGTCCTTTTGGAGATGCGAGCTGAATTCTTCTTATCCCCCAAATAGTTTCCTCTCTACTATTTGTGTGGCAGCCTGGGAAAACCCTTTACATGTGTTGAAGCACCAAGAACCAAGTGAGATCGTTGGGAAGCTCTGCAGGACGGTCTGTGTTAGCGGATTAGAGTGGGATGAAAAAAAAAAGAACACACCTCTAGTACAAACACAGACGATACAGAAGGGTAACTGCTATGCACATGAGAGAGAATAGAGTGTGTACACACACACACACACACATATATATATGTAAATATACACACAAAGCTGAACATAAAGCTCTATACACACACCTATG
>JAOVVF010000044.1:2059995-2078056 GCA_028565595.1 Duopalatinus emarginatus
GGCCAGGCTTCCCTTGAAAAAGAGATCATTGTGTCTCAACGGGACCGACCTGGGTAAATAAAGGCTAAATAAAAAAAATAAAATAAACATTAAAGGAGCTGCTGGAATAGTGGCTAGTACCAGTCACTCCATGGATGAGACAACAACCTCTTCATAATTCAGGACTATGGGGTAGGGTGAAACCAACCAATCAAACATTAAACAAAAACAAAAAACAAACAAACATACATACAATCACCACAAACCATGTGGCCAAGCGTGCAGACCAATGTAAAACTCTTTAATGACCAAAACACCATACTTATGCTGAAGCATGGTGGTGGGAGCACCATATTTTGTGGCTGACTCTCTTAAAATATGACCCTGGTTTATCCAAAAACTCTGCAATTTTAACCATGCGTCCATGTCTACGTATCAGAGCTACAGATTAGAGCCACTACTGCATGACTGCTGGCTAATCTCACAGCATCCACAGAGACGAGTAAGCTCTGCTTATAGATCCTGGGTTATTACGATCCACTTCAGTAAGGTGCTACTGTGCTCCTGAGGTTTAAAAACAGTGGCAAATAAAAGGTAGAAAACAATTAACATGAAGCATGGGTGAACCTTTTTAATCAGAAACCAACATTGGGGTGTTTAACAACTACAACAACGCCAATACACTTGCAGCCAACTGCAGATCAATGCAGAACCATTTAACATGAGACAACACCTGACACTGAAGTGTCAGGAAACCCATTTCTGAAATCTGGTGAATTAGTTGGGAATGGCAAAACTCAAAACTTAGTTGACTGTTCATCTAGCGATAATTTGGTAATTTAGACATGTGTGGTGGCACATTGTCCTGTCGGAATGCCGGAGAGACTGTCAGAGACGTTTGTAGACATACCAGGGCTTGCATGGAATGCCAGCTAAACAACCCCAAAACAAACAAACATCAAAAACTTTGCCGTAATTTTTTTTTATCGTTTTTATTTAACGACACAACGTTCTCTGCAATGCAGCTAACCTTGAGAAGAATTTATAGTCTGGTTAAAGTCAGTTTAAAGCAAAGTCATTCCTAATAGCCATCCAATCACAACTTTAAATCTGGGCAGCAATCTGTCACTGTGCAAAACCGCGTTGCGTTGGCAAGACAACTGACGACGTGCTGACTCACGGGGTAATAAACAAAACTGCTATTTGACTCCAGGGAGCTGTAAACAGGGTTATAGTGCAGCAAAGACCTAGAAGGACAAGTAAGAAAAGTGTCTCAGTCAAATAAATACAGATGTTATTAATAAAACAAACAAACAAACAAACAAAAAAACACCTGAGCCATCAATCCTTGACCTTTGAACAGGCACTTAATGCAAAATGACCCGTAAAATGGACCTATATTAGTCAGGAGAGTGGGTAGTATCTTGGTGGTGGATGGTGTACAGTTCTAGAAATAAGCAAACCTTGCTTTGGAAGACATTTAAGAAATGAAACGGGCCTAACCACTTTCATGCCACTATACACTTTATTTGTTCATTCCGATTGGTTACAAGGTGTTGATCAGTTTCCTGTGGCATAACATTAAAAACACAAAACCATTGACAGGTGAACTGAAGAACATTATCAAATTGCTGACAGTGGTGACTCTCAAGCAGTGGCAGCTGAACAGTCAGTTCTTGAAGCTGTTGTGTTAGAAGCAGGAAAAATGGGCAAGTCCTAGAAGTTGTGATGGCTAGAAAACTGGTTCAGAGCATCTCCATAGACAGCAGGTCTTGTAGGGTTTGTCACAGTATACAATGATTAGTACCTACTAAAATTGACCCAAGGAAGGACAGCCAGTAAACCAGTCACAGGTGCCCAAGACTTACTGATGTGTTGGGGGTTAGGGCTACAACTTCTGGTCCAGCACAAGAATCGGTTGCTAACCCATTGACTCCCAGATAACACAGTTCACATCAGAGGTCTTGTGGAGTCCGTGCCTGGGTGGGTCACACCTGTTTTGGGGGATGTTTTGGCAGGTGGTTTTTAATGTTACAGATGATCAGTGTATATGTTTATTGAATATTTATGGAAGGAGTCTCCGGTGTCAGTGCATTTAACGTGGAGCTTGCCCATTTCAGTTTTCCACCATAGGAAAGTCTGGTCCATCGCAGACGTGACAAGCTGGAGACGGAAGGGCCGTTTACAGGAACTAAATGGGTTTGCAGACATTAAACGCAACTATAAACGGATAAAAAGAAATGAATGACAGTTGTTAACATGGTATAAAAGAAACGAGACACTTCAGAACCTGACGTCATAGGAATATAACAAAATCAGCTTAGCATCAGGCCACATCACACCACCCTGCCGTTGATTATCCCCCCCGCCCCAAACAGAAAGTGGTTCGTTCCTTACGTGTCCCCTGTGGTGAGAACAACTCGTACTGCAGCATGCAGACCACTGTAATCATATTACTATACACTGAAAGCGCCCGAGACGACTAAATCAAATCAGCGGGAGAGTTCCACAGATGGGTAATACTTCCCTGAAAGGCACCTGCTGATAATCTGAACCCTAAGCAGAGTCATACAAGCTCAGCCGGTGCTGCAGAAATGAACGAGTCTTTATTTCTGAACATTCACATTAAGGAGGAAACCACAACAGGTTTGGATGCTATAGGCTAAGTGCTATATTAGTGCAAATCTAAATCAAGGGCTTAATGGGATGAGTTGAGTTTTCACAGTGTTCACTGTATATATTTTGTTAATATAATCAATAACTACTTATCTGAATTAGCTTCCTGTTTATTTACGTGGCTAACGAATTGGCAATGGTTAGCAGCTGGCGGCACTATACTAACATCACCCAGCAACAGCGGCAGGGCAGCCAATCGTGAACCGTTGCTGAGGTAAAAAAAAAAACCACACGCACACGGCAACATAAACAGAGAATCAGATTCGTCCTCGAATTTGATCCCTAAAGGGCACTTTGTTTATCGCCCCGAACAGTCAGTCAGTAGTGGAGTAAGGGTAGCGACTGGTTTCACGATGATGAACACAATTAATTAATTAGTAAGGTCTGTCCTCCAAATTCCATCTGAGAAGAAACCTTTGGTGAAGAAACAACAAGTCAGAGAGCTTGGTCTGGATACACCAGACATAAAAAAACACACAGTCGAGGCTTCTCCTGCAAACGGTACAGGAGACAGCTTGGCTAGCTACACACACACACACACACACACACACACACACACACACACACACACACACCAGTATTCTCAATATATAGACACAGTATGATCCAGCAATATACGGCAGGCTAGAAATTTCTTATATTGTCTTAGCGTTTTTGCTAATGTATCGCTAGGTTTCTGAACCGCTCTTTACTGCAGTGATTCACACTGAACCATTTATTTAAGCACATTAGATGATGGATGATCATTTTGACCTGTTATTCTGCCGAGTTGTTTCGAATGCCAATTTAACATTTGCAGTTTGTATTATTTGCATTAGGAGGGTTGTTAAAACTGCCAATATGGCACAACCAGCCACAAACAACAACAAACAGCCCCACCTAGAATATTCTACACCAGCCACCACTGGATATCACCTTTCAGGGTAATTATGAAAACTCGCCCTACCCACAACCTTCGCTATGTGTACAGAGATCCTTCGACAACGACCTGATGCCTATTCCTATGTAAGGCCTGTGACAATTTCAGCTAGCTTGTAGAAGTACCCGAGCTTGCTGGCATGGACTGCATGGGTTAGTTTTATAAAAAAAGATTCCCATGACTATGATGCTCTAAAATGATTTGTCAGAATTGCGTTATTATTAAAGCCTTATTCTGTTAGACAACTAATCTTATGTTTTTGCTTTTTTTTTTTCGTCAGAAAAAAATTGTCTATGGATAAACTCTCTCTTGGGTTTATAACGATATGCAGATCAGCACCCAAGTGGACCAATGAGGTTTCGGATCATTGTCATGTGACCACACTGCTAATTTGATATTTAGCGTTTAATGTTAGTAGAAAGTGAACTGTTGCATTCTTTACAATATTTGAATTGCAGTGAGTGTTTATTTCTTTGTATGTCTTAGCTTGTATAACATTGTGAAACTTGTGTATAATGTTGTGAAATGATGAAAACATGGTACAAGATAAACATAAATATAAAAAATAATATAAAATATATATTGTGGTATATTAGAGTCAATATTTCTTACATAAACTAAAACCTAAACTGTCTTTATACTGACCTGCTAGACTTGCTGGGAAAATGTATTACAGTAGCTGCTCACTGTCTAACCTATAAAATAAAACTGACCTCCGCTCCGGACAAAATACTTCACACCTAACTTACAATGCATCCGGCACAAGAAAAAATATCAGTCCTAAAACAGGAAATGTCAAAAACATGTTCTTTGTGTTAAACAGTTTTATCTACCTTTGACCTGTTCTAAAAAGAAAACATTTACAAATTTAACATGATTTTGAAATTGGACATTTAGAATATGTTATTTGTCATGTTCTTCCACTTATCAGTTTTACTGTTTGAAATGCAAATTGAAGCTTAAAACGCAGACAGAACAAAATCTAAGAGTACGAAATGTGGATACCATTTTAAGATTGACTCCTTTCTAGACAGTAGACGGAGACAGGCTCAAGTTCACACAGTTGTAAATCACCCTGTCATGTAAGAGCCACGTAGGACAGTCTTACACATCTCTGTCTTTTGGTGTCACACTGGTGTGAAATTGAGACAAACATGGACAAATTTTCTGTTACAGTGAACCGTGTAAGTGCACCGAAATGACGACAATATTATTAGTAGTATATAGAAAACTTATGGTCTGTTTTTTTTGTCTTAATGAAACAGACACCCAGTGTGGTTAGAAACTGAGAACTGCAAAACACTGTCCGAAATCAGACTTGAGCAAATTTCCACCTATAAACTGTGAAGAAGTGTTTTATAAAAGGTGCCGCCTATAACACTAAAAACCATACATACAACACATAGTACAGTAAAGTAAAAAATACTAACCTTGGTGGTGAGGAGAGTTCCGACTGGATGCCTGTTGAAAACTTGACCCGATTAGAGTCGCTGGTCTGTGGTTGGAGGTTCGGTCGACATTGTCCTGCTGAGACAAAAACCACAGAGATTGCAATGGATGAGGTTAATAAATCCCAGCTCTAGTTTTACATAATCACATAATGATGCACGATTGAGACCGAGGTGGACAAACTTCTACCCTGGCTTGTTGCAGGAACTCCGATTGTGTATCCAGGCTATCATTTTTTTTGTATTATTTACAGTAGCCCATGGTCAGTATGCTGCTTAGCAGTTAAGAGCTTGGACTTCTGATCAGAAGGTCATGAGTTCAAATCCCACCACTATCCCGTTTGCCTCTGCTGGGCCCCCTGAGCAAGGCCTTTAACCTTAAGTGGCTGAAGAGATACGCAAGCCGATCTGGATAAGGGCGTGTCCCAAATGCTGTAAATGTATTACAGCCATCGGCCATTACTTCATTCTAATTCTAGCACGTTGCGCAGTCACTTAGCATTCAAACACTTCATCAAACTATAATGAATATCCTGGAAAGATTCCAATAACATTTAATTGTGACAAGAGAACAGTCGTCCATCCATGATGAACAGTTACAGTTGCCTGATGTAATGCACTTCTGTAGTGTAACACTTCAGGTGTGGCCACACCTACCATCACTGGACTGGTATGTAGTATTGGACTAGTGATACACAGAACTTTGTATGGATTCCAGCTTGCTTTAGGGACCTGGAGAAAGCCAGAATACCTATACAGCTCCACATGTACAGTAAAACTAACCCTGGTGCTAGATCCCAGGAAAGATCCTCAACTCTTGGCATGACCCGAAAATTATAATGTTGTCTATAGGAAGGCATTGCAGTACAGCAGCAGGTATCATTTCCATCACTGAGATCTGAGCAGAGGCCATTATGTCAGTAGTATCTCATGCAGCATCTCGGCTGGGTCATGGCCAGGTTTTGGAGGGGCCTGGAGACAAACTCTGGTGAGGCTCGAGCTGCTCGTTTTGTCTACGCCAGCGGTAGACCGTAAGAACAGAATGCTCTGTCAAGTACTCCAATCCTCTCTACAGAGGAAAAGCACACAGAACATTCCAGCTCCTCGTTCTTGGCGGTGGTACAAAGGCAAGCCAGGCGAGTAGAAAAGGATGTGATATCTCGGGCAGCGCTGCTGATTGGAGCTTTCGCGGCAGGAGCCAGGAACAGAATGTCCTGTGGCCGTCTCATGTTTGGAGATGGTGTTCCGAGGCGGGCCGCAAAGCCCAGTGGCCCTGTCTGATGTGGCCGCCGAGGCTGTCCAGAGAAATTTACGAAATTAGAGCGGAGCCTTATTTTCTTCACGATGCCAGCATGCATAGTTTATGAGAGCTGTGCACATGCGGATGCAATGTTAAGTCCTTACAAGCCACCCAATAAAGCAAGACAACATGATTCGGTAAGAACAACAACAAAGCTGTTGAGGGCTTGTAAGGGTTCCATCTCGGTGAGAAAGCAGATTAGCCGTAGCTTCGTGAGGCCACCCGATACTACACTGTACACACTTCATTACCGTTGCGGCTACACACACAGCTGAGAGAGCAACATATCCTTCGGTCATGAAGCACCGCTTTTATAATACCGTGGTATTTCCTCTGGTTCTTCTGGACGGCTTCCCAGTCTTATAAATCTGATATTTAGCATGCTAGGAAATAATCTTTTATGTATCCTCGTCAGATCAATCAGCTCCCCTCAGCTGGAGGTCACTAACATTTAAATATAGTATATTTCAGCAACTGCCACTCAGTGGAGCATAGAGGACAGCACTTAAGACAGCAGTATGTAGCTCTTTAACCTGGCAGGATGTTTAGGATGTGACTTATCCTTGCTAAGGTCACAGGAAAGTACCTCCTACATACATACCTCCGGTTCAATAGTCCAGAATGTTATCATCAGACATTTCAAGATGGCTCTGAGACTTTGCAATTATCTCTGTAAATGGTGTGAAGTCATGCCTTGTTGATGGGACCTGCTTTGGAATGTCTCCTGACAAAAGTCTAATCCTAAGCATGTTCGGATGTCTGGACCAATCAGGCAAAGACTGCTCTGCATTGTGATCTGGAAGAGTATGCAGACTTGTGTGTTGGGGGTGAAAGGGGTACCAGCAGCACAAGGTCACGGTCCAACAAGTCAAGCGTGACTGATTCGTCCTGACTTCTACCCAAAGCCACAGAAGGAGCAGCTCTGGCTGCACTGGGCTCCTACCCCAGAAGCTTCTCTACCCATCAGTACCTAGCCCTGTAGGGTCAGCTCCAACTTCTCAGTCACACACGCCAAATCTGGAATGATGAAAAAAGTCCTCTGCTTCTTTGGAATATTACATTTGAGCGCATGCCTGCCCAGCAGAGCATTCAGACCCGAGCCAGCATCAACAACTGACTTACAATGCTGACAATGTTGACCTACCTGCAGTTCTTAGAACCCAAGTGCCCTGAACTTCCTAGTTCTACAGTCCAAGGGACACGGCTACATGCTGCACCTATACCATTTCCAATGCCAGAGATGTGTTACAGTGCGTTTTGCTGCTTTATCTACTGGATCACAAATTTATATGCACTGAATATCCACTGAAGTGCCAAAAAAGTGAAAGTGAAAGCGAACTATTTGCCTACTCTGCTTGCACACAGAGGAATATGACCTCTGCATTTAACCCATCCGTGTTGTGAAACACACACACCAGTGAACACTACGGGGCAGTGAACACAGTGAGCCTGGAGCGGTGGGAGGGGGGGGGTTGCTCAAGGGCACCTCAGTCGTGTCCTGCCCTGTGCTGGGATTGAACCTGGGAACTTCCGGGCACAAGACCGGTTCTCTAAACACTAGGCCATGGCTGCCCCCAGTCAAATACTTGGTAGGTCCCCTGACAAAGGCATGGACTTGACGAGCTTGTGTAAATATTCTGCGTTCCATGCCAACCTGAGATCTGTTCACATAGATGGGAATAGCAAAGCCCCAAACTCAGACGAGTGTTCCTCTAACCATAATTTGGCGTCTTTAGACATGTGTGTGGCGGTGCATTGCCCTGTTTAAGGATGCCAAAGCAGGGCTCCCATGGAATGCCAGCTAAACAAACCCCATACTTGCCATTACCAGCCATCGTTCCCAGTTTTTCCTGCCACTTCAGTGTATAACCCAGGCATATTTATGATTCAGATTAATGCTGTACATGTTTTATCCTCCGTGTAGACGTGGGCCTAACGTGACATGTAACTACATAGCTTCTGTGCTTCTCCATAAAATTTTGCAACACTGCACTATGTGCCTATAAAACATGTCTATACTGCTTTTAAAAGGCTGACGTGGGTTTATAGGAGAGCTCAGAAGTGAAGACACAAAAACACACCAGTGCCAACAGGAAACCTTTCCTTACAACACTGGTTATAAAGCAGAGGGGATGAACCTCAAAGGTGGACGGATGCATAAAAGGTCTCTCACTGATCCTGTTTGCCTGGTTGTTGTGGAAAAGTCAATACTAATGGTCAACTTAAATGTTCATATGTACTTTTAAGCCTTGTAATTATAGATGGATGTGAGTGAGGATCTGTAGAAATCTACACACACACACACACACACACACACACACACACACACACACACACACACACACACACATCACTGGCTCCCATGTGAGATATCTGGGGTTGATTCCCGGTCCATGCTACACCAATAAGAGTCCTTGGGCAAGACTCTTAACACTACGTTGGCCTATCAGTTACCTTGTAAGATAAGTGCTTCTGCCAACATGCCATAAATGTAAATGTCTGGAGAAATGTTCAGTCAGGCTGTCTGGATGTCCACCCACAGCTCAGTGGTATTTCTAGGTGCAGGATCTGGTTGTGAATCGATCTCTTCACCACATCTCATGAACGCTTGATGACGGGTGAACGTGCAGGCCACACCATTCATCAGAACTCTCCAGAAGGCTCTTCAAACCTGGACAACTTGGGCTCCATGGAATTGTGCATCACCCTGGGATCTTCTTGGCAGACAGGTGGACCCAACCTATGACATGAGAACACAACCCACACCAGTATGGGACGACCACCAGTCTGCATACTGCATTGTTGATTACCAGGCTCCTTGACTTCATGGGGTCTGTGTCACACAAAAACACTACCATCTACTCTTTTGGACCATGCCACATGTTGACGGTCCTCCAGGGTCCAGTCAGCAACCGTACAAAACTTTTTAGGATTTCATAAATCTCATATAACGTACATATATTCACACAGGTCCAACCAATGTTTTCACACAGTCTTATTACTTTACGAGAGAGTAAAAACATGATGGCGTTTATAGCTGCTATATCGTAAGTGAGAACCGAAACATTAAATAACGGGTTTGAAAAACATGGCGTAATTCCTTCATAAATTAAAAGCACTCGTTTACATGTAGTTATAATGTGCTGGTATTGAAAAAGAATCAATTCCAGGGCACCAATGCCAACCTGATGTGGATTCTTTTCCCGATATTAGATATCTGATCACACTGACATACATCAGCCTTCCTGCTCTCTAAGTATAGACGTCAGTGTTGGTCTGAAAAAGTATCGATTGACTTCTAAAACCATATCACTAGAAGGGGTATATTAAAAAATTCCACATGGTGTTTTAAATGTCAGCCCTGCGGTCGACCAAAATCGGGCTTATGCTCTGACTCAGCAATCCTCTTACTGCACAGAAAGGTTAGAATTTGGCCCGGCTTAGCTCCAGACCTCAAAAGGTCAGGCTACTGTGCATTCCACCAGAGGAAAGACAGCGTGTAGTGTGTAGGGGAGTGAAAGGGCTTTCAGGATAGTGGAAATAAATAAATAAATAAATAAATAAGACGGTGCTATATTTTAGAAAATGGAAATTGGTTACTTAAAATAGTGCCCTCACATGAACATCGGTATTTGATTCAAGTGGAAAAGGAAAGTGAAGAGCCACCTCATTTCAAATGAGCACACAGCCCTGTTTTAGTCCGCCTCGCCGAAAGTGAATGGTGCTTCTATTTCCGAAGCAAAACTTCTCCTCAACACAATAAAAAGAGCCAGATCCTGAATCTCTCAGTTCCAAGAAATACCAACAGCTAGGAGCTCGACTTCCAGGAACAGGAACCGCATGCTGCCAAAGTCCACTGAAAACATTCATAAAACCCAGGGCGAAAAATTTATGGCCCTCGGGCTGCTGATGTGTCCGGGGGCTGGTGGTGGCTGGAGGGGAGGAAAATGGGGAGGAGGACGACTTATGTAACGTCTTATGCAGCGTGCGGATTGCAATGCGAATTCCTAAAGCAGATCTTCAGAGGCTGTCAAATGCGTCACTCTGCTAACCGATGTAGACTCGACAGCTGCATTTCTGGGTGCTTAGCAGAGACACTCGATGTAGAAGTTGCATGGGATGGACTAACGTTAATAACTACCAGCCATGCGAGCGTTGAGGCTTGAACGCGAGCTGAGATTAATGTTTTAATGATTTCTCGATAAGCCGCGTATTTAAGCCGGGAGTTAAAGGACTTCAGCCAAGAGTCTCACCACTACCTGATTTACATAATCCTCTGTAGACGACCTATATCTTCATCAAAAAAATTCCCACCTTTGAGGCGTTTTGCTATGGCACCCGCTCCCCTCCGCCCACAGAGCCTATGAAATGCCTCATTCTCCATCAAAGGGTATAATTGTGAGGCAACAGGCACTTGGTATTAAAGCGTTCATGCCCTTTTGCCTGTAACAGTGTCCCAGAGGGACTATGAAGAACCAGCAGCAGAAAGCCTGTGGTTACATGAAAGGCCTGCATCGCAGCCAGCTCTCCGCGGGGTTGATGCCGCTGATGGATATTTCCCACTGGGCCTGAACCGCTGCACGTGGATACAAACAATGGCGGAGAGAGCCCTTAAAAACAAGCTAGTTAAGCCTTTGTTTGGATGCTCTTACGTCAGGTTGCGCCATGTGAATCTCATGAGCTCAGCCCAAAGGAATGCACGTCCATGCCACGGCCATTCATTTGCTCCACGTCTTCATTCGAGCACTGGCTCTGAACTTACAAGCTATGGCAGGTACATAGAAAAACAAGGGGCAGCTCTTTAGATTAGTCTGGATCATTTGGCTGGTTGTTCGACTCGAATGGGTTTACTCCAAACCTCAATAACTCCAAAACACCTACCTCTCTGCCATGGCTCCAAGAAAGTCAGACTATTATTAAAATAACACCGTAGATGATATTAAGCCTTTACATTGTGAGGAAGGTTGAACACTGGTCCACTGATCAGTGTGCGCATGGCAATTCGTCATGAATTATCAGGGTTCAAACGAGGCATGATGGTGGGAGCCGGTTAGGTGCGACGTTCCATTTCCGAAGCTGTGCCAGCATTAAACATTCCTTGATCCACAGGGTCATGTGTACCAGGAATACACCATCGAAGGCATTACCACCAACAGAGGACAGCGCAGTGGCCACTCATGAGTGTTTAATGATTGTGACCGGCAGCGTCTGGCTAGAATTGTCCATGTAAACAAAGACTCACATAGACATTTAATGCAGCAGGCCCCACATGCATGTCCCACCAGTCAGTACAGTGTTCCTTAGACCAACAGTTAACACCATAAACCTCAGACACAGTGCCTCACCTGGGCTTGTGAGGTTGCTAACTGGATCCTAGAGGACTGGAAACATGCAGCATGTTCTGATGAGTCACAGGGCTGAGTGTAGGGTTGGTGTGGTACACGGTTAGGGTTAGCCACTGTACAGTCTGGCGGCGTTTCCATACAGGAGTGGGCTGCATCCTCATTGCAAGGGTTGGATCCACTGGTCCACCAAAACATCATGGACATCATGTACATTCCACAATAATTGGATATTCCAACACCCAAAGTTTGCTCTAGGAGCATTCTGGAGAGTTCTGATGAACTGTATGGCCTGAACTTCATCAGGATAGAGTCAGTCCTATACGACAGTAGTTCCCTCCCTGTGTGGGATGTCAGTGTATAATAATAAACATACTTTGTGACTTAGTACAATTTAAAAACAAAACAAAACAAATCAGGAATGTCACAACCACAAAGTAATAGCTGAACTAATTAGCATAGCGTTACTCCACAGTTGTATGGAGTAAAAAAGCTTTACGCCCTCAGCCCTCAGCACCCACATGCATTAGAACCCAGTTTTTTTTCCAGTGAAGATTTTTTAGTGAAGTTTAGCAAGATCAGATAGGCAAACAACCTAATATTTTATCACATAAGCCCACAAAAAGTAATCAGAGCTATTTATTCTTAACTTGCATTTCCAGGTGAACTTATAACTTCTTGGATTTGACATGTGCCTAGAATTAACTAAACACCATTTAAATAGTTAAAAACAGCTGTCCATGTACTTCTCATGATGACTGAATAGAGCCATACCTGTGGCCCAACCTCACTGAAATGCCACGCTTAAGAAATGAAAAGACAAAAAAAAACCCCACACAAGTATGTTTTACCTGATAATTTGGGTGGTGTAGGAAGTAATCCGGACATTCAGCTACTGCCATATTAGAAATCGTTCACCTTCTGATTGTACATTCACTTATAACAGGAGCAGAAAAGGAGCCTGAAAAAAATAGGAGAAATTATACTGGGTTTGTTGCAAATCAGACAAAAACAGAACAGAAACAGGAAGCCTAGGTTACTTAAGTGTCTACCAGTATATCAATATAATAGATAGATATAGTTAAATATAATAAATAGAATAGATATATGCAATGATTACTACCAGACAGAGGCATCTCTACATTAAGAGATCGCTGCAACAAATAAATATGTATTTTTCCTTCAAACTAATATTGTTTTACACTATTTACATAAGAATATGACAGATGACATTTGATATATTCCAAACATCTTCCTGTATCTGTTAAGTAAAGGCCAGTTCTTCCCCTAGCAGTCTTCATCTAACTATTTAAGTGATTCAAAATAGCTGTGCACATGTGCAACGCACTTTTAACTTTAAACCATGGGGCACAATCGCATTGGCCCCATAGAGAAATCAAGAAAAAAAAAAAAAACAGGGTTAAAAAAAAGGCCTACATCATGATGTTTAGTAAACATGTAATAGAGCTTCTAGACAGCTAGCCATAGGCATCGTAGCTCTGATAGCCACCAATTACATACAGCTGTCAATTAATATAGTTAATCATGTCAACAATTTTATAAAAGTTACATTGAAAACGAATTCCTTCACGTATTAGCAGACTACGACAGAAAAGTTATCCACAAGTTCTTTTTAAGTACCGAACGTCACTGGCGAGTCTGTTTTCTTTATTACAAGGCGTGGTTTGTTTGTAGGTTAAGGCACTGGCTTTCTGTGTGTTATTACAGTTGCACACCACAGCAATTATATACTGCTTGGCAACATTACAGTTGTAATGCAATGCTGTATAGCAAGGTGATATACCAGTTGTGTAAGACCATATACTGTTACTGGTGATGTCACTCTGACTCTAGTCTCCACTTGCACTAACTCTGCTTTATAGGCGTGTTCATGACTTCACTGTTGAGGGGCATTTTTGTTTGGATTAATTGAGCGAGTACGTATGTAGTTTCACTGATAAGTTGGATGATGTTATTATGCCTTATCAGGTTTTTTTTCTGCCCTGGTGGTCAGACCTGTTGAATAGAACCTGAACCAAGCAAAGATACTATAATGCAGTCTGGAAATGGTCACAAAACCATTGACACATGGAATTAATCTCGGTCAAGAAAACTTTTTGACTACATAAAGAACAGCACTAGCGATGGGAGAATCTCTGCTAAATACATTACAATCACATGGCTAACATTAGCACGAAACGGGCATGTATTAGCTAGCTAGCTGCCTATGACTCAGCTGCCATATGAACATATCTGTAATGTTGTTATATTTCATGTTCTGTAGGTCTCATAAATGAGCTCTGTTGACTACTTGGATGTTCATGTTGTAGGTGAGGGATCCGACAGTGATAGGGCCAGTTCAACTCAAGCTAAAACGGGTTGCCCATGGGCAAACAACGTCTTTCACTGGAGCGGAAAAGCTGAGGATGTCATATTTATTAAAAAGAATTCTTAAGCTGATCATAAATCAGCATGTACATGCTCACTGTTTGTTTGGAGCAAGATCAAAATAAAAAGATGGTAGCGAAATCATGAGACTGAGATTACACGAGCACTCTACTTAGCTACCTGGCTATCGAATTAAAAGTACTGTTTCAGTCTCAAAAAACACCCAGCCCAAGTGCTGAGTCTTCCAATGGAGTGGCCAGCTAACCAAAATTTCACAGCAACGACTCTTACAAGAGCTCGCAAAAGACCCCAAACGAACGTCTGCCTCAGGTCAATGTACACCATTCCACAATGAGAAAGACACTGGGTAAAATGGTGTCCATGGGACAGCTGCAAGGTGCAAACCAATGCATCATCTAGATGACCCCTAAGTGTGTTCAGATAAATAATTACGAAAAATGAAGAATTTTCTGGAAGACACAGGTCCTGTTACATCTGGCATAAAGCCAACACTGCATTCCACCAAAAAAAACATGTGGTGGTAGTGTGATGGTTTGGTCATGCCTTGCTTCTGGAGGACCTGGATGACTTGTCATTACTGATGATACCATGAATTCTCCTTCAGAAATATGTCTGCCCATCAGTTTGTGAACTAAAGCTGAAGTACAGTTGGGGTATACAGCAGATATATGCATCGGGATCCCCTCTATGTGTTAAAACTAGAATGAATGGGCAAGAGTTTATTAATAGCTCTTACAATTTGTTCCAAATGACATAAAAACTCATTTACTCTGATGCGTATAAAACTGATCTATTCCCAGACCCTGCAACTGCTGTCTCAAGTTGGTCACCAAGCATAGAAGCCGGTCATTGCTGTAAGATCTAGGCCTTCCAGTATGGGGCACCAATGGCTACAAAAAACCTAAATGGTCTGATTTATACTGCAAACCAGTGATCTGAAGTACACTAGAAGGTCCACCTCTGAATGGCTCAAAAGAATAGAAATGAAGGGATGTTGAGATGCTGTGGGACCTTGAACGTGCAGTTCACTCTGAAAAAAAAAAAGTTAGTACAGAACACATCTGGGAAGCCGTGCAACGTGCTGTAGAATGTAGAAATCCTTCTCCTCAGATTACAACAGAATTGTAGGGGGGTCTGAAGGAAGTATGGTGTTCACTGCCTACAGAATATTTCTACAGGCTTGTGGAGTTCATGTATTAGTTTGTGTGTTGTCTTTGTCTTATATAAAGTGAAAGTGAACTATTTGACTACTGGGAGAAGTTGAGGGAGTAAGGTGCCTTGCTCAGTCGTGTCTTGCCCTGTTCGGGGATCGAACCCACGACCTTACGGTCACAAGACGAGTTCCCTAACCGCTAGGTCACGGCTGCCCCAAACATACAAGCTGTATGATCTGAAACATTTAAATGTGTCAAATTAGCAGGAATAGAAGAAATCATGCATGGGGAAAATACTTTTTTGAATATAATAGAGCATTTCTGAATCTACAGTAGATACTGAGTTCATACAGAAAGCTAGTAACATAAAGCTAACCTTCTTTACAACATACTATAGAGCTTGCTACTGAATAGCTCATACAGTATCCCTGTGGTTTGGTTGTCCTCTAGAACATGGTCAGAACCTTCGATAGACCCCCTGTATAAATATGCAGCACCAAAATCAATACCTTTCGGTTCATTCGGTTGGATTCAGTTACATGCTGCACATATTTATCCAAACCTAAAAAAAAAAAGTAGTAAAACCTTTTTGGTGTGGGATGTGTGGGAAGAGGCTGGGCTGAGAATGCACTCTTTGTTTCGCTGGTCGGAAATGCGGAGACGGGAAATGTAAACAAACATTTGGCAAGAGCACAGAGAAGTCACAGAAACCAAGCAACCAAGCACAAGGAAAACAGGGCTGGCGTTAAATACATGGTTAATTAAGGCTCCCGAGCCATGCGAACAGAAAAACGGTAGCTCTATCGTCACAAGTGTGTATGCTGCCGATACTACAGCTGACTGTGGGAATAATATAATCTGTGATCATTGGGTAAATGTTTAGGGCAATAGAGGGCATCTCTAAGCTTGTGTATTTTCCAGGACAGATGTTAGCAGATTGTTTTTGCTGCCCTGTAACACATCATAAGCAACAGTTCAGAAAGGTGTAGTTAGCTGGATTTACGTGACTCGGAAGAAACACCTCCACCCTTCCCCGGTAGCTGTTGTATGAGGGGTTAGTGGATGGGTGGTAATTGGCAGTGATTGCCAATTGGGCAAAACATATGTAAATATAAATGGATAAAAAGTATCTATTCCAAATTTAATCCTTACGTAAATATCTAGTATAAACCACAAGTCATTTTTATGCAACCCAAAAGCCAGTATTGGTTGACATCCAGCGGTTGAGAATTTTTATTTAGATTTACAGCATTTGGCAGACGCCCTTAATCTAGAGGGACTTACTCTCTTACTCTCTTACACTCACCTTATTTAAGGGCCTTGAAGATTTCAGTGTTGGGATTTCATCATGTTAACTGCAATAAGTTTCATTCAAGAAGGTCCATGTTAACTGGTCTGCAATAACTACAGCCCCCGACTCAGATTACATAAACAAATCTCAAGGTGCAACATGGGATCATGAACTATTGTACGTTATTGTATCGTGCTGTCCTTCTTTAAGTATAAACACTGACTAAGTCTTGCTGCTATAAGGACAGGATGTGTCAGTGGCTCTGAAAAAAATCCTAAATAATATTCTGAACTGTCTGGTAGCTAATTGCTTGAGTTATGTCTCAGACTAATAAAAAGGAGTTCTTTAGGCTCACAAAGTGCATAAATCTCTCCGCAACATGCCAGAACACGCACATCTTTCTTTCTGCTAATGTTCAAGGCGGGGAAAATGTGATATCCCTGAGGTGACTGAGATGATATGAACCTTCCCCTCCAACCTGATGGTAATTACACAAAAGACACATGGGCAGCATGGTGGTCGCCTGGTTTGATCAGTCAGAATACTGTTTTCTCTGGTTTCTATCATCAGAAGATTGTGAGTTTGATTCTCAACAATTACACATCCAACCAATAGCCAGGGGTCTAGAGAGCATGTGGATTGTGTGATTTGAACAGCCACAAGAGATCTCCTTTCTTTCGTATAGACATGTGAAATGTAAAAGGGTGGTGCAAAATTTTACACATAGCTCATTAATTGCATTAATTGGCCCGAAACTCCGCTCATGCTTGAATGACGGACCAAACAGGCCGTGTCGTTGTGATCACAGAGCAAGTCATGCCAAGTGGAAATCCTGATTTGGAAATCATTCAGAGGGAACTTTCCTGCACAGTTCCATGTTTGGTCAACAGAAGTCTTGCTGGTGTTTTAAACACTGGACAGTTGTAAGAGGGTTGAGTTTCTCACAAAGTAATAAAAGATCTTTTTTCAGTAAGAATTTTGAGTATGTGATGAACCTTAATATCTGCTGCCAGTTAAGGCAAAGAGCAGGTAAATAAATACATTTATTATAAATACAGTTGATTATTTTTGTTTACTTCCACCAAATTATATAGATTGTAAATGACATGTTATACTTTTAACCAATTTATAGCTTCATTAACAGTTGTGGAGCATCTGAAAAACAGGCCAATTAATGATTTTATATATTCAGCTATAAACAGTAGTTCTCAGATCAGATCTCTTCTTAAAGTTAATAAAACTAAAAAAATACATAATAATAATAATAATAATATTATTATTATAATACAGCTAACCATTTAAAACAAACAAACTCTCAGTTGTGATGACATTCATGGGGATAAAAAACATCCTGTTACACAGCAGTGACACTGGAGGCTTTTTCTACAGTGGCTGAGAAAGCCCATCGCACTGCAAATTCTCAAAACACAAACATCAGAATGACTACACCTGCACAACATTAACAACAAGGTTTCTTCCTTTTGTCATCTCAGGGAGTTTTTCCTTGCCACTGTCGCCACCGGCTTGCTCATTAGGGATAAAA
>JAOVVF010000044.1:2082821-2095321 GCA_028565595.1 Duopalatinus emarginatus
GTCTTGTTTGTACCCCAGCTTTGGGCAATACGAATGTAATATTTGTCATGCCAATAAAGCTTCTTAAATTGAAAAAATTGAAATTGAGAGGGAGAAAGGGGGAGAGGGAGAGAGAGAGAGAGAGAGCGAGAGAGAGAGAGAGAGGGAGAAAGGGGGAGAGGGAGAGAGCGAGAGAGAGAGAGAGAACCTCTGGCAAAAAGAAGGAAAAGCTTGTATGTAGGCCATACTATTGTCCAGCTGCCTGAAAGGACCGCATACGGGGGAAGGGGAGGGGCCTGACGAAACGTATATATTTACATTCAAATTCCTGAATACAGCTGAGCAGCTAAGGGCCATCAATCCTGGGATTTGCACAGCAACCTTGCAGTTATGGGAACAGTTCGGCATGAACACCGCTGAATCTTTTCTCCTTCTAGAGCCCAAGTTTCTCCTCTCTTTCTCTCTCTCTCTCTCTCTCTCCCTCTCTCCCTCTCTCCCTCTCTCCCTCCCCTATGTGTGTCTCCCTCAGGGGCGAAAGGGCTCTAATCGCTAGCACTTGCCTTGTTTAGCTTCAGATGAGACATGCAGTCTAAGCCTGGGCAGCAGTGAAAGCTTTCCTGAACAGCTAAATTAAATTTAGGAGCTTAAGCGTGTCAATTCCAAGAAAGAATTCGAACTGTAATCTCTTATCACTGCAACCCGGCAGGCCAATTATTCTTACTGCCAAGACATATGGGTAAAAAAAAAAACCACAAAAAAAGCCCAACAGGTCATGCTTACTGAATTGAATTCTGTGTACAGATTTTCCTGGTCTCAGACTGTGTATCAATGATAGTCATTTTAAATATCATTATAAAAAAACACCTCAGGCACCAAATTACCAAATCCAGATTCCTACAACAGGAATACCAAAAATGATACAACTCCAGACTATACAACCTGAGTATGCAATACAATACCCAATAAAGGCGAAAAATTGGTCTGCCGGTGTATGGAAACTGGAGACAGTGTAGGCATAAATAAAGGTGAAATGGCCCATAAATCTGCAAAGGCACTGCAGCTGAGCTTTCACTTTGATGTGCTCGAACATAAGACACCCTTCAAGGCTATACAAATACCCCTTGCACGAGCCTGTCAAGCTCCAGATTACCAAAAGAAAAAGCAGAGTGTCAACTTACAACCATGTTGACAGGCTTAGAGTTGATGTGCCATGACTGTACCGCTCAAATCTCCTACATCAGCTATTTTTATAAAAAGCTGTTCTCTTTTTTTTCCCCTCCCACCTGTAGGAACCGTCTCTAGGCCTTTGCACAAGTACGTACACGTAGGCTGCGGAGAACGATGGCAACAGATCGTTCCCTGATATTATCCATCAGAACCAAAACATGCTTCGGTTCACATCTGTTTGAAAGGATAGGTGAAGGAAGGGGGTGAAAACTGAAATGTACCCTTGTTTGACTAGGATCCAGTTTGGCCTATCCACATTTGGACTGATTACTGACATAGAACCGTAGTCCAGTACATTACCTCTGCTTGGTTTTACCTGCTCAGATTGTTATCAGGTAAAGTTATGCCTGTCCATTTTAGCATAACTTCAAAAGACTGGCTGGATACATCTTGTAAAGACTATAAATACTTTCAAAAATACCTACAGTAATTTTTCACATGTACCCTGCTTAGGAGGTTAATCCAGGCCAGGAGGGATCTACCCACTGCATAACAAGAGTGTCAATCTTGGGTGGTGTGATAACAGCTGCTGCATCTTCGCTTAACGGGGGTAGGCTTAGGTAACAGAAATAGAATGCCCAGTGGTAGGCTACAAGTAACTCACACTATAGACTAAAGCAGGTTCTACTTTATCAACATTGACTACACAGCTCAACTCATTTCCCGTCTATAAACATCTTCCTTTTTTTTCCCCCGATCAAGTAACAACTTTCACAACGAAAATGTCTGCACCCATTCCAAGCACCTTGATTAGTCACCCTTCCACAGCTCAACATCAGTCTGATTCATAGGTTTGACCCAACAGGCATTTGGTGCACAGTCAACTTTCTCAACTCAAAGGCAGATACAGACATGGATTGCTACCTCAAAGATAATCCACCATCAAACAGGTAGAAAACCAATGCAGCGAGAGTTCTAAAAGCTGAATAAAACAGCGTAGTGCTATATACATGTACCTGGAACAGCTACAAGCCCAACTAACAAGAAACAGATTGCATGCGTAAAGCATGTAAATTAGTTCATCTTTTTAATAAACACAAATAAATAGGCCAGACTTAGTGCACCTTAAACTTGAATTTTAAATTTGCTATAGAACTGCAGAATTACTGTAGAATTTATACTGTGGATCTGATTTTGGGAATCAGTTGATGAGGAACAAGGAAAGTAAACTAATAGGACAGGAGCTCTTGTCTATGTGTCCATGTCTGCTGTGGCGGTGGGCTGTCCGTATCCTTTAACTTTCTAATTCAACAGGTCCCTTTCACGCTTTGAAGAATGGCAACAAAAATTAGGTTAGTTACTTATAAAGTTAAATTTGTCATGGTATTGGTATTGATGTGAAAAATCAAAGACAAATTGTCATGTATTAGTAACAACAACAAAAAAACTAATTCCGTGGGGTAGGGGCAGCTCCGGCAGGTCCAGCATTAGTACAGAATTGTTTTTCATTATTTTTCTGGGCTGGTCTAAAATCATGGCTTGGTGGCAGAATGGAACTACAGCACAACCCTTCGTTTAGCACATAAAAAAAACTAGAATGCACTAACATCAGTGGTTGTGGTCCTGCTCGGCTGTGAGTTACTACACCTAGTAGAACTCCCACAAATGCATCTTCCTTGGATGCCAGAACTTGGAGAACCAACTGGAGAACGATGAGATGAAGATATTTTTTCCTCCAGATAATCTGATGTTACTGGTTTCCTGTCGGGTTAGCTCATGTTAATAGTTGGAACATTTCCAGAAATTATGTACATATTAGCTAGGTTAGCTAGTGTTAGCTAGTTGGGACATTTATAAAAATTATTATTCAAATTACTCATAGAAATCCTGTCAGGTTGGCTCATGTTAGCTATCTGAAATATTTATAAAAAAAATATTTAAAGTTCCTTTCAGAAACTCTGAAAGGTTAGCTCATGTTAGCTAGCTGGTACATTCATAGGTTAGATCAATTCATTACATAATTCCTGTTAGGTAAGCTAGATTTAGCAAGATGGAACATTGATAAAAAACGATCTACAAAGTGGGGACTTTTACGAAAAATATTAAAAGAAATAACATGAATATAAGATGAATAACATTATGTAACTTGATGTGGTGGTTAGAATATAGCCTGAAGCAACGTGGAGTTACTACTAAACGTGTCAAAGTGTTTTATTGCTCTTATACTACAACAATTTGTATTACAATACTGCTAAGTACTCTGTCCAAAAGATTATCTTTAATCATTTGCCAACAATAGAGACTCCTTCCAAAAACCCGAGCTCCAGTAATTAGTTGTCATTATAGAAAAGATAACATATTATATACCTGAGATTATTTTTTGCAGCCAGCACTACTACTCAAACTACTGCGGTCAGACAAACTAGATTCAACAATTCAATATAACTGAACACCAACTTAACATAAGGCATAACGTTAGTTCGCTTAAGTGCTGGAACTGCAAATTCCAGTGCACAGCATGTACATGAGACTTGCTGGAGGGTTGCCAGTGGGTCAGAGGAACACATACAGTTCATTCCAACCGCCTTTTATACTTGCATTATGAAACCAACATTCCTTACACAGCTCGGAAAAATCTTATTAAAGATTGAAGTCTGTTCAGTTCTTAATGTTCAGTTCTTAAGTTCTTAAAGCAACAGACATTTTAGTCCAAACTTAATTATGTAAAGTTGGTGCAATCAAGTTTTAGGACTAGGGGTCATGAATGTAATTAAAATTTGTTATTAATGTCATCACTAGCATCCTGATTCTTGATACCAAAACTATATGTTGGAAACCAAAACATAAATAAATACCCACAAAATTGGTGATAAATTCTAAGTTACTCTCTGCCTCTATCATTATTTCTGGTCATCATTTCACCTATCACTGTTTTTAACATAAATATTTTATCACACTTCTTATAAGTAAGACCAGAATAACATTCATGTACTATCTGATTCAACATTGTGAAACATCAGCGATACTGTAAGTTTTAGAACTGACCTTTTTACCATCTATACAAATTTGCTCATAAGTCCTAGCATGTTAACTTATATTAGCCAAAAGGATAGTATTGAGTTCAGCGAGCTATGAAAACTGTAAAACAGCCAACACAGAAATCTTGCCAAAAAGCAAGGTGAGGCAGGTTAGATGGCTAAAGGTTTTATTGGGAATTGAAATATGATTAACTGCTTTTCCAGTGTAGTGACTCACGAAGTGACTTCCGATCACAAACTCAAAACGTACTGGTGTTCAAAACCAAGACATGAGATGAGATATGAGGTGTTCAACAGGTAAAGCACTGTTAGATATCCAACGTTAGGTAGCTAACATATATGGATAAATGAATGGATGGGTGAATGGACAGAACTTTATTAAATCCCAAAGAAAACTGATGATTATGTTATTACTGAATGCTGTTAACATTTATACAAGTTTTTTTAATTCCACTGTCAGGATAGCTCATGCTAGCTAGCTAGTTGGGACGTTTTTGAAAAGTTTATAAAAATGATCGTGTTAGCTAGCTGGGACATTTATTAATTTATTATAGACACAGAACACAGAAACCATGTCAGGTACGCTTGTGTTAGTCGCCTTATATGTTTATAAAAACATTAAAAACAATTAAACATTAAAATTCCTTTGAGAATTCCAGTTAGATTCGCTTGATTTAGCCAGCTGGAACATTGATAAAAACGATCCAAAAATCCTGTCAGCTCAAGTTGGCTAGCTGGGACACACATTAATAATATTTAAAATTCCTCACAGAAACCATGTTAGGTTAGCTTGTGCTAGTCACCTGAAATTGTTTAAAGTTCATTTCAGAAAAACTGTCAGGCTGCCTTGTCTTAGCCAGAATATTAACAAAACACATCTCTCAGAAATCCTGTCAGGGTAAATCACTGTAACTAGCTAGCACATTTGTAAAAAAAAAAAAAATTATACATATATACATATACATATATATATATATATATAGAGAGAGAGAGAGAGAGAGAGAGACTAACCATTAAACGTTTTAGTTGGCTCGTCTGCCTTAGCAGAATATATGGACATTAATTTGTTCAACATGCATTATGAATTTGACGTGAAAGTGCTCACAGACACGTTAGTCTTAGCCAACGGAGGCATTTATTAATAAGATTTATAACTCCTCTCAGAAATCTTGGCATGTTAACCAGTTGCTATTGCAGAGTTGACTGCAAATAAATATGCAAAACTGACAATCTGGCAAGAAACCTTGCCAACAAGCACCACAAGGCAGGTTAGATGGCTAAAGGTTTTTATTGAGAGTGCAACTGAGGCAGATGATTACCTGCTTTCCCTGTGTACTGACTCATGAAGCTTCATGTCTACCATCACAGACTGATTTTTTACATGGCCTAATTTTAAAAAGAGCATGATGCAGTACTGCAGTTCAAAAGAGTCACAACAACACTGTAACCTTATGAACTGATGTGGCCCTAACACATGATTGTTTAATGAAACTCAGGAAACGCTTTGTATATATAAGAAGGGGGAATTTGCGATTTAACACTAACAATCTTGATTATTGATTTAAAGTATACTGATTTAAAGACAGGCAACCAGGCAACCTAACCCCTAACCCAGGGTCCTAACCCCTAACCCAGGGTCCTAACCCCTAACCCAGGGTCCTAACCCCTAACCCAGGGTCCGAGGGTAGCTGCAGACTCTCTTATATTCAAGAAACAATTGTGGCTGATGGTCAGGTACAACATAATGTGTTAGAGCTGGTTATTTGTTGACATTTTTCAGCCAAAGCTTGCCACAGTATTGGTTGCTAATATGCTAGTTAGTTGCTAATGAAAGCCGTCGTCATGCTGAATCTCTCAGTGTCTGGCGATTGGATTTGTTTTGATTCGCATTTTTGGGATCACAATTCGATTCAGAATTGATTTTCGATTTAGGAACATTTTTTTATTTAAATGGCCTATAGATGGCCATGTTCACAAATAGAACATTTATTTAAAACAAAACTTTCAGGTTCCTTACTGTATCAAATCTTTCTGCACTAACTATTTAATATTTATACCAAAAATAGGATTGTGCATAAAATTCTGTAACTTAAATGACCAGTATTAGGTTAGCTTAGCTGCCTGGCTTTTACTTAAATAAAACTCCGACTCGTGAACAATACGAGTCAGTCTGTTATCCAGGCACTGTGTGCCAAAGTTATAGAACAAACACTTTTTTTTTGAGTATATACTGGACATTTTTCTGTACTTTTATTTTGCGATTTGGGATGCAGCCCCTTTTCTCCTGACATGCCACAACATCCGCTTACCACAAGTGGGAAATCAGAGCGAACAAAGGTAAACAAAGGAGGGTTACATGGCTTCTAGTTTGCTCCATATCTGAAAATGTGTTAAAAAGCTCAATATCTATGTATATATACACATACATACATGCAGAATAAATATGTAGTATGGTTAAATAAGTAATACTATTTAATTTAATATTTATATGTCCAGTAAACAGAGTGTTAGATTAGTCCAGTGTGTGTACTGTCAGCAGTAGTTGTCCTGATGTAGTGTGGTGTGTGAAGTGAAGTTTAGTAGTGTAACAGGTAATGGGGAAAAGCTATTCCTGAGCCTAAGGGTTCTGGTACAGGTTCTCCTGTATCTGCTCTCAGAGGGCAGAAGGTTATACAGGGTGTGATTTGGGTGAGAAGAGCCCCTGATGATGCTGCGTGCTCTCCATAAACAGTGATGGTGGTGTTAACCATGCGCTGTCTTGACCACCTTTTTCAGGGCCTTGACTTGAGACTTGACTCAAACTCTAGCCTAAAGACTTGTGACTTGACTCTGACTTGTGAATATCTCTGCTATCAATTAACAAATAACTCCAATTATATTAATACCGGTGCCTTAACCTTTAACTGAAAATAAGATATAGACTTTAAAGTCACAGTGCATTACTGCATTTATATTTTGTATAATTTTGTCTGAATGCTAACTGCCTCCATTCAGACAAACGGATCTGCTAATGAGCTTGCTGTTTTGTGGCCTAGACTGCCTACTTCTAGACAATTTTGGGGGGAATTTTGAATCGATTCAGAATCGCCAGAACTAGGAATCACTATCCTTCAAAGAATCAATTGAGTATAAGCTGAATATGTTGAAGATATTGTATCAGGCTACTTCTGTGTAAAATGGTAACGTTTCTCCAGTTGCTTTTTTTCATGGTTCACAGTTTGCAGCCTGCTGTTCTATGATTGCCACAACTTGTTCTTCCATTCTTTAGCACAGCAAAATACGCTAGGATTATGACACGTTGTTTTTATGATTAGGAGTAAACGAGCATCGTTTACTTGACCTTTCTTAACAGCAACAGTATCAATGCACCCAAATCAGATCTATCAGTTAACACCAGTCATTCCTAAAGGCAATCCATCTCTGCTGCCCAAAAAAACAGTCTTAGCCTGCTGTCATCTGATACAATGGAGAATTTGTTCTGCTGTTTGCAAGCAATGACAGTGCAAACAAAGTAGAAAGGAAGTCAAATCTTTCCTGTTTGCTCAGTGTCAGTTCATTCTGCCTCCAAGCTTCTTGTGAGGTTTACAGGAATCTAAACAACCAGGTATGTCACCTATCTTTTGTTGAATAAGATATTCATCAGAAACAGCAAGACCGATTCAGTGAAGTGAACATAAACAATGCAACACATGGATGTGACCCCACTCCTGTGTTAAAACATTAACAGTCACATACGGTGAACTTTTGGACTTCATGTTCCTAAACTGTTCAATGTACACAGGGGACATCTTACACCAAACACAGCTACATAATAAGTGATGAGCTCTCCACCCTTAAAAACTCCGCCCACAAACAGCAAATAAACAGATATGTACAGAAAGCTTATTGTTTATTAAACTACACAATTTGTTTTTATTGTGTACACTTGTGTGGCTCGTGTAGACTGTTTGTCATAAAAATCCTGATGGATGAACTGTTCACTATAGAAGTTTAGACAGTAGGAATATAAAGTAATAATACAGCAGGAGAATATTAATATAAGTAATAGGAGTATATTCATATAAAATTGTAATTTGCCAGCAGCATCGTTAACGCTTAAATGAATCGACCAATCAGGATCGGAAACTCATTAGTGCTGGGCTATAAAACAAATATAATATAGATACTGTTTATTGTGTACTCACAGCTTGAGCAAAAGAAAAGAACATGCAGGGGAATGAGTCATTTGAATATTCGATTCTTTTTAATTCCTTTGATTCAACAACCTTTGAGTCAAAAATAAATAAATAAATGTTACAAAAGGTGTTTTTATATTATTATATACGCTGAATTGTATGACTACTATATGTGATATTTATACACATTAGTCTATGTAGAAGCATGTTCATTGATTCATTGAATCATTTTCGTAAAACCCTTTTTTCTAAATAAATAAACAAATAAATGAAGCAAAACAGCGATTAGAGCTTTCAAGGCCAAGCTTGAGATTAGTAATAAATAAAGATAAACATATAAAGTAAATGGATCTATTTTAAATAGTGCAGGTTCTTTACGTGACTCACGAACCGATTCATTTAAAGGAGTCGTCGATTCCCGAGGCGAATCGTTCATGGACAAGACACTGATAAAGCATTAGCAACGTGATCGGAATTTAAAGTAAGGTCTAATTTACACTGTTTAACTACCGGAGATGATGAACAATACAGACCCGGGGGGTGTAACCGAGCGCGTGAGCGACTTTACGATTTAAATAATTAGCTAGACAAATAATTAAATAAACCGGGGCGCGTGGATCCAGAGCGAGTTCCTGTACCCGAGCGTGCACACACCGGGACCGGCACCGAACAACACACACACACACACACACACACACACACACACACACACACGCGGGTGCCAAAACTTTTGAATAAAGCTGGAGTCAAGTCCTTACCCTGGGTATATAACGCGCTGTCCGGACACCACGCTGATCCCTCTGCCTGCTGTTCATCCAGACTCTCAGCTGACTTTCTCAACACACACACACACACACACACACACACACACACACACACACACACACACACACACACACACACACACACACACACACTAAACCCCGCCTGCGTTTTTCCTCCAACCCCGCCCATTCCACGACCAAGCCACGCCCTTTCACTCTCCTGTCTACGTGCAAACCCGCAAGCTGTCTCTCATCAATAATAAAACTACTGACTCGTCACTACCCCCCCCTCCGTCCGTCTATCAGTAATCAACGTACCAGAAATATTAGGATTCAACATTACACACTCGTGTGTGTCCTGAGTGGACAAGACAGAAGTGTGTGTGTGTGTGTGTGTGTGTGTGTGTGTGTGTGTGTGTGTGTATTGAGAAACCCTGTGTGTTGAACCCCCCTCCCTCTTCCCCGGTCGCTGGTTACTATGAGATTTCATTCTCACAAAAAGCATCCACCGCATGCTTGATTTGACACAAGTGAAGTGAAAGTAAAGTGATCGACCTCATGCGCTTGCACACAGAGGAACTCTGACCTTCACGTTTACCCCATCTGTCCAGTGAGAACAGCCCTGTATTCGCGGTGCTCAAGGACACTTCAGTTGTGTCTTGTCGGTAAAGGGGATTGAACCGACAACCTCCTGGACACAAAAAGCCATAGCGAGCCACGGCTGCTCCCAAAGACAGACAGTATTTCTCATCATCCTAGTCATACTCCTGAGAAGAAGCCCGTCTCAGTTCCTAGGTTTTTTCAAATGCTGTCTATTGAGATGTCTTATTTCACAATAAAAACATCTAATATGGTGGACAGAGGTGGACTAGCGATTTTAGGATTGTCAGTGACAATAGAACTGTTTCTGGAACACGTAGAGAGATTAATGCTAGCTGGCATGGTAACGTATTGGTTCGAATGGCCTGCGGCTAACTGTTAGTTTAGTAAGCAAGTCGTGTCTAACTAGCATGTCTCAGTAGATAGCTACCTCTCAACTTCTCCCGGTTTTCCTGTGACTGTGCGTCTCTTTAATACACAGTCTTAGAATTTTTTGGTACATTTTTAATTATACTTTATTATACTGTAAGCGTAGTAAACTTTGAGTACACCACTAGTTTACATCTACATTTTTATTTGTACTGCAACTACATTTTAAATTATACTAAAAGTGAATTTACAAATATACTGTCAGTTTACTAGTTACATACCAACTTTTTAGTTTATCAACATATACATTTAAGTATACTCTCACACCTTGGAAGAATATTGTCAATAAAATTTGCCAAACTTTTGGCAATTTTTTGTAAGGGCTGATAAGCTACTTCACAAAACCGTCTCCAATTCTGTTTTATTAACCTTATGGACATGTATGTCTGTGAGCAACAAAGGTGGCAAACCTACTACTTCGGTAGCCGCCTAGGTAGGCAGAGGGCAGCAAGGCAGCTCGCTAGGTTTTTAGACAGACCCCATTTGTTTATTCTCATATCCTTGTATGTTCATCCTGACAAGTCACACACGTCCACGTCTGACAGGTTTGACCTCTTTTAACAGCACATGTGCAGTGACGCCATATTATAGTTAGTGGAACTCTCATCTGAGTTTGAGGATATGCCTTTCCCACCTGAGTCACAGGAAGAATGGTGGTCATTGTCCACGGAATATTTCCACAAGCTAGTGAAGTCCATGCCCCGTCGTGTTTCTGCAGTCCTGCGCTCCTACCGGGTATTAGAGTGGTGTACCGGTTTTCTGCCACTTCAGTGTATGTATGTATGAATGTATTGTATCATGTCTGCCCTGAATTGTAGCCAATTCTCTCACAGACGATCAAGGTGGCCAGCAGATAAATTGAAACACACCTGTAAATCAGTTCAGAAGAAGGAAAACGTCATGCTTTATAATGGTCATGATGGATCTGGGGCCTACACTAGTATATATACACTGAAATGCCCCCAAACGATGGCACCCAGGGAGCGGTTGGGGAAGTTGGGTGCCTTGCTCAAGGGCAGTTCAGTCATGTCTTGTCCATTGTTGGGACTGAACCAGGGACTTTCCAGTCACCTAAATACAAGGCCGCGGCTGCCCCTGTGTATTCTAAGGCGTAGGATTTCTGTGTTCCACGGCACCTTGGCATGGCACCTCGGATGATTTCGATAACGTTGACTTAGACGGGAATGACAAAACTCCAAACTCAGATGAGTGTTCCTCTAACCGTAATTTGGCGTCTCTAGACGTGTGTGGTGGCACATTGTCCTGTTGGAAGAGGACAAATCTGTCAGAGTCAGAATCAGAATGAATGCACGACATGAACAGGTTTATCTCATCAGAAAAGGTAGTGTTCACCTGTCAAGACGTTTTGCAGATGTACCAGGGGCCCTATATAATGCCAGCTAAAAAAAACCCCAACATACTATTATGGAGCCACCAGCCTGTGTATTCTGCATCATCTGTAGTAGTTTTTCTGGCTCTTCAGTGTATTATGTATACATAATACATCACTATGCAATATGTGGCTGCACAGATGAGGTGGCTCGCGTGCCCTGTGGGAACAGGTAGACAGACTGATCATCCCAATCTCCTGTCAGCACCACTCGCACCTGCGAACAATTTACTGTGACCAATCAACCGAACATGCACGACTTTGGACTGAGGGAGGAAACCGGAATAACCGGAGAAAATCATTTTGCTGTGACGACAACGCTAACCACTATGCCACCATGTCACCATAACGTATGAGGATATTCTCAGCCAATCATGTGGCAACAATGCAATGCATAAAAAAATGTCCTTAGTGTTCACATTAAACATCACAGCAGGATCTCAGACATCTTTTGCATGGTCGTTGGTGCCAGGCCGTGCTGGTTCGAGTGTCTCAGAAACCGCTAATCTCCTAGGAGTTTGGACACGCCTCATCTATGAGAAAGGACAAAGGCGATGCAGAGGCTCCACTGATTTGAGTTGACAGGAAGGATCTGGTAACTCAAATTACAACAGGGGCGAGCACTGCACTGCATGTCGAAAACTGTTCTATAAACTGCCCCACTCCAGACAAAACAATTTCTGGTGTTTATACAGAGTGGTGATGGGGGTGTGTGTGTGTGTGTGTGTGTGAAAAAAACATCTACTGCATTGTTGATGAGGGACATCAAAGGAGAATATCTACTCTGGTCCTACAGGTCAAATCATCACTCTTTACAACAGTGCTGAGCAGAAAAGCATCTCAGGACATTAGTATTGTAGTTAGTATTGTAGTATACTGCACAAGTATGTAGTACAGTGCCTGGATATTTTCTAGCCTCTTGCATTTCGAGGTAACCATGGAGACCAGTCCAGCACGC
>JAOVVF010000044.1:2110857-2133026 GCA_028565595.1 Duopalatinus emarginatus
ATAGTTACTTGTACCATCTGCTAGGTCCGTATCCAGATCAGCCAAGGTTAACTGGATCTGGGCCGCAATCTCCATGTCTTCCTGATAGCCATCGTCTCTCTTCACTGATTGGTCCCTGGGTCGAGTGTTTCCACTGCTTGCATAGAAAACACCATAGCTACTGAATAACAATAAATCACTCCAATATGTGCACTAACATTAGATCAAGCACCTCTCCTTTCTTAGTGAGACTAGACATCAGAGAATAGCTAATAAGGGACAATGTCAACCTGTCCACCTCATGCAATTCAAAATCCATATTTCTCCAAACTCCTAATGACGGTGCGAGGTAAAAACACGTCCTCGTGTTATTTAAATGCCACCAATCTGACAGAACTTTGCCCACAGACAAAAAGACACGTCCTTCACCACCTCCTGAATATGCAACCTTCTTTTTTAAATATGCCTGAGCTAAAAAATATCTGTTCCTGGAAGACTGAAAAAGCGCTTTCCTGGAAGACTTTCTTGGACATGTGCGGAGCGGAGTTTTAGGTGACGCTGCAAGCACAGGCAGCTCCTGCTCCGAGATCCATTAGCGCTTCTGGCGCTAAGAATGCCAGACTGGAAGAGCAGACAGGGGAAAAAGGAGCAACACGAGCCAGGCTCTGCTATCGCCAGTTAATGTGGGAGAGCTCCAGCTGGTCCCAATAGACAAGGAGTGTTTGCAAATGATTAAATATGAACATAATATCTTAAGGCCAAGGAAAGGTACGAAAAAATAATGTTTTTTTTTTTTTATCTCTGACTACATCCAGCTGGTTTATAATAAAGTGCTCAATTTAATACTCTGTCCTTTCCATAGCAACAACTTACATAAAGACTTCACTAGAGAACACTTCACATATAAAGTGACCTGTTAAGCTTTCAACACTAAAACGTCGTTAAGGTGGCGGTTTCACTGCAGTCCGACTGTTTTCAGCTCCTATAATGAACAATGAAGTGCCAGAAAAATAGGTACACCAGTCTAAAACTGCAGAAATGCAGGAATGAGGTCTGGTGACGTAGGTGGGAAATGCAAAACCCCAAATTTGTTCCATTAACCATAATTTGGCGTCTCTAGACATGTATAGCGGTGCACTGTTCTGTCCCAAGAGGCCATAAATGCTCCATGTGTGTAACTCACACACAGCGTTGACCTGTCAGAGACGTTTGAGGATGAAAAAGCAGTCCAATGGACTACCATCTAAACAAACCAATAGCCTATATATTTTGAATAGTTTTTTTGACACTTCAGTGTATGTGATAACAGGAACTAGCCACAACATAAAATCTGTGGATTAAATCCGTAGCTAGGATTTAATAAAAATAATAATAATAATAATAATAATAATAATAATAATAGTTAATTAAGTTAAAAGTTAATTGTGTTTTATTCCTTAAGTATATATATATATGGCTAAAAGATGAATTATGTGAAAGCTACCTAAGGGGAAAATGGTATAAAAGTCATGGAATGAGGCCAAACGTACAACCCTATAACTATAACACCTTTTCCTTTCCTAACCCTGTAATCTGCCCCAACTCGCAGCCCTTCTGCACTTCCGAGTTCTGCTGTTGATCGAATCTAAGACACACAACCATGTGGACGGTGAGATTCCTAAACAAACAGGATTATGAGGTACCTGTGGCGCGAGCCCCATGTGGCACAACCCTCATCGCTGTCGCAGTCTTCCTGAGGCTGGGTAGGACTCAGGGAGGAATCAGGACCCAGGGAAGCAGTGTCCTCAGGGGAGGTAGTCGGAGAGTCGGCCATGCCCTCAGAAGCCGCGTAACCTTGATCGGCCAAGCTCTCGCTGCTGCACACGGACAACGTCTCTGCTTCCTGCTCCACTGCGTGCAGCCAGGCTGGGGACAACAGAGACAAAACTGTCGGCATTGTATCATATTTGAAATGACTCCTCAACGCATTACAGATGTCTTGGTGAAACCTGACATAAAAGTGTGTTGGACGTAGGCACATGCTTATCATTGGTTAGACAATAGATGTGATTGAACATGCAGAACATTTGGCATGAATCCAGCATGAGTCTTGTTTGAACAGTTCAGCCTGGTGGTGGTAGTGTAGCCGTGTGGGGGCCATGTCACCTCTACACACCCCGAACCCCTTAATACCAAACTGATCATCATTTGTACTAATATTGTTGCGTGTCATCATTTATAACCACAAACAAAAGTAGTTTGGTGAATGGCAATTTTTCTAGTGTGCTTGCACAGCATTTAACATCTCCATGCAGTGAAACACACACACTAGAGAACACTAGGAGGCAGTGAACACGCTTGCCCGGCGTGGGGGGCAGCCCCAAACCATGGTGCCCAGAGAGCAGTTGGGGGAATTAGGTGCCTTGCTTAAGGGCATCTCAGTCATGTCTTTCCCTGTGCGGGAATCAAACCCAGGACACAAGACCGGTTCTCTAACCACTAAGCCCCACAAAAACCCTAATGTACCTTAAATGATGAGGCCATTGACCTGAGAAATTTGACCTCCGCATTTAAGCCATACATACACTAGTGAATGCTCACACAAGGGGGCACATGTGACCGGAGTGGTGGGCGACCCCATCCAAGGCATTCAAGGGAGCAGTTAAGGGTTAAGTGCCTTCACTTGTTCACTTGTCTTGTTGGTGCAGACATTAAACCGATCACAAGGCTGGTTCCATAATCACATGCATACGGCTGCCCCCATGACAGGAGGGAGAACGGTCACCTACGGACCATATGGTCTGGAATCTTGAGGTAACATTTCCAGCACCTTCATGTCACAAGATCTAATGGGGGTTGTACCCGGTATCATCATCTTGATCTTTTTTTAGTGTCAGAATTATTTTATCAAGCCTGCAGTGACTTGTACTGAAGAGACTGAAATGAGAAGCGAGCGGTGTATGGAGAGCAAAGTTGTTGTTGTGGCTGTATGCTCCGATACTGAACCTCATGAACCTTGGCTGCGGTAACCAGGGCCAAATGATCCGCAATCCATGGAAGGAAGCCAAACTAAACACGTCGTACTCTTTCTCAGATGTGTTAACATGCCTGACTGCACCGGCATTACCTTGTTTCTTTCACTTTTTTCGCTCCTAAACCCCCCCCCCCATTCTTCTCGCTCTCAATCTGCCCCTATGGCAAACCTCTTGCCCCTTATACGTCTTGCGTTGGATTTCAGAACGGTGCTCTAAAAGCCAAAAATGTCGAAAAGAAGGAGATCATTCCGCTTTTATATATACATGATGTGAAAGACAGCTATTTGAACCAAATACTGGGTTACCTTGGGTTATATGCTGTGTGTATGTGTGTATGTGTACGTGTGTGTGTGTGTGTGTGAGAGAGTGAGAGAGAGAGAGAGAGAGAGAGAGAGAGAGTGTACATGCTGTAGACTTCAGTTCCTGGACGTATCATGAGTCACATGCTGTTTCCCAACCGTTTCCCAGCAGAGCTCTTAAAACATGGCAGCTGCGACCACAGATCTCTCTCTCTTCCACACACACACACACACACGAGCAATTAATGACACCAGACACATGATCGCAGACTTGTATATACAATATCTTATACACAAACACTGCTCAGACTCTACATCTAGAACCACAACAGGACAGGTGGTTCTAACTCGTTACATTTTTCACACCACGACAAAACATGCTTGCGCAAATTGAGTAACAGACTCGAGCATGCACAGGGGCCACAAAAAACACCACCACCAGGGTCACATCAGGCATGCTACTGTTGTATATTTATATCCCTAGTCCACCAGAGTTCATATACGTGTGTGTGTTTGTTAGTAATTCCTAGTGCTGTTAGTGGAGGATTGGTGGCCTGTTTCACCAGCCAGCACACACACACACACACACTGTCGTACCTGATAGACTCGTGCTCAC
This sequence comes from Duopalatinus emarginatus, assembly GCA_028565595.1. Lineage (NCBI taxonomy): Eukaryota > Metazoa > Chordata > Actinopteri > Siluriformes > Pimelodidae > Duopalatinus > Duopalatinus emarginatus. The sequence continues at coordinate 2,114,766 of JAOVVF010000044.1, forward strand.
TGGACCACCGAGAACGATCCGTTTGCCGAATAAAATCTTGCCCTTTTGCACTGACAGACACAGGAGATGCAGGTCCAGGACGTTTTTCGGATCAGCAGATGGGCAGTCGAGCAGAGAAATAAGTGTGCACTGGCAGAAAAAGATTGGTGGTGGTTCCATATAGTTTAGCTGGCATTCCATGGGAGCTCCATGCCCTGTAAGGGGCCTACCAAGTACTAGACTGGCGTAGAAGTTCTCTGGCACTTTAAAATTGATATGCTTGGTATATTTGGTGTTTGGTTTGACTGCTAACCTTATATATAATGAAATGTATCAAAAACCAAGAATGATGTTGGCATCTAGGGGTAAAAATGTACTGAACTGTACTGAATCCACACTACAGTTCCAATGGAAACACACCATGAACTTTTACTCTCGGTCTTAAGAAATAGTGTAAAATGCCCCAATGCATGTGTAAAATCGTTGTTATTTTCAGTGTGATCACTGGCTAATGTGTATGAATGGGTTTTATGATTATCCAGAAAAAGTGACATGTTTATTTGGTCTTTAATGAAGACTGGGAATTGTCTCTAGATGATAAACGTCAGTCTGCTCTTGATTTAACCCCAGACGAGTGCTCACCTGTTCATGAAACTGGTTAATGTGACTTGCCATGGCGTGACACCACCGTAACGATAAGAACGGTGTGTTGAGAGGCGGTTTTATCGACATGTCAACGTTTCATGGCTTTCCGACAGGCACAACAGGAGGAGCCGGTTGCGGCTCCAGTAATACAGAACACTGGGTTAAACAGGGGGTGCAATCAGTCGTTTAATAAACACATGGCGGTAAAATCACTTCTTTGTCCTGTTTGGGAACGTTGCCAAACTCACAATACTGACTAATAAAGAAAAACACAATACACATGGCTCATGCTGACAAAACACACATTCTTTAAACTCTTTCAAATCGTAACAAGCATCCAACGGCCATCGGAAATGGAGGACGATTGGTTCAACCATGCTGTTGAGAGTTGGTGGCCTGATTACACCCAGATTCAAGGTGAAATCTGCAATGAGGTCGGTGTGTCCTAAAAGACTTACTGCTCTGACAGCATACTGTTTCACATGATCTGACCTTATATATTTTCATCTAACATCTTAACTGACATTTCATCAAATATATACCGAAGGTGTTTCTTGGAGAAAAAAAAGAAAAGTTATTATTAAATAATAAATTTAATATTTAACTGTAAAAAAATAATAATAAATAAATAAATAAATAAAAATTATTTAACTGTACCAGTTAAATGAATCTAGTGGTGAGCATTTCACTGCAGGTTGTACCATATATGATTATCGCCCGCCTCCTGGTTGCAAACGGTGATCGCTTTCTTGTCGCACTACCTGGAAGCCACAATGCTATTTCATCTTAAATTGACTCACTAATTACCTTGTAATTCATAATTGGTTCCAGAAAAACAACTGACACAAGAGCAGTGTGTAGCAGACATCCACTCTCACTATTCGCTGTGCACACACTTTAAACGTGCTATTACAGGATCGCAAAGTTAACACAACAAATTATTATAGGATTTCAAAGTTAACACGACGAATTAACATCAAGCTATATCACATCACATCACAGAGGCAGTGATTATTTTCCTATATGGACCCTATATCATGTTTGACTCATTAATTAGTGTACTGTTGAAATTGAGCACTAATAATGTTTTCAGGTTCCTTATATCAGTTTCCAGAAATTATATCAAATTGACATAGATATACAGTAGATCATGAATCGTAACGGCCATCTTAAATCACCTTCTCATCTCTCTGGCCACAAATGGTCATTTACCCATCAAACAAATCCAACAGCCAATCACATGCAAAACAAATGATACGCTCCGTGGCTCCCCAAAAGTCAGAGGAGCCTTCGATATCAAGTACAAAATATAAAAACAAACATGAACATAAAACAATGGAAGGCAGAAGGAGAGGCCGGAGGAAGAGTGAAGGGTGGCGAGAGGAGAGAGGGGTTGGCTGTGATGGAAGATACGTCTGTTTATCGGCGTCCGGAGCGCAGCAGGGAGGGTGTGCAGCAGTATACTGCAGGAGGGATGAAAGCAGAAGAGGAGGAAAGGAGGGAAAGGTAAAAGGAGAGAGAGAGAAATAGAGATGTTTAGGAGAAACGTTCAGAAACAACAGAAAAAAGTCAAAGCTTAAAAATTTGAGCCTAGAAATCTCTAAAAAGCTCTAGAATACAATGAGGTGCCAAAAAAACCTAGTACAGATGAGCCAATACAAAATACATAGGCTGGTGGTAGCTTTGGGTAGCATTCCATGGAACCCCTGGTACGTCTTCAAACGCCTTTGAACGCTATGTGTGGCACCCGTTCATGTCCATTCATTCTGATGGGTTTGGCCGCCATACGCGTCTAGAGACGCCAAATTATGGTTACAGGAACACTCATCTGTTTTGAGTTTGGGGTTATGTCATTTACACCTAAGTCACCAGACCTTAACGTTATCGAACACATCTGGGATTTGTCACGTGCTGTGAAAGACCTAGAAATCCTGCACCTCAGAATACGACAGAATTGTGGAGTGTTGTGTGGGAAGTATGGTGGTTATTGTCTACAGAAATTTCAGAACTGCTTAAGAGACCCTACCAAGAAATAAAAAGGTGTACCATTGTTTCAGGCACTTCAGTGTATATGAAACACAGTTTTTATTTTTTTATCTGTCTTTTTGTCTATGGTTGTCTCACAACACCCAAGTCTCACTTGGACTGAATGTGCTACACGGTATGCACGTGTCTCTGAGCACACATTCTAAAAAAATGACTGTAGGCAGAGTTTCTGTTGAGAAAATTTGCACGTGGCCAACCCTGATGATAAAGGCCTCTGGCTACACGGTAACAAATGAAACTCATCTTTCTGTCCATAGGTCATTATGACGTTTCTTGATGGCTTGGAGTCAAAGAGCAACGAACCCTTTGCTTAATCCCTATGAAGGCTTGCATCTGCTGTCACTTGGTTACTATTTTTTAACCGAGAGAAAAAAGTCATTGGCGTAACGCTAGAAGGCTGAGCTGACGATGCCAGATCCATGCATGCCTATGAGTCGAACAGAGCATGACTGCGAGAATGATCCGGATGCCTTCTGGTGTGCGTGTGCATGCCGAGACTTTCAACAATGCCATAAAGTTGATCAAGGTGACGCTGTTGGCCCTGGGACCAGCTTGCCCAACTGTTGGGTTGGAGCTTGTTCCCTTCTTTAATAAATACAATTAAAATGATCAAACCCCATGTCACTGGCCATCATGACCGAGGCCAAGAGCATGATTAGCCCTGCTTTTGCTTCTCACCACCCAGTCCTCCTCCATCACCCTCGGTGGCATCTATTAGCTTATACACAGAGAATGGCAGTCATCCTTTAAACATGTTTGGCTCTCCCTTGCCAACACATGAGCAGCAGTTTAAAAGATGCAACAGGATACAGCATGTGTTGGCCTCTACCACCCCAGATTGGTAGCTGTCGCCCAACCAGGAAGGGTAGCAGCTGACTAACAATTAAGCTGTGTGGGTAAAGTGTCTTCATTTGGGGTTTCCAAGGCTCTTCTCAGACAAAACAAACTGCCTCCATAGTGATTGTTATAATATGAACACTAGGCTTCATTCTCATGGTCTGATTTGTTCGGAGATTTGCAAGGAACTGCTACCACCAAACGCTATCCGGTGTGCACCCTATACGACCAAAATTATGGTGGATAGCTGACCATCAGGACAACTGGGCTAAAGTCTCACCTTCCAACAAGACAGTGACCTGTAGCACCAAGTCAACACAGGAGTGGCTTAAGGAAAAACGGAGCGGCTGAGCTAGTGCCCAGACTTAAACCCAATCAAACATCTCTGAAGAGACCTGGAAATGGGTTCCACCGACTGTCCCCATCCAACCTCTCAAGAGCTTTAGAGGATCTGCAGAAAAAGGTGGCAGAAAATCTCTAAATCCAGGTGTGCAAACTGGTGACTGCTTCAACTAAGTACTGAGTCCAGGGTGCGAATACTTGTGTCAATGCAATATTTTAGTGTTTCACACTAGACGAGATTTAAATGATTCTCCCCACCACGGGTGGTTAACAGATGTGAAATGAAGCTGCAGAGTTCATGGATCCTAGCGGCTAAATTTTACCCTGATGAAGCTTCTTTTTCGTTTTTATTATCCAAACAAACGATATTTGCTCCTTGTAAAAGCAACCGTGTTTCGTTTAACACATGAGAGCACGGTAATGCCCAAGGTGGTTGCGTCACTTCAGCTAGTCTTTATCTGTGTTTCGCTGACAGCAGGCAAATCCATCATCTTAATCTCTCCTTCCTTGGAGCTCGTACGCAGGCTGCGGCTTGTCCCTGAGGGCATGTCCTCCTGGTGCTGAGCGATCACTCCGAATGCTGCTGATGCGAAGCGTGGCTGAGTGCCGATGATGCCAGAAATTCTGAACTGCGTCATCATTAGCATCAGCACCTCATGTTTAGCATGTTGACCTTGTCTTAAACGCGCTGGGCTAGTTTTTTTTCATCTTGTGTAAGCCATGCATCATGGTTTACTCATATTACTGAAATTAAGTCACTGTGGCCTTTACTGATGGATATTTTCTTACAAGGGTTGTGTGGATTTGTGAGTCTCCCTCAGTACCACCTCTTGTTGGCTGTTGAGCTTGCTACATTAGCCGACCCATTTTTGCTCCAATGGTTCCTTCCATGCTCTATGCAGTAAGCCACCATTTTAGCCACCATGTTAGCTTTGGTGACTATGAGAAATGCTATATTTCGGACTTCCCCTGTGCTGATGCTAACACAGCGTGCAAGACTGGCTAATATAGAATAGACTCTCACTTGGCTGAAGCTTGTACCTATGAGCAGATTGTCTGTACATCTGTAGCAGAACATCTGAAACTACGTCTAGGAATTTGAGAGCAAACAGACAGGTGAACTCTGATTCTGGCTTCTGCAAGGTCCAGAAATTAATCTGATATTGTCTGTTCTGTATGTCATCAGATATATTAGTCACCATGGAGGCACGAGGCTGTCTCCACATTGCATGGAAACTCCAGAGCTAGGCTATCCAGATTTTTAGGACAGCACAATGGTGCAGTGTACACCCTCTAGAGACTGAGAGTGGTGGCTACATATAGAACTGTTGTCCCAAATTTGGTCAGCATTTGTCAAAGCAGAGCTGGCCCTCTTTCCAGATGCAAAACCTCAACGCCTGATCATGGGTCTCTGTTGTAGAGCTGGAGACCCACAACTGGCCTTGCTGCCTATTATATACGCAGTTCTGTCACTCCTGCTGATTCGGCACAACTTTCAGCACTCAGACCATTCCTGTAAGGACTCGGTTTCCAGTGCAGTTTTCACTAATGGCCAGACTTCCTTGGTAGCATCTTCCCAGAATAGATCTGCTGTCCCAGTGATGGTTATCCAATGTAATTACATAGCCAATCCTTCGTTTATTCCAATCAAACCAGACTGAACAGTATGCTATAGAGTGTATATATTCGTTAGCTAGCAGTCCTAGCTAGCTAAACACTTGTTTTTCTAGTGACCTGGCGTCTGCCAGTGGCTAGACACAGTAGCTTGCGACACATTGGAATGCTGTTGGTCATGCAGCTTTTGGGCATTAACCAACACATGGGGCACTGGTTAATCGGTAGGCTTGACCAGCAGGTCATGATGTAAGTACAAATCCTAGTACTGCTAACCTGGAACCTAGTACCTTAACCTGGGAGTAGTGGGGCAGCCATGACTCAAGGTTGGGGCACCGGTCTTGTGACTGGAAGGTCGCCCGGGTCGATCGATGCCACTGATAAGACATGACTGAAGTACTGCTGACCAAGTCACCTAAGCCCCCAAATGCTCCGTGGGTGCTGTAGATTGGGGCTGCCCACTGCTTCGGGCAAATGTGTTTACTGCCCCTTAGTGTGCTTGTTAAATGCAGATGGGCAAATTTCTTTGTGTGCAAGCACAGCAATCACTTTACTTTCATTTTCACCTTTAAACTTGCTCCTGTGGTGGTACTTAATAGCTGACCTTGACTTACCTCCAAATGTTTTCACACTACTGCCAGGATTTTGCTCCTGATAAACAGAGCCAGTAATAAACCATTTTGTCAACATCTAGTTGAGGTCACCTTTCAGAAACTATATGCTGGGGCCATAGAGGTACCAAAATGTTTGATATGCTTGAAGTGGGGTAACTAATATCAGAGAATAAGCAGAAAACTCTATCCTGAGTAGACGTAATAGGACGTGTCGTGCACAGTGAGCCAAAGACAGACCTCTGGAGTGATTAAATCTGGAGATAATGTTCTGATTCCTATCTCTTAAATCATACATCCAGTCAAGATCTAAATTGATTTCATCTGCCACTGAACACACAAAGCTGGAGATACTGGTAGTGCTTAACAGTCATCCAAGCCAACGCGAGATAAGCTAGCTGCATGATTCACAGACAAATATGATGAATACATGACTCGTATTCACAGTAAAGGAAACATTATTTGACGTGTATAAACTGCCAGGCATGCTTCACCCCATGGCTGATGTAACAGCTGTATGTGTTATTGTCCATGCACCTGGGAATTTGTACACTTGCCCAGTGAAAAAAAAAAGAAAGTTGGGTCAGGAAAGCTTTGGTGGCTGGATAGGTGCCATCGCTGTCAGTTGCACAATATAGTTTTCTGGCTGACCTTTCTCCCTTACTATCTGAGAACAGGCTTCAACCCGTTGAGAGAAAATTCTGCCCCGAGTCAGGCCTGATGAAGAGTTATGTCAACAAGATGAATTTCGGTTCTCCTAAATGCTCGGTACTACGTTCTAAACAGGATCTCATTTATACCATATAACCAAAAATGTTCTGAGGAATCCTATCACGCCCATTATGTTCTGAAAAGCTGCCAATTGTCTTATCACTCTGCAGCAAACAGGCTGTATCAAATATAAACATTGTGTAACGAGAAATCGTGCAGCGAACTATCTACAGTCATGGGAATCCTGTAAAACAAGCACGGAACACAATACAGAACCTTCCAGACACTGATACAGACTGGTGGTGTCTCCATAATGGTGTGGGGTTCGTTTAGCTGGCATTCCATGGGACCCCTGGTACATCCACAAACGTCTATGTGTAACTGGTTACACCGGTTACACCCGTAAATTATCCACTAAGATATAATGGATGGACTGGATTCTGATCATGTGACATCACCACTTACCTTTCCTTTTCATCTCTTCGGCTTGAACTGGAATAAATATCACGGTTTAACATTAGCTTAGCTATCTAGTGTTATAGATGTGTTTAGAAGCAAACTACACTGGACACGTCATATTCCTGGCCCTGCGTTCAAATCTGGATGAGGACACGTCCGCTCGGGTAAGATACAGCTAATCATTAAATCTGGGAACATCAAAGGTATCACAGGTACAAACCTATCGCACTCTGACGGTTGTTTTCCCCTTCGTCCATTTTTAGTTCGCATTCCGTTTCCTCGTATTCTGGCTTCGCAAAGCTCCTGCGTGTCTGCTTTCGATTCGCTTCTGGAACTGGTTCCACCTTAGAGGTCAAGCACGTCGCCAACATGATGGGCGGCTCGGCCATGGTCTCATCAGCCAGGCTGCTGGATTCAGCAGCGTCGTCGCTGCTGGAGCTGCCGCAGATGGAGGCAGCCGGTTCCGAGTCCTCGATGCTGTGACTCAGATCGGACATGGAGTCGTCGGATGCCGGCGTAGCGATAGAAACCGGGGCAGGATCCATGGCGCGGGCTGGTGAGGAGGTGGTGGGAGGCTTGGTGGGTGGCGCAGGTGGAGGCGGGGCTTTCCGTTTCTTTAGCAGGCTTGGCGAGCCCGGTTTGGTCTAGGGAAGATGAAAAGGACGTTTATTTTATGGTGTATGTAGGTACGACATGGACATTTTGTCATCTTGTATATGTTTACAACTTAGCAATTTAATACAAAATTTAAAAATGAAAAAATCTGATAGCGATAGTTTTTTTATAGTCCTTAATAATGTTGCCATCTCTGTATTATCTCATAAGAAAAAAAACAGGATAAGTTTATAATATTAACTTAATTTCCCTGAGATTTAGTCATATGTCACCTGTTCATTAAATTTCCTATTTTTAAAACTAAACAATGCCAATCAACAAACCACCTATTCACGTTTCTGGTTGTGTCCACCAGTTTTGCCAGCACAAACATGGGTCAGGGGTGAACAAAAAAAAATCAAGCTGTATTCCATGGACAAAGGAAGTAGGTTCTGTTAACAGTATATGAATACTGAAGTAGCAATGATCTGAAAAGACCTTCATGGAGAAACGCACACATGCTAATGTTTGAGGACAAAGAAAGGGTAGGAGATGGAGTGTCAGGGTTGCGTTACCAGGGGGAAATGTGTGGTACAGTGGGGTCTTGTCCTGTCCTAGTTTTTTTTTTTAGAAGCAGTAATTAGGAATACAAATGTTTAGGACATAACAAGTGAAACATACTTGACCTACAGCACTGCTATCTGCCACTGTTGGGCCCATAAGCAAGCCCCTTAAACCCTCTCTGCTCCAGGGGTGCTGTGTCACGGCTGACCCTGCGCTCTGACCCCAACTTCCTAACAAGCTGGGACGTACGAAGAAACACTACCCAACTCAATATTCCAGAAATGTTACTTATAAAACAGTCCACGTCTGCGCAAGACAGGTATTTTGTTCCACTTGTTTGTCGAACAACACCGGCTGCTCGTTCCAGCCTTTGCCCTATCTCAACGTCAAATACTGGCAATACTGAAGTCATCCATCCCTGGGAACATGAGACTAAGTACTAAGCAATACTGAGTGCTTGTCCTGACAGTTATTTTTAAGACCCGAGGGTAACACCTCGTGCGTGTTTTGTAACAGAGTTTACATTTCACCTTCTGGGAATCGTCAGAGGTATCACTGGTGGTCAACAGATATAAGGGGAAGGGTCAGGGGGAAAAAATCTTACCCTTCCCAGGTGACAGTTACCAGACTCTGAGCTATCACCAGGTGCAGGATGGGTGAGTGTCATGTTAGACAGAAAAGAACTTTTGCAACAGAAACTGCCTCGGAGTGTGGAGTATCACTTTACTGGCAGGTCAGTCATACATCCTTACAAGGCTCTGTCTTTATCTGGATTGGGGTTACTCCCCAGTCCCAGGTTGAGTGCCTCACAGTAGAGGTTTTTCCAGATGGTCTAGGTTTGCACTATGAGATTTTATGGTCTCAGGAGTGTTGGTTGGACATATGCACCAAATAGCATCTCGGAGTATTTTAGGAGAAGCCGGGGCAGGTAGTCAACACGGTAACAACAGGGACTAATGCGCTGACATCACTATTAATAAAATATTAATACAAGGTTTTTTTTCTTCTTTCATATATCTAAGGTACTCTGATCCAAACTGATATGTTTTGGACATGTCCAAACAAAATGCCCACACTTTTTATCAAAGATATTTGGAAGAGCGATGGATCAATCTCTATTTATCGCAGACGTCCCTACTGGTAGACAGGAAGTTTTTTATTTTGTTCTCCCTGGCCATAAGATCTGTTCTGCTTTTCTTTGCTTTTTTTCTTTTCTTTTCTCCTTCCCTTTGGACTTTGTGTGAAAGTTTCAGGGTTTGGGAAGTTGGGGATATGTTTGTTTTTTTATATTATAATATAAAAAAATCTCCAGTTGAACCTAACAAAGATACTTTACAGAGTGTGCAGGAATGGACTCCTGGATCTGGACTACTGGAGTACTGGTTCTCCAAAACATCCACCAAACAGTGTGGTATATCTGACACATCACACTGCACATGCACTCACACAAACCCTGCCAGTCAGATAGTCCTCTGTCTGTGTATAAAATATGATGGGTTTGTTCACCGCAGCAACAAGACAGGTTGTATGGTGTTGAATGCACTGAAGAAGTTAAAGACTATAATCTTGACAACGCTGCTTGATGTATCCAGAAGTAATGACATGGCTGAATCTTCCACTTCAGTGCTAAAGCTCACATGCAGTGCATGGGGTCTATCGCTGTCCTTACCAGTGGTCCAAAGTGAGATAACACCAGGGTCTCCAGGGTCTCTCTGTGTTATGCTTTTGGGGCTGCAGGTTCAAAACATGATCTCGGCACCAAATACGGCTCGTTGTCACAAACGTTTGACAAACAAATTTTACGCACCAGTGACTGAAACGTTCAAAACCTAGGATGCAGTCACACTCTATTAAGCACTATCTGGGAAAATGTCCCTTCTGTTATTAGACTCTTTTCTAGGGTAAAGGTCATGCTGAACTTCATTCCTAACCCCTACCCCCACCCCCACCTTCACCAGCAGCACCTTCCCAGTAGATGCATATTTAACATCCGGACTTCAGGCCAACACTTACACTTCACCCTTCGCCCCACATTACAACAGCACATTTACAGCAAAAAAAAAAAGAAAAGGAAAGATGGGAGGGGGGTGGGGGGCGCGAAAGACGGGACATGGGCGGGATGACAATGCAGCGGACCACAAGAAGAAAATAGGAGGACGTGAAAGGATGAAACGGACAGGCAGGGACAGTATTTGAGGACCGTGTTTAAGTTATAAACATAGTTATAATTCCTCATTGGTTTCTTATTGACTAGGAATGTAGTCAATGTTTAATAAACTTTAATACATGGGTCAATCTGAGAGGAGGTCCAATAAGACAAGAGAATAAGATATTTGACTATACACTATATATACTATAGACTATATACACTATACTATGGGGTCACCTGGGAGTTGCCACCTGATCATCAGAATCGCAACAAGTCACACGATAATCAAGGATTCAATAAGCAGGATGAGCTGCAACGCACATATTTCCTCTTCTCATAAACACATACTTTTTAAGACTGTGTATCTAAGTTTGTAATTACTTATTTAAGTTGAATTAAAATCGAAACTGAATTGAATTATTTTATTTGTGTATACTTTTAATTTGTGTCTTTTCCTTCTTAAGTTTTCATTTTTTCTTTCTTGTTTTTGTTCTTTTCTTTGTTGTTTTGTGTTGTTTATATTGTTATCTATATGTTCTGCACTTTACTGGTTGGTCACATTTGTTTTACTTATACGTGAATTGTATATGGTCTTTACATTACTATTATTATTATTATTATTATTATTATTATTATTATCTTGTAACGTTCAAACCTACTTAACTAGCTAGAATTGAAAAGTGTGGCTTCCAGAACTTATTCCAGAATTATTGTCCTGTACCTGAAGAAATATAATGCCAAACATACAAACGTGTCCTGAGAAAAAACAAGCGAACCCAAAGCAGCTTTACAGAAATAATGAAAAGGGTTAAATAAATATTCATAGAATTTTTTAGAAATTTTATCTCTATTTTTTTTTAGAAATTTTATCCCTCACCAGAGATAAAATTTGCTAAAAATTCCTTAAATGTATATTTGACCCTTTTCATTATTTCTGTAAAGCTGTTTTAGGACAATGTCCATTGTTAAAAGCGCTAATAAATAAAATTGAATTGAAATTGAATTAAATTTTACATTGGTTCAGAATTACAATTTATTTTACAGTAAATCAATTTGATATAAACTAGTAAAGGCCTAGTAAATGCTGTCACCATTTTTCAGATTTGGCCCCAGACCCAAAGTTTTCTCCATCCTCTTTGCGTCCATCATTGATTTTTATTATGACACAATCTGACGAAGCAGCAGATGCTCATTCATTTTTATTGAGATTGGGCGATTTCCAGTGACAGTAAGACAGTAAGACAGTAAGAGTAAGACCTTGGTGGAGTCAGCCATGCAACCAAGTTGAGCAGAGTTCAACATTAAGCAAATTAGGAACGAAACTATGTGGCGATAACCAATCAGAAGCGAGGAGGGTGCTGCATGCTTTATCTCCACTGGGAAACGCTGCCCCTTTAATTGGTTCCTAAATTTTTGTTCTAACTAGCAGTTCTATACGACGTGTCTGAACCCAGACAGATCATCAGCAGCCAATATCACACGCAGTTGCCATCTCATACTGACTGCACACACTGTGATGGATTTCCCTCCAGCAGCAGCGCCTTGTTATTTTGACATAAGTCTTTGAAACACCCAAAGGAACACTCACAGATGAAAAGCAACTGGTCATCTGATCGACAAGACACAAAAAAACAACAAACAAACCCCCCCCCCCAAAAAACCTCAAAAACTCGTCACATTGGCGTTGCATGGATCAAACACAATGTCCAATAATTTCCATTGGTATGAGCCTAAGAAAAAAGGCTTCACGTGTGCAAGGTTAATATAAAAAAACAACTGAAAAGAACATCACATTGGAACTTTCAGTCAAAAAAGTGCTTCAAAGTACAAAAGGTTTCCAGATGACTGCTAATCAGCTCACAAGTAACTAGTTTAGAGCATCAGATCTTACCCAAGTTTGGAGCTCCTATATATTTTTCATACTTCTGAAGAAATCCAGATCCGTTTTTTTTTTTATAGAAATATATCTGTTTTTCAACCACTTTTTGGTGTCTCATCTACAGGACGTATGCAGTAGAAGGCTTCCACAGCCTTGAGGTTATTTATACTCTGCCTCTCTTCGTATAATCTGCACATAGGGAAAAAACTACTGGATCAATGCCCAACTTGAGGAGCTTAAAGAGCCTCGTTCACATAAATCAAGTCCATCAAAAGACTCCTGTAGTGATCAAGTTCTGAATCATTTCTTGGGTTTTTTACTCATCAGTGGATTTTTAAAAAAAGCTTTCCCAAAGGGTTCATTTGAAAGCTCTGAGATGTTCAGAAAACCCAAACACACAACACAACATGTGGCCAAAAAAGGTTTGTGGAAAACCAGACCATAATACTCATGTGTGCTTTTCAAACATCTCATTCCACTCCCATTTAATCCCCTTTTGCTGTTATAATGACCTCGACTCTTCTGGGAAGGCTTTCCACTAGATCCTGGAGTGCGGCTGTGGGCATTTGTTCATTCAGCCACAGTAAGGTCAGGCACAGAGGTTAAAGAGAAGGTCTGAGGTGCAGTCGCTGATCCAAATTATCCCAAAGGTGTTTTGGAGAATTAGGTCCGGAATCTGTGCAGTACACTCAAGTTCTTCAAAATCTAAACTTGGTCAAACCAGGTCTTCCTGGACCTTCAGAGATGCTGAAACAGAATCCTGAGGAGTTCCAGTAAAGAGAAATTTTATCAATCCTGATTCAATCCTGTTGTGTGTTCCAACTTTGTGGCACAGGACCCAAAGTTTTACAGTGGAACCACATGGTCAGGTGTCCAGAAATATCCTCTAGGTTCATTTAGTTTAATGAAAGACCTTACTTTGACAAGCCTTGCCTCTTTAATAGAAGCTTCACTAAGTTCATCCAAAGAGGAGACAGAACCACTGCCTCTTAGTTTGTAAGGGAGGGAAACAAAAAAGTGAATGGCTGCCAAGTGGTTTGGGATGTGGAAGCCTCAGGCAATCAAAAACGCATGCTTGCGACTGCAAGAGACTGAAACTCTGATCAGATGAAACAGCCACTGGAGCCACTGGATGACTTGTGCCAAACATGTGGCTCAATCCACAAAAGCAGTCAGCACAGGACCTTTAAATAATATTAAAACAATGCCAGACCCCAAAACTGCTTACATTTGCCACTGTAATCACAGTTGTGTGATGATTATGTGTTGCTTGGCTTCGTTATATGTGGTTGGCTTGACGGAGTCTTGTGTACAAACCAAAACCTATGAATCTCGTTTTTTGTGTCAGAGAATTTCCAAGTACGTCCTTAGTAGTTGGCAAATACCTCCTTAGACATGTGGTTAAGAACCTTGTAATCAGAAGGTGTCCAGTTTAATTCCTGCACTGGCAAGACACAACTGTAGTGGCCTTGATCAAGGCACCTAACCCCCGACTGCTCCCCGGCCACCATGCAAATAAATAAACCGCAAATAAGTCACTACCATCCTCTCAGCACAGTTGCTTAATGATCGTGACTGGCGGTGTCTGGTCTGGCTAGAATTGTCTGAGCCATTAGACAATTGTCTGTCAGATATAACATACACATTCTATGCAGGGGGCCCCAAATACACATATCCCACAGGTCAGTGCAGCATTCCTTAGCATCCTAATAAGGGATATGGGAGCAGAAGGCCCACCTTGGTGCCTCTGGACCTCACCTGGGCTCGTGAGAGACTAGAGGACACTAGAGGACTGGCGACATGTGGCATGGTCCATAATTGTTTTGGCCTGATGGTTCATGTGTGGTGCAGACCCCATAAAGCCATGGACCTAAGTTGTCAACAAGGCACTATGGTGGCAGGCTGGTGGTGGTTCCATACTGCTGTTGGGCGTGTTCTCATGGCATGGGTTGGGTCCATTAATCCGCCAAATGATGTCACTGATACGTTTTACTGCTTGTTGATAATTTGCAGCCCTTCATCGACCCCAATTTGTCCAAAGTGTTCAGTGGCAGCTTTTCAATCAGAGTAAAAACTTCAGAATGAATGCAGGACTTGAGCAGCTGTAACTCATCAGAAAAGAAGACACACATAGTGTTCACCTGTCAGAGACGTCTGTAAACATACCAGGGGTCGGTCCCATAAAATGTTAGATGTCCATAGAGACGTACTGTGAGCGAGCGGAGGCAGCAGCTGTCCTCATGTGACTGCACTCAGATTATACAAGGAGGACACAGGGACACGGTGCGGCCGCTTTCAGTGCCTCTTGAGGCTGTAAATCCAGCTTCGTCAGATTGATTTAATGCGTGCGATTTGATGGGAGGATGTAAAAGGTGGTTCGTCTGATGTTTTGTTGCCTCACAATGAGCCAGTGGAAACTTGATAAAAACTTTACTGAAACCAATAAAAGAGCCAAAATCATTTAGTTTGAAATGAAGGGTTGTGTATGATACGCAATTACAGTGTGGAACATGAGACTCGCTGTCTCAACGGCACATCAGTTTTAATGTAGAGGGATGATGATGATGATAGTGATGATATCACAGCATGATTTAGCATACTGCAATTAGCACCAGCATTAATACTTACACTAGTGTTAACAATTAGCCTTAGCATTTAACATCAGAGTTAGCAAACAGCATTAGTGCTAGCAATTAGCGTTAGCGGCTAGTACAGTCGTTCCTCGCTACTTCGCGCTTCGACTTTTGCGGCTTCGCTATTTTGCGGGATTTCAGAAAACAGTAATACAATACATTACAATACAATACAGTGTGTACTGTAGTGTCTGGTATCCTTAAAATGGTTATGAACAGTGTGGAGAAGGTTAATAAGGGACTGAAAAGGTTAATAAGAGAGTGGGAAAGGTTTAAAAGTGTGTGGGAAGGGTTTATAAAGCCTTAAAATATACATAAATACTACATACTACGTACTTATGTATACTCTAACCTTAACCCCCGCGATAAACGAGGGACGACTGAACTGCAAATTGTCATTAGCGATTAGCATTAACAAAAACGCCAGCATTAGCAAACAGAATTAGCACCAAGCAATTAGGATCAGTGATAGCAATTAACACTGGCACTAAAGTTAACACTAGCAACAAGGATTTGAAAACACTATCATGAGCAATTAGCATATAATTAGCATAATTAGCATTAGTGCTAGTCATTAACAGGATGGATTGAGAGTTGGAGTGGCATTGATAACATCAAAAATTGCGGAAAACAAAAAAGGGTGGAGTAAAATTAGCATGAACACTAACATGAGCATTAGCAAGTAGTGCGATTTCTGAGGGTTTTTTGGAGTTTAGGGTTGAGGCGTGGTTAAAGGGGAGCTTAAAATTTCTTACCAGTGGCATTAATTATGGCATATGTGGAAAACTAATGACCCTCCTTGGTAACGCACCTGCCCCATGTGGAAGGCCATGAGGATGTGGGGCACTTAAGTGAATACTAGACCATCAATTACCAGCATATGCTTGTATATGTGTGTGTGTAAGAGAGAGAGAGAGACAGAGAGAGAGAGAGTACGGCGTGTACTCTCACCTGTGCCACTGGCTCAGGAATGCAGTGCGTCTGCACGATCACAGGAACCGAAGCACAAGGTGGAGCTGGAGCGCGGCGTTTCTTCGGCTCCGTTTTGGGAGACAGTCTGGAGAGGTTCATGACTGACTGTGATTGGCCCAGAGTGTTGGGACGAGCCTCTGTACACACGCCGCTGACCGCCGACAGACCCTGCGGGAGGGCAAACGTACACAAACAATATGGTTAAAACCTGCGCAAACATGCCTGCACACTGGCTGTGTGGGTGTGCGAGGAGTGTGTGTGTGTGTGTGTGTGGGTGTGTGTGTGGGTGTGTGTGTGTGGGTGTGTGTGTGTGTGTTACAGAGGTCATTGGAGTTGAGCGTGAAGTAACGGCTGCTTTGCACACAGCAGGCTAGAAGGTATGACTGAACGTTAAATGTCAAGTGGAGTGTCCTGGAGTCACCTAACAAGAAGCTTTTACCTTCCACACACACACACACACACACACACACACAGACATGCACGCACACACACACACAGAGTACATATACTTCTCAATTATCAAGTCACGCATTAAAAACACTACAAAAATGCAGCTGTTCTCACGTGACGCCCTGTTTACGCTGCTTCTTAGCAGACAGCTGTGGAATACGAACCCTTCCTCGAAAAGTACGTACAGTCTGTACAATCTCTGGCTGGTTCAACTCCTGCTATTGCTGACAGCTGTCTGGCTCGCCAGGGGCCTCATAGCTAGCTGACTCTTGTGCATATTGTTGTGATCCGAGTACAATGAGAGCGAAACTCAAACCGACATGTTTGCTAGCAGTTAGCAATGGCACTACAGTTAACATAAGCGATTAGGATTTGACAACACAGCCATTAGCAGTTAGCATGAGCATGTAGCATAAGTGAGTAATTAGCGTTGGTGCTATTAATTAGAATCATCACTCCTGCTAATTTCTAAGTGTTAGCAGTTAGCATTCGAAATTAACGGGACGGATGTTTTAGAGTTGGAGTGGCATTAATAACATCGCAAACTGTGGAAGACAAAAAGTGTGGAGTAAAACTAAGAGGAATTAGCACCAGCATTAACAGTTAGCATCGGCATGAACACTTACTTGAGCATTAGCAAGTAACTAATTGTCAGAGTAAGCAACTTTGGCGAATTGTTGTGGTATATAAGAGGAATAAAACACGCTGCTGAAGATGAAATGAATTAACGTTAGCATAGTAATTTAATACTGTTTAACGTTACACCAAGTATTGGTAACTACAAGAGCCTTATAGCTCCACCTGTACACCAGTTCAACCAATCTGGACACCAAAAACCTCCTGGAAATAGTCACAGTTTAAGGACACGCTATGACCCAACATGGCCTTTAAAGGGAAACGAGCAGGCGGTGTTTACAAACGCCGCCTAGATATGATAAGATCTTGAGTGTGTGTCGAGCAATCCACTGAGTGTGTCATCACCCGCCATGAACAATTCCGGCCTTGTGCGGCATGACAAACACGATCTGAATAGATGAGATGAATAAGTAATGGCACTGTGTTAGCGATCACGATTGTAGCGCTTAGAGTTATTTCCAGATCCTTTGTTCTTACCAGGAATCTGGTGTGTATGGATTAAAACTGGCAGACCTGTCTAATACTTGGTAGGACTCCACAAGCGTGAGGAAATATTCAGTAAGCAATGAGCAAGACAATTCCATACTTCCACTACCACTGCCTACAGAATATTTCCGCAAGCTTGTGAAGTCCATGTCTTGTACCAGTTTTCTGGCACTTCTGTGCAGTTGGCATAATTATTCATCTAAATAGGCCTACATTCATTTAAATGCCAAAGGCTGGCAACAATTATAAATCTATTATCATGATAATTGTTATTATATTTTTTTTTAAATGGTAGCACATTGTGTGGTATCACAATAATATTGATTCGTTTCCAAATCAATCAGAATCATATTGCATTGTTGCAACAAGTTAATCTTTGCTAAATGAATCAGAGTCATATCTTATTAAAGTAGTAACAGTGGTCAAATATTCATATTCGCAGTGTTGAAGGTTGATTGTGTAGTCGCCGGATACGTTGTGGAATGTATGTGTGGATACTGCCCTCTGGTGGCATAAAGAGACCACACAGGCATTACGGCGAGGCTTTAGAGAAGCCCAGGCTTCAACGCAATCTCTAATCCCAATGAGACGTGGTGATGTAACTTACAGCAGGTTATGGTCACTGAACTGCTGGATGTCCAAGTGGTGCTCTGA
>JAOVVF010000044.1:2135498-2147933 GCA_028565595.1 Duopalatinus emarginatus
AATCCAGGCCTCCATTGGTTAATAAATTTGATTTCCATTGATGATTTTTGTGTGATTTTGTTGTCAGCACATTCAACCTTGTACAGAACAACGTATTCAATGAGAACATTTCATTCATTCAGATCTATGATGTGTTATTTTGGTGTTCCCTTTATTTTTTTGAGCAGTGTACATTGTTGAGCCATGGGCTTGTGGTTAAGAAACCAGCCTTGTAACCAGAAGGTCCCAGGTTTGATTCCACTGTACTGACAAGACATGGCTGAAGTGCTCTTGAACAAGACACCTAACTCTCAACTGCTCTGTAGGCACCATGGATGAGTGCTGCCTCCTGATAGAGAAGAAGAGTGTCTTTACTGCGCCCATAGTGTGTGTGTTTCTTTGCACGAATGGGTAATATGCAGAGGTCAAATTCCTCTGGGTGTATAAGCACACCGGTCAATGAGTGGTTCACTTTTGACTTTCATTATTATATGAGAAAGATTTTACCAAAAGCAGAATATGCACCCCCATATGGTCAAATCTGAGAACATGGCTCTAAGACCATGAGGTGCTTAAATCCAGACAATGTCAGTCATCACCGGTAAGGGGTCAAAAAGGGTCAAAAAGGTTGAAGGGATGTTCTCAGTGGGTGTCTGTGAGCTCATGTGTGTGAAAATCCTTCTAGAAAAAAACAAGAAAATCCTTTCATGACCTCCACGTATCCAATTATAACCACTGACCCAAGTACAGCGACTGCAATTCTGTGTAGTACGACTGCAAAACAACAACTTAGCCTTGTAGCTTAAGCGCAAAGATAAATAAGCAAACATCGGACAACAAACGTGTCTTTGCTAATCACCTACACACGTCTACACAAGACAGTTCTTGGTAGTGAAATCGTATTTTTAGGGGTGGGGTTATGCAGAAGCGTAAAACACAGGCATGCAGGATACAGCACTGGACAAGGTCACATTTATACACACGATTACACCTAAGGCAATTTAGTATCTGCAAGTTGCCTAACTGCACGGCGTTGGACTGTGACAGAAAACCAGAGATCCCAAAGAAACATCCAAACAGACATGGGGAGAACATGCAAGTTCCAAACAAAAAAGGCCCTGACCACCTGTCTGCCAAACCAGACCTTCTTACAATGTGCGAAAAGCTCCCTTTAGACAAGGGGGAAGACTTTGCCCCTGGCAGAGACCTTTAAATATCTTGGGGGATATTCACAAGTGAAAAGGGATCAAGTCAGTGTTATAGTCGCTCTACCTTTTTGAAGCCACGTTTGCAGTAGAAGCTTTTGTTTACTGGTCAATCCTCACCTTTCCCTGATTGTGGCCACAAGCTTTGATCATCAGACGAAAATCTTCTTTTGCATGAAGGTACCTCTGCAATGTGCTGGTTAGCATAGTCAAGCGTAAGTCTGTCTGAGTACAACAACTTATTTCACCCTTTCTAACCACCAAGGTCAGTAAGAATCACTTGGATATCATCTTTCGCAAATGTGAAATACAACCCTCTCAGACAGCCATCTTTCCCTTTCTTATTCTCACCTAGAACACATCAAACCACATGTACACCACATGAAGCCATGTGCAATATGTACATATGGTCAGAGTGACAAGAAACTGGCCTCTTTTCATCTTTTCTACCTTGGCAAGACTGCCCAGAGTGCTATGGCTTGGTGGTAGGGACTTCTTTTGCTTCCCACTTTAGCAATACTGTGGCCCCATAATTGTTCTATGGCAGTTCTGACTGGGACAAATTGCCTCCATCTACCATGTTTCCATTAAAGAGCCTAGCATAGGATCACCCCATTGTTGCAGCCACCCTTCATCTCGGCAAAAAGAGTGGGGATATGGCATGCTCTCGCAATACGTTTGTACAGGTGCTGATGGCCAGTACCCATGGTGTGGCCTTGTGGTTATATCTAAGAATTCCAAGCATTGACATTACAGTGTTTCACAAAGGTAAACCTGCAGAGCATTTCTTGTTCTGCTTGGGTCAGACCCCATGGTAACGCATTAGACCAAACAGCGGACAGCCGATAAAACATTCATCCATATTGGGGAATAGACAGGAGGAGGTGCCTTCTTTGAAAGGACACCATCTGCATGGCCTGTGAAGAGGCATCCCACTTTGACATCCCACTCAACCAGGAGCATCCGCTCTTGAAGGGTATCATCTGGATCATCTGGTGTGTAGGAAGTCCGTGCTGTGTGAACCTTGCAATACATTTCTGAGAGAATTCCACGGAAAGATGGCTGTATGATGGTAATTGTTGAGAATACTTTAAATAACCTCACTGTATGACTTTTGGAGGTTACACATGGACAATAAGGTATCCTGGTCTTTTTCAGAGTCCTGGTTTCAATGGTGTGTGGGCAGTGTGTGCTCTGAGGAACCATGTGATGAGCTCTAGCATATTTTATTAGGATAGATCCCAGATCCACTGCAAACCAGAGCAGAGAAAAGCATCGCATGAATTAATTAATTTCTATGTTTTATTCAGTGTACAGTAAGTTGGACTAATACTGTTAGACTACTGGACTATGACTGCACAGTTTTATGACCCAATAGGCTATTAGTAATCATATATGTCTCTTAGATGGGGGCAGCCATCACCTTGTAGTAAGGAAACCAACCTTGTGACCGGAAGGTCCTGGGTTCGATCCCTGCAATGGACAAGACACGACTAAAGAGCCCTTAAGCAAAGCACCTAATCCCCCAACAGATGCTCTTTGCACTATAGTTTGAGGCTGTCCCCCACTCTGGGGAAGTGTGCTCACTGCCCCATAGTGTTCATTAGGGTGTGTGTTTCACTGCACAGATAGGTCAAATGTGGAGGTCACATTCTTCTGTGTGCAAGCACAGTAGGCAAACAGTCCATGTTCACTTCACTGGCAAGTTTAAACAAATTGTATTTAGCTTCTTGTGTTAGGCAGAATGTAACCAAAGCTAATCGAAAGTATGTTCCCTGTCTCCTTAGGGGATTGTGTGCTCTTGAATCTGGAGCATTTCATTCCAGTCCATGCAGATTCAGAGGCTGTGATTTCCTTTATTTCAAATCAGACCGGCTTGCACCGTTCCAGCCACATTGATTTGGACGAGATTCCAGTAGATGGTGCTGCAGCTTTGCTAATCCCAATTTACTGAATCTGAATGAAACCATTTTAAGCTTTCCCCATAATCCATGCCTTAGTATTGCACTCGATGGGCTGTCCAAACATAGCAAGGGAAATTGTTGTATGTACAATTGGGTCTAAAAGCTTCCAGCTGGGAACCTCCTTGTCTTTCAAAGTAAAACACATCAGTAAAAAGTTCAATATCCACATCAGATTATTTGCTGTGAACAAATGTCAACAAAAGGTGGCCTATTTTGGGCAGTGGTGCCTCAACGGTTAAGGCTCCGGGTTACTGATCAGAAGGTCAAGCCTTAGCACAGTCAAGTTACCACTATTGTGCCCTTGAGCAAGGGACTTAACTCCTTCTGCACCAAGGCATTGGATCCCTGTGCTATGTCCACAACTTCCCAACAAGCTTCGATATATAACTTGTCTGAGTTTAGGGTTTAGCCATTCCCACCAGATCTCAGAACTGTGGACTGTTCTGCAGGATGTATGGTGATCATTGTCTATAGAATATTTCTGTGGGGTTGTGGAGTCCATGCCCCATCATGTTTTTGCATTCCTACAATCCTACCCAAGTATTAGACTGGTGTACCAGTTTTTTGGCGCTTTCTGCTTCTTTTTCTTTTGGATGTTCGTTGAACGGTGCTGTACCTTTTGAGGAAGTAATGAGTGGTTGGTGTGGTACAGTGGTAACATTGTTGTCTCCCATGTGAGACACTTAGGTTTGATTCCTGATCTGGGCAGGCAGACTGTGCTACACCATTAAGGTTCCTTGGGCAAGACTTGTAACACTATGCTGGCCTACCTGAAATACCAGTAACTTTAAGTAAGTCGCTCTGGATAAGAGTGTCTGCCAATACCATAAATGTAAATGTAAAGGAGAAGTTACTACGTCATCCTTTCCGTCCTCAAATTGAGAAATTATACACTGTCCAGTCAAAGTAAAGAACAAACAGAACCATACATTAAACACATCTAGGGCAAGAGTAGGGCAGCTGCATATCTGTTTTTAAGTGTATATCAATGAGACTTGTGATATAACGTCAATTGTCATGTCATTATCGTGCCTCTGATATTAGACTATAGCCTCTATTCAATATCACAAACTATTTGTCACTGATTATATGAATAAAAATAGATTGCCAAGTTGTGCATGCAAACCTTTGGACCTTGGGTCATGGGTTGCACAATATGGACAAAATACCATACCGCAAGTGTCAAATGCTAAATGCTAAATGGTGATTCAATACGAAATTAATTTGTGTTTTCAGCATATTATGAAGCCCTACTCATGTCCTTTGCATTCAAAAGCAATCCAGACTTGCTCTATAAACAAGCCCAGGAAGGCAGGGTGATGTTAATAATGCTCTCAAAGCCAGCAAATTAATCGAACACACAAAAAGCAACAGCCACGACTAGCGATGAGGGCTCAGCAGAAGCAGGTCAGTAGAGAGAGAGTGATACCTGAGTAGTTAAGGGCAGGAGCCGAGACCATTTTAGGCTGGAGAACTGGGGACAGAAATGACACCGATGTGGTGTTTAATTACTTTAAAGTACTAAAGTTATGCACAAGTACAAAAGTCTCAGTCCAACCGCAGTCCCATTTGTTCATCTATCATTCTGTTCGTCTATGTATCTGTTGTTCTGTCTGTCTGTCCATCCGTTAGTCTGCCATTTCCCATTTGTTCATCCATCTAGCATTCAATATCTCTTTACTTCTATCATTCTGTCTGTCTGACTGTCCATCTATTATTTTGTCTGTTCATCCATCTATCATTCCAAAGTTTTGTCTAACTGTCTTTCTGTCCCTCTATTTTACTGTCTGTCTGTCTGTCTACCCATCTATTGCTCTGTACTGCTCTTTATTATCTATCTATCTATCTATCTATCTATCTATCTATCTATCTGTCTGTCTGTCTGTCTGTCTGTCTGTCTGTCTGTCTATTGTTCTGTCCTCCTGTCTCTCTACTGTTCTGTTCATCTATTTATAATTTTGTCTGTCTGTTTATCTATTTATTGTTCTGTTCTATCTATAATTCTGTCTAGCTATCTATGATTCTATCTGTCTGTCTAGCCATCTGTAATTTTGTCCTTCTGTCTACTGTATTGTTCGGTCTGTCCATCTATCATGCTGTCTATCTGCCTATCTATCATTCTGTCCCTCTGTCTATCTATTAGACTATCATCCTGAACATCTATACTTTTGTCAATCTTTATATCTTATTCTGTCTATCCAACTATTGTCCCACCCGTTTGTCTGTCACACATTCTGTCCTTTGCTCTGTCTAGACTCTCGCTGTCTAATGTTCTGTCTTGCCGTATAACAATATACCCCCCAAAAAGTGTGTGTGCATGTGTGTGTGGGCGCTTTGTGTTTACCCAGTGTCTGGTCGAGCACGTAGAGCTCACGGATGTCGAGTTCAGTGAGTGACTTGTGCAGGTCCAGCTCGTGCCGGTTGACGGCGTCACGCAGCAGCAGCACCCGTGCAGGGTCGAACTCACACTTCTGGCAGATGGCGGGCACGAGGCTTTGCAAGGGTACGAGCGGATTCACACGCACTACTGCCTTCTGTCCGCGGTGGTAGTTCACCACCAGACGCACTGTTTTCTGCAAGAGACACAGAAAGGTAGGTTGAGCTTCCACTAGTGCTTAGAACAGCCTGATCATTAACATCCTCTTGGTTGGCTCCCCACTGCCATCCTAAGAAGGAACATTCCATTCAGCAATGCTGAAGAATGGAGCTCACGCTGTATACTGTACATCAGGAGAACTTCCTCATAAAAGTATTGCTGCAGTACCAATAAAAGACCAACAATTTGCCAGGTCAAGTGTAAAAACCACCCGTCCCTGGTAATAGGAGGGGAAGTTGATGAGGGTGACGGACTTGACCAGAGGATTATAGTTATAAAGTATGCTGTAACTGCGTTCCTCAGTTCCAGCAGCGCTGTTACAGATAAGTGATACGATTTAAGCGTTACAGTTACAGCTGCTCTCAGTCACTTTGGTGCATTTGTCGAATCGTCATTCACATTTGCACAACAATCAGCACAACACACAACAATGCGTTTCTCAAAACAGACAGCGCAAAAAAAAGCACCACACTACGGATTTACCAGCAAAAACCCATAACTTGCTCTTAGTTCTTGTCTCAGGGTTGCAGTGTCGAGAGGAGACTTCTGCAACTCCCTCCTGGCTGGCTCTCCCAATGCATGCCATCAGGCCCCTGCACCTGATCCAGAAAACAGCGGCTTGAAAGCAACCTTTTTAAGTTCTGCCATGTCACATTCTTGCTGCAAACCTTTCGCAGGCTTGCTGCATCCAATAGAAAACCCTGATGCTGGCCTAGAAAGGCAAAAAACGACCTCCCAGCTCCTCCCTATCTTCTGGCAATGATCAAAACCCGACATGTACCCAGATCCCTTCGTGCTTTAAGTACGACTCGACTTGACCCATCAACATCCAGGATGCATGGAAGACAAGCCTCCAGACTCTTCGCTGTCCTGGCACCAAGGTTCTCGAATGTCCAAACAGCAGAATCTCTTGTTGTCCTGAAAAGCACTTATGAGCACTAACTCAATTTAAAACTTATTGTGAATACAGCCTCATTTTTCTTTATTGGTTTTGCACAGAGTTTGTTGTTTTGCATGTAACTGCTTGTAGTAGGTATTGCATGGCTCATTTTTGGCAGTACCCTAGCTTCAATACCCTGAATTCTGAGCCAACAGCACTAGCTTTGGATATACAGTATAAATGACTAAGCAAGTTTTGTAAGTCACTCTAGATAGTAGCGTCTGCTAAATGCCACAAACGTAAATGTCAGCCAGTTATCTGCCAGGGTCGTAGTTTGTCCAGAGTCCATGTGAAATCACTAGGTGCAAGGCAGGAATACCACATGGACCAGGTGCCAGTACATCTCATGGTACCTTGTGATTCACTTACACACTCACACATAGGAGCAATTTAGCATATACAATATGTCTACCATGTGTGGTTTTTTAGGCAGGTGGGCGGAAACCAGAGCACCCACACGGACACATGGAGAACACCAAACTCCTCACAGACAGAGAATAAAGCGAGGCTCGAACCCACATCCCCATATCTTTGGAGCTGTCTGATATACACACACACATGTAAATGTCCCAAAGGTATGTACTTATATATCAGTGAAGATGTCAGAGTCCTTGTGTTACTGATTATGTACAAGGCAGTTAAAATGTGTAGTCAGCATATCAGTGTACACTGTACAGACTGGTGGTGGCTCCATAATGGTATGGGGGTTGTTCAGCCAGCATTCCAGTGAAACCCCTGGTACATCTACAAACATCTCTGACAGGTCTATGACTTACACCCTAGATTCATGCTAATGGTTTTGCCCTCTTCCAACAGGACAATGGGGCACCACGCACGTTCAGAGATGACAAATTATGGTTAGAGGAACACTCGTTTGAGTTTTGGGGTTTTGCCATTAACACCTAAGTGACCAGACCTCAAACACATCTAGGATGCCATGGAAGGCACTGTGGAAGACAGAAATCCTGTACCTGCTTCTGTATGCAACAGAATTGTGGAGCGTTCTGCAGGATGTATGGTGTTCATTACCTGAAGAATATTTCCAAAAGCTTGTGAGGTCTGTGCCCCAAGGAGGACCTAGCATTTAAACTGGTGTAGCAGTTTTTCAGTGTGTAATGAACTGATGCCTAGAAGTTTTAGGCGGTAGGACAGTTCAAAAAAGAACAAGTGTGCAAAATTTGTATAATTACACCAAATAATTGCAATTTGTTGCAAATAATTGAAAAATGGCTTTTCTTATGAAGCTGTTTTGAGAAATTTAATTCTGATCTGAGAAATGCACCAAAGCTTATTATTATTATTATTATTATTATTATTATTATTATTATGCACTTTTTAAAAAATATATTGATTAAGTGTATCAAGTGCTTAAAAAACCCTCAGTATTAATATCGTAATTTGTAGCTCACAGTAGTGCACAGTAACAAGCAGCAGGCTGGAAAAAAATATCTCATTTAGAAACATGGTGCTAGTCAACAACTACTTCAACTTCTGCAGTCGAGTGCGGACACATGTTGTCATGTAGTCATGACAACAGCCGAGGTCAAAGGTCATAAGTAGAGAGAGAGACAGAGAGAGAGAGGGTGTCAGAGAGACAGCAATAATGCATGGTAACTAAAGGTAAGACTGCTATTAAAAATTCACCACATGCCAGAAGGAGGGAAGACTTCACAGCGCGAGAGAGAGAGAGACAGAGAGAGAGAGAGAGAGAGAGGGAGAAATGGACACTGGAGACAAAGAGATGAAGGCCACTGTACCTTGGCTCGAGTGTGTTTGGGAGCAGCCGGCTCTTCCTGCTGAGTTAGTTATAAAGGGCAGAGATGAAGTTACACAAAATAACACTAGCTCCCAATCTGGAGTGGACGAGTGCAAACTACAGCTCGAACGTACTGATAACAGGACAAAAATACACTGTTTAACTTGAAGGAATGAGCGTGAGTATCAGCGAGGATTATAGAAAGAATATAAGGTTTCAGGAAATGCCTGTACATTCCACATTAATACAAAAGCTTAACAACAAATGGGACAAAAGACCAAATGAGGAAAAGCTTCCGCCTGATTGTACGGCACTCACAATTTCGGATCATGTCTGTCATGTTGTCTGAGTCAGACAGACAGCATACTGTCTCCTCCAACACTAGCTAATCACCAGCACCTCTGAGCTTGTGTATGCGGAAGAGGGCGGACAGCACCGTGTTTGTTTGTTTTTTTTAATATATATAATAAGAATAGCTAGACATAGCTGGTAAGTATTCACCCCGGAACCTGAATGCAATGGACTTCTATTCTATCGCCGTGAAGCCCTTACATTAGTTCTGGCACAAGCATCAGATGTCAGAAGTCGCACGGATGACTGGAGTGCAATTATAGTGTCATGTGATCTTAAAAACACGCCCGTTCCTGAGTATATCTAAACAAGCAACATCATGAAGACAAAGGAGCCAAGAAAACAGGTCCAGGGCAGGGTATCAATCAAGATGAGGTTTGAAAATGTAGCACAAAAAAGGAGGCTGATATAATACTTGCACATCTTTAACATATTGTGATTTTTTTTTTATCTTAAGAAGTGCACTGTTTTGATGTAAACATCCATCTGATGATATTGTATATTACCGCTTCTTCTATTTAATCTCCTTTTCTTAATTTAATTATTATTATTTATATTCTGTTGAAGAAACTACGCGTACATTTCATTGTACGCAAATTTAACGACAATTGAGGTTCTATTCTGTTCCATTGTGTAGGTCGATCCCATTTTAACTGAAGGTAGCAACAGTGTGGAAAAATTTCCAGGGTGGTGAACACTCATGTAAAGCGCCGCAGACTGTAAAGTCAACAGACAAATGCGATATAATAGGTATAAAAGTTTTTTTTTTAATTCCGAGCAAGTTGAATAGTTGTGATTCTAGATTCAACACAGATCGTTTGCGTGAAGTTTTCTAACAATTTACTAAACCGTGATATTGACTTTGTTAGTATTTTGTCACGCGTTATTACCACATGCTATATAAACATTCGCAGTGATATGTTTCTAAAAGGTGTGATTAAGATTAGTAATCGGTAGTAATAGTCAGAGGTAATAGTAATAAAGAAGTAAATACTGTTATATAAATACATCATTGAGAACAGAATAAAAACAATAATAAAAATAATAAAACTGATACTAACTGAAGGAATGCTAAATGGCCAAGAGAAGAACTAGAGCTGGAGAATAATCCTGTTTCAGCTTGTTTTAAAGAAGCTGTGAATGTAAGGCCAGTTGGGCTCCTTCAGTAGTATTCAGTAGCCATATGATCATATTTCGATGCTGTCTATCGTTAAATAAGAAAAAGTAGTTTGTTCACCACTTTTAGTGTTATTCAATGTTAAAAATTGTATAGAAATTGCGGCTCACCTCTGGCACTTTGGGCGCAGGTTTCCTGGGTACCCGGTCCTCTTGTGTTCTCTCTTTGATAAGGGCGCGGCTGACGGGCAGTGTTCCCAGCACTGTGTTGGGCTTGAAGGACACAGGCTGGCCCTCAGCCGACGTCAGTTCCAAGGTGTGTTCAGCTGGATTCAGGTGGTACTGAGCACATAAGTCTACCAACACGTCCATCAGAGCTTTCCTAAGTAAGAGTGACAGAAAGGAATAGAGGGAGAGAGAAACAGAGGGAGAGAGGAGGGCAAAAGAAGGCTAGAGTTACAGGTCTTTAGTGCCAACAGAAAGAGGTGTAATTACACCATGTGACGCTAAAGAGACAGAGAGAGAAAGACAGAGAGAGAAAGGTGTGGTTTTTGTTTTTTTCAGGCACTTAAAAACTTGAATGTAAAAGACCAGAAATGCACTAAACACAGCTAAACACAAACGTCAATAACCAAAACCAAAAGCAAACCACACCAAAAACCAAGCCACATTAAACCACAGTAACCCAAACCAACCCATAAACAAAGCACATTAACCCAATCCAAACCAAACCACACAAAATCAAGCCAAAGCCAAACCACACTAAACTATATCAGCCCAATCCAACTACATAAACCCAATCCAAACCAAATTACACTAAACCACAATAACCCAAAACAAACCATAATCAAAGCATGTTAACCCAACACAAACCACACTAAATGAAATCAAAGCAAATCCAAACCACATGAACCCAATCCAAACCACATAAACCCAATCCAAACCACATGAACCCAATCCAAACCACATGAACCCAATCCAAACCACATAAACCCAATCCAAATCACGCCAGCCCAATCCAAACCAATTAATTAATTATTTTTTTCCCTCGATTATGATTAACAAACCCGCACAGCAAAAGTAAATCCAAAAAGCAAAATCCGTAACCGGATCTAAATTTTGATCCTATTTTGACGCCATACAGGCCAAACTACACTCAACCTCAATAACCTGAACAACAAGCAAATCACAGTAACCCAATCCAAATCACATTTTAGACAAAACCACACTAAATCAAACCCATTTTTTTAAAGTTTGCACACTAAGGAATGTGAACTGTATTTATGCCATTCGTGCAGTGAAACACACATCAGTGAACACTAGGGCGCAGTGAACACACTTGCCCGTAGCGGGGCGCAGCCACGGTGTCTGTGGAGGAGTCAGCGGGATAAGGTACCTTGCTCAATGGTACCTCAGTCCAGTCTTGCCCTATACGAGGTTTGGTCACAAGACTAGTTCCCTAACCACAAGGCCATGGCTACACTACACTACACTAATGTAGTTGTAGTAGTAGTTGTAGTAGGTGTAGTAGTTGTAGTAGTAGTAGTAGTAGTAGGTGTAGTTGTAGTAGTAGTTGTAGTAGTAGGTGTAGTTGTAGTAGTAGTTGTAGTAGGTGTAGTTGTAGTAGTAGTTGTAGTAGGTGTAGTAGTTGTAGTAGTAGTAGGTGTAGTTGTAGTAGTAGTTGTAGTAGGTGTAGTAGTAGGTGTAATAGTTGTAGTAGTAGTAGTAGTAGTAGTAGGTGTAGTTGTAGTAGGTGTAGTAGGTGTAGTTGTAGTAGTTGTAGTAGGTGTAGTTGTAGTAGTAGTTGTAGTAGTAGGTGTAGTTGTAGTAGTAGTTGTAGTAGTAGGTGTAGTTGTAGTAGGTGTAGTAGTAGTAGTAGTTGTAGTAGGTGTAGTTGTAGTAGTAGGTGTAGTTGTAGTAGGTGTAGTAGTAGGTGCAGTAGTAGTTGTAGTAGGTGTAGTAGGTGTAATAGTTGTAGTAGTAGTAGTAGTAGGTGTAGTTGTAGTAGTAGTAGTAGTAGTAGGTGTAGTTGTAGTAGTAGTAGTTGTAGTAGGTGTAGTTGTAGTAGTAGTTGTAGTAGGTGTAGTTGTAGTAGGTGTAGTAGTAGGTGTAATAGTTGTAGTAGTAGTAGTAGGTGTAGTTGTAGTAGGTGTAGTAGGTGTAGTTGTAGTAGTAGTAGTTGTAGTAGGTGTAGTTGTAGTAGTAGGTGTAGTTGTAGTAGTAGGTGTAGTTGTAGTAGGTGTAGTAGTAGTAGTAGTTGTAGTAGGTGTAGTAGGTGTAGTTGTAGTAGTAGGTGTAGTAGTAGTTGTAGTAGGTGTAGTTGTAGTAGGTGTAGTAGTAGGTGCAGTAGTAGTTGTAGTAGGTGTAGTAGGTGTAATAGTTGTAGTAGTAGTAGTAGTAGTAGTAGGTGTAGTTGTAGTAGTAGTAGTAGTAGGTGTAGTTGTAGTAGGTGTAGTTGTAGTAGTAGGTGTAGTTGTAGTAGGTGTAGTAGTAGTAGTAGTTGTAGTAGGTGTAGTTGTAGTAGTAGG
>JAOVVF010000044.1:2158898-2169978 GCA_028565595.1 Duopalatinus emarginatus
TTATTCAAGCATCTGTTAATAAATGCTGCTCTTGTTCAAAGTTTGAAGGCTCTAACTTATTTGCAACTTGTTAAATTTGCAAAATCTGCAGGGGGTTGAATACTACTTGGAGGCACTGTAAGTCTGGAAATTAGAAATCACTTAATGACTGGTGCAATAGTTGGATCTTTTCTGGATATTTTCTGAAAGCAGAAGGTATAAAGACACTGACACCTGAACAAGCCACTTAATTGATTTTAGATGTCTGTCATTAATGTACTTTACCATTTAAATCTAATACATATCATTACTCAATTAAACAACTATTAAGCAGGGTGACTGGGATATTCTCAGCTGAAATTAGATGAAATCTATCAACATTTTTGGACCTGACTATTCTGTGAGCAGGACGGAGCCCCACCTCAGAAAAAATCATAATATAACAGCTCAGCCTCTTGTCATATACCAGTGCACCCAGCCCACTTTTACATTTACTCTTGGACTGATTAGACATTATCATGAATTGCTCCAATGACTCAAATGGTAGGTTCAATTTCTAAATATAAAATCTGGCAGCTGTTTTTTTTAGCCATTTATGGTCATTAATACAATTAGTAAATCTCTAGCGCACTGTATTAAAATTTCACTTTCAGGATTATTTACTACAAGGTCCACAAGTATTTTAATAATATATAGCAATTATTAACAATTTAGTAATGCTTTTGTAATGATGCCTTTATACATACTCTTCTTTTTAGTACACAAGTGAAATTAAATTAGACAAATTTTATTATCTTGGTAAATCATTTAAGTTATTTAAGACATTGAAACAATTTTACGATATCAACGTCGATTCACTTTGCAAAACTGATAGCGAATACAACAGTGATTAAACCATGACCAAGACAATGATCAACTGTAAATAATTTAAAAATGTCTTAGTGGTTAGTGGTGAGGTGCCCTTGAGCAAGGCACCTAACTTCCCTAACTGCTCCCCGGGCGCCATGGTTTGGGGCTGCCCCCCGCTCCGGGCAAGTGTGTTCACTGGTGTGTGTGTGTATCACTGCACGGATGGGTTAAATGTGGAGGTCACATTCCTCTGTGTGCAAACACAGTAGGCAAATAGTTCACTTTATTTATTTATTTATTTATTTATTAGCATTTTATTTAAAGTGTTTCGTGATAAAAGCATTAGTTCAGTATTAATATATACTGTTCATTTATCTGTGTAATTAAAATTGCTACCACAATACCTTTATCTTCTTATAGATGGCACTTGAGGACAAAGGTAAATTAGTCATTAAAATACGCAGTAAAATGGATGATAAAGAAGCCAAACTACAAACAGGTTCAATGACATTTTGTAGTGCAGCCACAAAATAAGCTACAATGCTGATCAGCAAAGTATTATTTCTGATGCATGTAACAAAGCGTATGTTTTTCTCAAACAGCTAAAGGAAACTTCAGCAACCCGGTCTCCAACGATCCAACAATTGGCTTCATCGTAGGGTTCCAATGGCCTTGTGGTGTGTGTTCTGGTCAAGTACCACAAAAGTTGTGGTACTATGGCACCAACCTTAAGTGGAATCTCTGGAGCTTTATGTGCCGTGGAATGATAGCCCTCTATATGCTGGGATTCTGTGGAAATATCTTCTACATGATCCTCATAACTGTGGACCACTATGTCATCATTGTCCATGCTCATACCTCTCTCTTCTCCAAGCATCGGTCTTTCAAAACTCGTGTAGCTCTGGTTTTGTTTATGTGGACACTTAGCTTGGGAGCTTCTCTGCCAACAATCACTTTCTCACAAGTGATAAAATATTATGAGAATGAGACGAATGAGACGAATGTGTTCTGTGCTGTGATGTATCCACAGTCAGCATGGGCACTAGTTTCTCCCATTCAACAGATTGTCCTATGTTTGATCATTCCTCCATCAGTGATGGTGTTCTGCTACTCATGCGTCATTCACATCTTGATGACCATGAAGTCCCAGAAGAAACACAAAGCTGTCAGGGTCATTGTGGTCTTGGTCACTCCGTTCACCCTAGTATATAATCACGTTCCTGATGATACTGAATTACTAGCAAGATAATAAAGGATATAACGGACCTGTACATGGCTTGTACATTATTGGGCAGAAATAATAGCATCAAGTCACTGTTGCATCAATCCCATAATCTACGCCTTTGTGGGGCAGAAATTCAGGAATTTAGTTGTAAAGCTCCTGAAAGAGTGGTTTCATTTTTGCTTTGGCCGCTGCAAAAGAATTGAACTGTAAATTGGCAAAGGCAAATAGGCAAAGCCCTAACAAATATCACCTTGATATAAACTACATTTGCTATTTAGTAACCCTGGGAGCTTTTCTGTTCACTAATACTCATGTAGTATGCAAATAAGGACAACGTTATTAATATTGTTTTTCCATATTTGTTCCTCCAACTGGAAAGCAGGTATAACTTATTAGACCTAAAGTTCAGACTAAAAACTAATAAACTAAGGTTGAAGTTACAAACGCTTTCCTTAATAAATATTCTGTACACAGGGCACAAGTTGTAACAATACAAAAAAATCACCTGGCTGTTGGGCTTTCAATCGAGTAACATTGTGCTGTCTTTAGGCGTGATTATACTGATGGCTGCTAAACAGTCATTCTTTTTTATTGTCTTTGCCATTCAGTTATATTAAGGTTTTCTCTGCTACGTGAATTAAAATTCATTAACTGTGAAAAAGAATCTATCTATCGAGTTAGCATGATATTTTGTGTAAGTTTGGCAGTGTTGCCCCAAAATTTGATTACACTTTACAATATATTAAGGAATATTTACACTATGTGATTAGAACAGTCGCTCTAAAACAAGTTACATACAATTTAACCATATACTTGATACTGATTGATAAATAAATATTATTTGCTAATCCCATAATGATACAATAAAGTACCAGAAAAAATGGTGCACCAGTCTAATACTTGGTAGGTCACCTATATGGCATGGTCTTTATAAGCTTGTGGAGATATTTTGTAGATAATGAACACCATACTTCCTCCAGAACGGTTCCCAAATCTGTTCTATTTTGAGGTGACTTTGGTGCTAATGGCAAAAGTTGAAACTCAAATCAAGATGAATGTTTATCTAACCATAAGTTGGTTACATGTGTGGTGGCACATTGACCTGTTGGAAGAGGCCAAACCCATCAGAATGAATGCAGGACATATATAGACCAGGTATAACTTGTCAGAAAGAAGGGAAAAAAGAGTTCAGAGATGTTTGCAGATGTACCAGGGGCCCTATAAAAAACTAGCTAAACAAACCACCAATCTGTACTAGTCTTTTTCTTGTACTTCAGTGTATAATAAATACATTTTTTTGCATTAAAGCAGCCTTGATTATTTTCCGGTTGATGAAGAATCATGTTCATGGTGTATATATAATCGCCAGGGGCCCACCACCACTGTACCCTCATATCAAGTACACATATCCACCTTATTCCTGTGCATTTAACGATGACCAAGCAGTTTATTATGCCAACATAGCTGACCTACTATCATAGCCGACAGACCACTTGCTATATTGTCTAATTAACCAAATCAAACCCCTTAAACAAGCTGTTAAATGATTGTACCACTGCTAGTCTAACCGCTCCAACCAGAAATGACCAACTCGCAACTGTTAGTGACGTGTTTTTCCAAACTGACTTTTACATTCACATAGTCAAGGTTCAGTTGAAGATGTGTGCAGTTTTTTGGTCCCTTTTTGTGTTTTACAACTTTGTTAAGTGGCATAGCATGTCTGGTAAAACAGGTTTCCTATACATTAGCACAGGTCGAAACATGATAGAATGACACAGCTTAAAGTTATATTGGGGACCAGTACACTTGACACAAAAAGTCAATAAGAGTATATCCTTCACATCCAGAATTGATCAGAATAATAGTGAAGAGACAAATTTCTTTTAGCATGTATTTACTGCATGAGGTTTTCAGTGGGTCAAAATCTTATAAACACCTTGTATTTCGAGAGTGCCTTTTAATTAGCTTAACTCGTATCACTTGAGTAGCCTTTGACATAATTTCTACATTTTTTGTCCATGCCTTCTGACATAATTGATTCAATCCCTGATGCAAAGCTGAGCGGCCCAGGCAATGTCTCCCTAGCCAACGTAGACCTCAACCCCACCTCGACCTTGCAGGATCCACAATTATTCCTGAGTGAATGAATTAAATCCCAGGAAATCTGCCAGAGGAAATCTGTTCCTATGGAATGTGAGAGGCAAGGACTTGACAATTGCCTGCATGTTATGCTTTTGTCCATGAAATGTAATTATGATGGGCACCAATGGACATTTCTGCATTTTTCAAAGACTTGTATTGAACCAGGCCTTTGTGAATGAAAGTCTGATTGCACCCAGAGCCTCAGATGGAGAAGTTAGACATGAAGACGAAAAACATAAACAGGGCTGGGTGGAAAGGGGAAGCTTGCTTGGGGGTTGGCTTCTGCTTCTGTGATTGTGGAATGGAAGGAGATGATGGGGCCAGACAGCTATAAGCAAGAAAAAGCAAGGGAAGAGAGGAAGGAAGAAAAGTAGAAAAACATGGTTCACCTGCTTCCTGGTTCACCAGCTAATTGGTCTGCGGCAAAGGTGTTAGCGTCAACAGTGATGCCAACTGCTGGCACTGGACCCACTCTCCCATTCCCACTTGTAGCTGAGCAATAAACTGCTTCAGGACCACCAGCAGCCACTTCTGACAGGCATCAGTCGTTGAGCGACTTGAGCAAAGGCAAACGACTGGCTGAGCTCGCTAAACATTAGTGAGTGAAATCTCTGCTGATGTTGCTTAATCTCTGTTGATGTTGCTGGGGTGTGGGCGACATGTTGCATGTTTGCCTGCTGGAGGTCCAGATATTCCAGCATGTTGGCAACTAGAAATTGCTGTGCCATGAGCTGCGCCTTACTGGAAAGAAACAAGAGCAATTGGGCAACTAGGCTTTCTGTCCCATGCATTCCAAGCAGACTTCTGCACCAGACCCTTCTGGTCAGGGCAGCCGTGGCCTAGTAGGAAACCGGTCTCATGCCCGGCAGATTTCGGGTTCAATCCCCACACAGGGCAAGACACGACTGAGGTGCCATTGAGCAAGTCACCTAACTCCCCCAACTGCCCCCCGATGCCGTGGTTTAGGGCTGCCCGCTGCTCCGGGCAAGTCTGTTCACTGCCCCCTAGTGTTCATTGGTGTGTGAGTGTTTCACTGCATGGTTGGAGGTCACATTCCTCTGTGTGCAAGTACAGTAGACAAATAGTTCTAATCACAGATCTTCCTCATCCCGGGATTCGACACCAGCATGACAATGTTTGTGTTGGGTCTGTATAAATAAGGAGTCAGGAGGCAGGCTTGGGCGAAATACTTTTCAGCATTCTAATTAAATACACATGACTCTGTGCTGGTTCAACTCTCCCTGTCAAGGCACATTTCTCTCCTTCTTTTATCCTTCACTGAAACACAGAAACCCATCTAGAGGAAATTCTTCATTGGCGGGACTCATCATATTTACCTGCCAGTTCAACCTGGTTCTTTTCACTCAATGCTCAAACATACCCAAGTGGTCACAGATGTGCTGCAGTCTGTCCTTGTCTTTGGCAGTTGCAGCAGCACACCAGATAAATATGTGTAAGTTTCAGATGGACTTATGTAGAATGTAGAAATGCACCATCATTACTGACTGGTAGGTTAGAATTCTTTATCTCCTGCAGGAATTATGTCGCAGATGTGCCTTCTTGGTGATGGAGCCGATGTTTTGCTCCCACTTGAGGTCTGATGGTAATGATGGTGCACAAGAAGTGAAAGGATTTCATACTGACAATGCAGGATCACACTGGGTAACAGGTATGCATAGGACTGTATTTTTTCAGAAATCCAATATGCTTGAACAATGGAGAGTGCAAAATATCCAGAAATTCTACCCATGATGTAGAAATTCAGGAAATAAGTTTGCAGGAATTGTTTTGCTAATGTTCATGAGTGAATAAAAAAATGACAAAAATGACAGCTGACATCTGCAGCGGCATCTTAATTTGCTGGCATTTTTTTTATCATAAATCTAACATTGGGTGAAAGTGTTAAGCACTTTTACAAATTAGTTTTATATACATTCCTTTGTTTGTATGTCAATGAATTAAAATCAAGCACTTGTTGTGTCAATAAGGACATGTCACTACATGTCACTACTTATTAATTTTATCCAGATAGGCATGTTTTGACATAGCAGTGTATGAGTTGCTTTTACGACGAACCCTGATGTTTGTGTAACACCTAACATCCTGTTATTACTTCACCGAATCGCTGAGACATTCTGGTAATGTTTATACATATAAAACATGTTATTCTGCTCATTGACACACCCGGACGGACATCCCACCCAGGGTTTATTCACTATTGTTGTGTGCAGTGCTCCTCGAAGCTATACGGATACACTAAGATACGGCTGTTACTGAAGGTGAGTAGATTAAAGATAGGACATGGAATATAATTCTTTCTTTTACTTTTTTTCTTGTATCCTGCTGTGCATTTAAGTGAATCATTCCTTTACACATTTATTTTAAATAATTGTTTCAATAATTATATCTATTTTGTATATTTATTCATGTGGTTTCTTTATATCCTGTATGAGTAGATTACTAAATGCAGGCAGCAGGGATGATGATACAAATACAAAAAAATCTGCTGAGATGTATTCAGTATGAATGTAAAACTTATTACACTTTAATAACTGTTATATGGTGAGAAATTCTTGCTATACAGTATATATATATTGGAATTGCATGTTTCTGATTATAAACATTTTTGAACTTGACTGTTTTGTCAGCAGGACGCAGCCCAGCCTCAGAAAAATCTCTTGTCATAAACCAGTACACCCGGAACACCCAGCCTACTTTTACATTACTACAGAGACATTGTCATGAATGACAACATCATAGCAGAGGGTAGGTTCACCTTTTCTAATTTGCATTGTTGTAAAACCTAGAGACTGCTTGGTAACCATTAATGGGGGTTAATACTGTACATTTAATGAAGTGTTTAAAATTATTTTATTTCATTCCAGCTGACACGTAGCAACTGAATAGTCTTTAACTGTAACACTTAGATATTCTAATGTTCATCAATATCCAACATGTGATTAAAGTTGAAAATCTGACAAAGGTAACAAAGGTCAATGGACCATGGCATTAATGGCATCAATGCCTTCATTATCCAATAACTGACCGACAGTCAAGGTTCAGTTGACTGTAACGTGGGGGTTTTCTCTCCAACTTATGCCTTCCCGGACCATCACTGACTGATCCGGGCATGCTGGATGATGTTGTAGACAGCATAACCTCTACCGTGCCACCTTCAGACTCTTTCACATGCTGGTGAACACAGCAAACCTTTTTGCATGTCCAATCCTGGGGGACCTTGACTACCTGTACACTCTGAAAGGGCTGCAAGTGAAAAGAATACTAACAAAACTAGAGTCAGTCAGGAATCTATTTTATGGTAATTTTTTTTTTTCAGGTGCGGTCAATGACTATCCTGATTATAATTTAAATTATAGAAACTATCAGCCACAGAACCTCAGCACGATACACTTCAGCCAAGTGTTCCTCCCCATGCTCTACAGCATCATCTTTATTGTGGGATTCATTGGCAATGGCCTGGTCGTGTGTGTCCTGGTCAAGTACCACAAAACATTCAACATGTCAGATGTGTGTCTTTTGAACCTGGCCATTTCAGACCTCCTCTTCCTTTTCTCGTTGCCTTTCTGGGCTCACTATGCTGCCATCAAAAATTGGATCTTTGGGGGCTTCATGTGTCAAATAATAACAACACTCTTCATGCTGGGCTTCTATGGAAGTATCTTCCTCATGATTCTCATGACTGTGGACCGCTACACCGCCATTGTCCATGCTTATACCTCTCTTTTCTCTAAGCACAACCCGGGTAGCTCTGGTTTTGTTTTGTGTGGGCACTTGGCTTAGGAGCTTCACTGCCAACCATAATTTTCTCACAAGTGAAGAAGGAATCAGGCGTAATGATATTCCGGGTGGACTATCCAAAAGAGTCAGGATGGACACTAGTCTCTTACATTCAGCTGAACATCCTTGGTTTGATCATTCCTCTTTTAGTGATGGTGTTCTGCTAGTCACGTATCTTCTCCATCCTAATGACCATGAGATCTCCGAAGAAACACAAAGCTGTACAACTCATGGTGGTCTTGGTCACTGTTTTCTTCCTCTTCTGGATGCCATACAACATTGTCATCTTTCTGAAGTTCCTTCAGCAATTGGGCTACGTAAACCTCAACGATCAAGACCTGTACACGCCTTTGCTGTTTGTGTAATAAAGTGTATTTACAAAAAACTTGGGAAGTTTCTTTAGAAAAGTTGTCCATTACTGATTATTCATTACTGAACTAAAATTGTAATGTGATTATTTTACTGATTACCTTCTAGAAAATGTCATCCAGTTACTAATCACTTTACTGTCAAGTTACATTCTAAAACCCAAACAAATTTACTAGAATAAAACCTACAAATAATCAGAAAAGTACAAAAAAGTTCACTGATAAGACAAAAGTCCTTTCAGTGGTTTATTTAGGAACAAACTGTAGCAGCAGTAGAAAGTAGGTATAAACAAAAAGAAAATAAATGTAGAAAAATGCACATTAGTTTACAATAAATTCTTCTTCTTCTTCTTCTTCTTCTTCTTCTTCTTATTATTATTATTATTATTAACTAATATGCATTTTTCCTAAGCATTACAGTTTTAAATCTCATATTTGTAACTAAAGAACTGCTGAATTGAAAAGGAAAAAACATTCGAGAATGCAAAAAAAGGTGGTTTGAGCATGATATAATGATAAATACGTGCACAGAACTTCTTTCGGTGCTCATGAGTTTGACATCTACGCTCGCAGGAGGAATATTTACACACACAAACTGTTAAAACTTGCAGGTTTATATTTTTCATCATGTGTTTTTGCGCCCCCTAGTTTCGACATTGATCCAACGCCATACACATTTTATATAATAGGCTGTTTATCTAAAGGTGTCACAAGGTCTGATGAAAATTGTGATTAGAACTTTTACTTACAAAGGCTTGTAGTGAAAAGAGAGTTCCTGTGAACGCTGATGTTTGTTCAACACATGCTGATATCATCACATCACCACACTACATTGGAGAGTTAAATAAATGCACAATAAGGCTGTTCATAAAAGCTGTTCAGGTAATTCGCCTGCACTAGAAGTGTTGTCTTACTTGTTTGTCCTGTAAAGAGGAGAAAAAAATGGCAAATCTCTACTTTTCAGTTACCACTGTGTGTAACTGGATGACATGAATTAAAATGTGGCCACAAAAGAGATCACATGGAATTAATATGATTACCTTCATTTTTTACCTTAAAAATGATATTAAGTGCCATTGCCTTTTTAAAC
The DNA here is from genome assembly GCA_028565595.1 of Duopalatinus emarginatus. Taxonomy (NCBI): domain Eukaryota; kingdom Metazoa; phylum Chordata; class Actinopteri; order Siluriformes; family Pimelodidae; genus Duopalatinus; species Duopalatinus emarginatus. The sequence goes on from JAOVVF010000044.1 coordinate 2,168,350, forward strand.
CACATGGATCCTAGACTCAATCCTGAGCTCCGATTTCTGTTCACATGGCGTTTCACACATTCCCAAACGTCTGCATTGGTTTCCTAAAGGCTGCCTGGGATTTGTTGAGGTAAACTGAATAAACCTGCTTTCCAGGTTTCCTTATTTGAAAGACTTTCCAGCCTTAGTTTGTTACTTCCCTCCTATCCCCCACAAACCCTGTGTTTTTTGGGATAGGATCTGAAACAATAAATAAGTGAATTAATGATTACTGGTCATTTAATATGATTGTTCTTTAATTATTCGAGGGTACTAGGGTAACAGTATGCTTGGGGTTAAGGAACCTGTCTTGGGACCAGAAGGTTCCTGCAACTGACAAGACTTGACTGAAGTGCCCTTGAGCAAGGCACCTAACCCCCAATTGCCCCCAGGTAGTTTGAGGGTTAAAATTGAAGCTAAAACGCTACAGTAAAAGTCTTTTACTCTCCCATGCCTGCTTATATTACCATATGTTTAGACAGCAGGCAATCCTGCTTCCCTTGTTCACCTACTTTTAATCGCTAATTCATTTTCATGCATCTTATTTTGCAGGATGTCGGTCAATAATGTTTGATTTTCTTCTTCGTGCTTATTTTGGGAATGGCATGTCACATTTGAGTCCAGGCCAGTGCTGGATCACAACAATTACGACTATGGATGTGCTATGACTTGTCTGTTCTGGGAGCATTGAGAGGCTCCGCCTCAGAAAACCCACTCAGCCTGTTGTCATTTACCAGCACACAGTCTCACTCACTCTCAGACTGAAGAGACATCGTCATGAATCTCTCCAACATATCAAACGGTACGTTCACTTTTCCTTTTTTGCATTATTGTAAAATCGAATGACTGCTAACTGCCACTAATCTTATTCAAACTTATTTATTACTGAGTTACTAAAAACATGCTAAATCTTCACATTCATTAAAAAATAGACGTTTTGAACAAATATGTAACATATCAATACTTCAATAACAGTACTGAAATAAACAGGAAATACTAAAGCACATGCATTAGGAGAATGTGAGTCATGTGTGAATAGTCATTAAGATATCTCTCAGACAGTCTCTCAATGTAGTTTAACCTGGATTTAGGATATGAAACAAATCACAATTTAACAGCAGCAAGTTGACTTGATAATTGATAATGATCAGTAACTGATTGATAATGAGATAATTTTTTATTGTTTTTCCCTAAAATAGCTGCTAAATACTACTGTTAAAATAAATAATATTTACATTATTTAGTGGTAACTAATAGCAAAGGCATTGTTTTTTTTCAGAAAAAGCTAAAAACGTTGACTACTATAACCCAAATCTAGGTGATTTCCAGCCCTGCAACAACAGCGATGTTATAGCCTTCAGCCGAATCTTCCTCCCCACACTGTACAGCATCGTCTTCATCGTGGGATTCATCGGCAATGGCCTGGTGATCTGTGTCCTGGTCAAGTACCACAAAACATCCAACATGCCTGACCTGTGTCTCTTCAACCTGGCCCTTTCAGACCTCCTCTTCCTTTTCTCACTGCCTTTCTGGACTCACTACGCCGCCGTGTCTGAGTGGATCTTCGGGAGCTTCATGTGCCACACGGTGACCGCGCTCTACATGCTGGGC
>JAOVVF010000044.1:2194092-2204384 GCA_028565595.1 Duopalatinus emarginatus
TATATATATATATATATATATATATATATATATATATATATATATATATATAAGCATCTCAAATTAATATAATATAAATATAACAAATTAAGTGTCTTGTTTTTGAATTTTGTACCTAGGATTTCCATATGGCATTAAAAAAATTTAATTTTTCCATGCAAAACAAGTTGAATACTCCTAAGGCGTGCAGCAAAAAATGGGGGCATTAAAAGTTCAAATCAAAATTGAATTGTGGTATCTCCCCTGTCAATCAGAGTTATATTAGTCAGTCGGTGCCTGTGAAAGAGAGCATTTGATGCTTTCAGCAAAAACAGGCCGTGGTTTCACATCTCTCAGAGAAAGCATATGCTGGCCTTTACACTTATAAGCTGGTAACTGTATGATCAAATTTAGCTGTAGGAATTGTCAAATAACCAAATGTTTTTATTTCTAGAATACATGTAGATCAGTTTGCTCATACTGGCTGAAATAGATTTTAAGGAAATGTTTTCTCAATATAATCTCAATAAACAGGTATAAAATAGTCTAGTCAAAAATTGATGACTTGGCGGTTTTCTGTTATGTAATCAACTGAACAATTCTAAAAACTGTGTCCTGTAGAATCTAGCCCCAGAATGTTAGAAGCAGATTCTACAAGTAAACTGCAATGTGGAAGTTTGTCCAGTCTTGTCCCACAAATGCAATATATATCATATTCCTCAGACCATTTCTTAACTTTTGCAGCGCATCAGGGAATAATACCCTGCTAAAAGAGGCCACTGCCATTAGGGAATACCATTGCCGTGAAGGAGTGTACAGAGTTCGCAACTATGTTTGGATATGCGGAACATGTCAAAGTAACATTCACATGAATGCCAGCACCCAAGGTTTCCCAGCAGACTAACAAGCCTCCTGCTCCACCCTGGTTGCCTTTATTGCAAGCGTGTTCATGGGAAGACATGGACCAGCATAGGCATTCTAGTCTATGGGTGTGGTACAGTGGTAACATCATTGGGTTTCCATGTAAGGTCCTTGGGCAAGACTTGGCCTCCTGTAATACCAGTAACCTTGTAAGTCGCTCTGGAAAGAGCGTCTGCCAAATGCCGTAAAATGTAAATGGATACAAAATTCCATATGCAACAAATTGCCCTGCACTGTGTGTGCCCCCAGTTACCCAGTTGTCTTTCTAGGCCCACTTTTAGTAAGTAATACCACTGAACATTGGAAACACCCCACAAGGCGTGCTGTTTTGGGGATGCACTGACCTAGTCATCCAGCCATCACAATTCCAGCACAGTAACTTTGACAACTGTCTATTTACGTGCTGGTTAATATGCCCTTTATTTCACATATCAGTGGTGAATCATATGGTGTTATATAATGCGTACTTTAATAAGGTGTGAAACCAGCCTTCGACAACCAGGAAAAGAGGAAACCAAGAAGCCACAGCTCACAACTAAAGTATGAAAAGAGTGCTGCATTCTAAACAAACAAGGGCAGACATACAGACCTACCAACCCTGAACAGGTAACCACAAAGAGCTTAGATACAAAAAACTGCAGCTCATCAGTTTTAAGATGCAGATGCTAGGAAGGTTTACAGGAAAAAAGAAAGTAAAAGTTCAGTTTTATTTTGCTTAGAGAGCATGTTTGATCACATTTTATTTCCCTCTTATATTATATATTATATACCACTAATTTATTAGCTAGATATGTGCGATTGTTATACAGAAACAGCATTATAATATTTGACAAACATGTTGATCTGTGCTAAAACTAAGGTAATAATCATTATACCATCCTTAACCAGTCATTTCAGACATTCATTCCATTGAGCAGTCAGCAACATTATGTTATTGTGATAGACACGAATGCCAGGGATGACGGTGTTTTGTCTGACGTGTCACAGCGCACTATTTGAGAATTCAGGTTTTTCCCAAGCACCATCTTAACCCTAAGAAGTAGGTGTATGAGCTGTAACACTAAAATATTGGTTTCTATGGGTGGTTTCTGGATTTCCTGTGATTGTGGTCAGGACAGAATTGCAAGCCCATCATCCTTTCACGGTCTTTTCAATAGGGGTGTGAAAGCCAAGTGTGAACGAGCACAAAGAGTAGAAAAGTTTTATGGCTGCAAACTCGCACTACTATGGTTACTACTGCGGCCGAGATGTGCACACAACTATCATTACGGCATCACAGCCTAGTTGTTTTTTTTGACACAGTGTCTCGCACTCACTAAAACATGAAAAATGAAATTGTCTTAACTTCCCCCGTTTTGATTTTTGCCGATGACTGTCAGAAAAATGCACGGAATGGTTTGGGGAACATTTTTTTTCAGTCTCCTTTCTCTGACATCACAACACAGTGATGACGAAGGTGCACGTTAAATACTGCTGGGGGGGTATACAAGACAAATTATCCCTCTTTATGCTAAAATGTCTTTGGAGAAGAAAACTTAACGTAGATAGACTATGCAGCATTAGCTTTGTGTAAGGGGAAAAAGAGTGTGTTCAGGTTTGGTTTTCACTTCATGCAGTTGAACAAAGAAGCCTTCCTGACTTATCATGCCTTGCAAGCTCAAAACAAAAAAAAAATGTTTTCACATTATTGCAGAAAGAACTTTAGCTGTCTTCTTGGTTTCAGTACTTCAAGAGCCAATCGTATGCTTGCTCTGAGCAAACTTAATTAAGTGCAGCCTGTTGTGCACTTTTGCAAAGAGCCCCTATACTCTTCACAAAACGGAAGTGTCAAAACCAGAGACCTCAAACACCTGTTATTACACTTTTCTGTTTGAGCCGCATTGGGCTATTAAGTCCATCAATTTTGAATTTTGTAAGTAAGTATTTTCTGATATTATTTTCCCCAGCGCCTATAATAGGCACAAATGTAAAATACAGTTATATTTACTTGCTTACATGAATTCATTTTGTTCTGTGTATTTTTTGTGGTTCTTTACAGCTAAGGCTTTTATACTTTTTTTTAAGTATGCAATGTATCAGTTAGCTGACTTTTTTTTTTTTTTTATCACGAGCTGGCATTTGCCCTTTTCTCTTACCAAATGCAAGATGTGTTCTGCTTGACAGCTATTTCACACAGCTCTACGGCCACATTATGTCATTTTGCTTTCTTTCTGTATTTCTAACATCAGAAAAAAGTGTGCAGTGCTGATTAACAGCAGTAATGGCAAACAACAGTAGCAGTTTTTTGGAACTCACAACAAGCAGGTGAGAACTTTTAACCTATTAACCTATTTCAAAGGCAGTGGGTGAATAGCATGAATGCTAGAAACTTTACAAGTTTATATTTAAAAGTATATAATTATATTCATTATAATTCTCTTTTGTACGGTGCTTTATCAAGTCTCAACACCACACAGCCGAAAAGTGATTATGAAAGGTGAGACATGGAATATTTTTATCTTCCTGAAAATTTATATTAGCAGCAACTATTAATGGAAAAAGCAAGGGTATATAAATAAATAAACAGATTATTTTAGTATTTATTTGTTCAATTACAAAAAAATAATATAAAAGCACTTCTGCCGACTTATATCCACAAAGTGTTATGTTGAAACAATTGATCTTTATTTACCATTTGTACTATGTTCATTACAAAAATATGAATTGAATTAAACTGTTCATTGAAAATATATCAGATATCTTTTACAAGTAGGTATACTTACAATAACATTAGTACACTACTACTAAATACATATCAGCATTAAGACTTCGAGGAATGTAGGAATAATTCCATGCTTCTTCAGTGAAAAAAAAATGGTGTCATTTTGGGTTATTTTAAGCTGTGGTTAGAGTTTAGAGTACATTGGTTAGATCGTCTGATAACAGTCCATACAGTGCACACCTGCTTCCTTTGTTTAAGAAGTGATACAAAGTACCTGTGGATTGTACATTCTTGATATATATTAATGAGCACATTTACAGTTAGATTTAATTTTTTGTTTTTTTTAAGCTGGATATGAAGAAATTCATTTGTAATACATGAACAGGGAATCCAATTAGAAAGAAAAAGTAAAAAATCTATTCATACGTCAGTTGATTAGCTTTCCATTTTATATTTAGTAAGTTGCTGAGAATGTATTTTATGAATCATGAAGTCAAGGCTAAATGGTTTCTTTTCTTATATGCATCACTTTGAAAATATTTTCATACTAATTACTCAAAAAAAAAACTAAAACTAGAACATAATTTTAGTAAATGACCAAATACTGTAGTATATCCACTTATTAGCTTCTACCATTTTTGTATTATAATATAATCATATATTTGGCAAAATGATTTCAACCACTTGACCGTCATACGCATGTCGTATGTGTTTTCTGTACATCGAACTAAAAAAATTTCTGCACCCATAACAAAAAAAAATGCCTTTACGGAGCTCGCTTATCATACAGTTACACGGTCATACTGGAACAGGTCTAGAAACTGTAATAGGATTTAAAAAAAGAAGAAAAAAAAAACACCAGGCAAAGTTATTCTATACAATTGTCAGCTTCCAATTTTGTCGAAAAACCTTCATAGCAATGTGAAATGTCCACAGGCTTGACAATACAATGTATACCATCCACTATACAAATCCCTGTTCCAAGTTCTTATCATATACATGGTAAAATATTAGAACAGTTTCAGTAATATTGTGCAAGATAGCATGCATTGGTTACTATTCTACATGACTCATCATAGTTTATAGTAAATAAACGTGTAAATTCCGTAGTGCTGTTGAATTCTCAATGGATGAGTCATTTTCTTCAGCTCTGACAGTAGGGCCGTGTGTAATCTCAGGAATTTGTCACGTGCACATTTGTAGCTGGTGCAAAAGTTACATCGAAAGCAGCTGCTGTCCACTGATCAGCCTTAAATAACATTAAAACTAGATGATGTGAATAACACTTATGATCTGAGTTCTGTGGCACATGTCAAAGGATGGAGTATAGACAACAAGTAAATTTCAACGTTCAACTTTGTTCTCTTTATTCTAGTAAAATTACGACTTTATTGCTGAAATATACAGCATATTATTCTGATAAAGCGCGAGCAGGACAGTGGGGCGGGAATTATGCATGATTTAATTATGCTAAAAATTGTGGGTGGGGACGTCGTCTTGAAACATAGTTATTTGGTTGCATCAGCTTAATGTTAAATAAATAAAATCTTATTAATAAATATTCCAAGCACTTAACAATACCATTTAACACACCGCTAAGCTATAGTGATACTGTGGCTGTTGTCTATTTAACTATTTAGCTACCAGTTGTGTATTCATAACTATGAAACTTTGTTCAAATAACACAAACCACCTTAATTATCTAAATTATCTGTTGCTTTATATAAAAAAAGGATTAATTTGTGCTTTTTTTTTACTGTTTTCAGCTACAGCACACTGTACAACTATGATTATTATTATAATAATAATAATGACTTTGGGGACACCCAACCATGTGATTATAAAACGGAGGCAAGTCAGTTTCTCCCAGTCCTCTACTCTCTGTTCTTCGTGGTCGGCTTGCTGGGCAACATGCTGGTGCTGTGGGTGATCCTAAGAGGTGCACAGTTGAAAAGCATGACTGATGTGTCACTCCTGAACCTGGCCATCGCTGATCTTCTACTGATCTTCACTCTGCCCTTCTTGGCTCACTATGCCAGGGATAGCTGGGTTTTTGGTGGAGCCATGTGCACTCTGGTCCTCAGCGTGTACTATGTTGGATTTTATGCCGGCATTTATTTTATTGTGCTAATGAGCATCGACAGATACCTGGCTATCGTCCATGCCGTGTTCGCGCTGAGAATCCGAACAAAGGCTTACGGGATTTTAGCTAGCATAGTCATCTGGATAATAGCTGTTGTATCATCATTTCCTGAGCTACTGAAACTTGGAGTTGTAAAGACTGAGACGAACGTATACTGCAGTGCTTATCCAAATAGCAAAACTACAAAAGATAGTAGAAGTGTAGGTTTCATTAAAATGAATGTTTTGGGCTTGCTAATTCCGCTAAGTATCGTAGGATTCTGTTACACCATGGTCCTCCGGAAACTTATGATGCTTCGTACATCCAAGAAAGTGGCCATCCGTCTTGTTATTGTGGTCATGGTGGTCTTCTTTGGCTGTTGGATCCCGTACAACCTTACAGCACTCGTCAAAGCATTGGAAATGCACGGAATTCTGGACTTAGATTGTAACCCAAGCAAAAAGGTCCATGAGATCCTGCAAATCACTGAATCTGTGGCGTACTCCCACAGCTGCCTTAACCCCTTCCTCTATGTGTTTGTGGGTGAAAAGTTCAGGAGGCACCTCGCCAGGCTCCTGCGCCAGACACCATTATTCCGAGTGCAGTGCATGAAGATGTACATGACGCAGGCCGCAGCCTCGGTGTATTCACAGACCACCAGTTTGGACGAACGATCAGTTGGCGTATGAATGGTCGAAGGAAAACGGCACTGTACTTAATGTGTACATACTGTATATATTTGCAATGCTGGGCCTATTCACAGTATAGTAACATGTTCAGACCTCAGAACACATACTGTCATTCCAAACGTAAAAGTTTAATGGAGGTCTGGTTTGGAATTTAGAATTGGGGCACAATCATATAGCATAGCAAAACCTACATCATAGTGAAAAATCTTTGATCCATCTTAAATCTAGCAACCCTTCGAACTACACATGCATTGTTCGAATAATCTGCAGTAATGTGTAAATACTGGCCCAACTTTACGATTTAAAATGCTGACTGAATACAGATCTTTATCTCTCAATGCCTGGGTCACTAAAGAATCAATGGGCTGAAGTTAAGGAAAATCGCAGATGGCTTCAGATAATTTAAATGATAGATATAACAATACTGATGGTAATATTTACATTATTTACTGATAACCAGGCATTAGATGGGTGGGCATACATGTGTACAGGCTTATCTATGTTTAACGTTCAATTTTAACATTTCAATCTTTAGTGTAGTTTGTATACTGTTATGTTCATGTGTAAAATGTGCTTAATTAATGTTGTAAAATGTGTTTGTACACACACACACCGATCAGCCATTAACATTAATATCACGTGTCTAAACAGCCACCAAAACTGGATGCATGGACACTTGCAAGAGCATCGAAGATGTTCCATGTTATGTTAGCAACAGATCTTGTAGGTACTAACCAATGTGTACCAGGAACACCCCACAAGATTTCACAATTTGGTCCTTGTAGAAGCCACTCGAATCTCACGCTTGCCCATTGGTCCTGCTTTCAACACATCAATTTCGAGAGCTGACTGTTTACTAGCTGCCTAATATTGGTGTTAGTCAGTGGGTTTGTTGGTGTTAATGTTGTGGCCAACACACACACACATACACACACACACACACACGTTATACATCTTTCAAACCATAAGTTGAATATTTTCCCACACTAGCTTGCAACTTTACATTTATTAAACAAGTCATACCCCCACCTCCAATTTATAGCTACATGTGATATTGAGGAACAAGTAAGTTCTTGTTGTCACTTACACTAAAGCAGCAACGAACAGTCATTTCCTCCCCAGCCTCTCTATTTTCCTTCTGTCAAAAAACCCAGCGCTGCCGAGAAAGCCCTCACAAAGCCACCAGTGGGGGTACACTTACTGAAACAGGAGACTTCTTCTATTAAATGTTTATAAAAGACATTATATTAGACAACTGTACATTTTGTTAAATAGCAATGTGGGTTTTTATTTCAATGTGTGTTATTAGAGCTCCTATAAATAAGCATTTATGATAGAAATAATATTTAAAAAATTTCATACAGTATTCTTATTCTTCCTGTTTTATTATTATTATTATTATTATTATAAACCTATGCTTTGCTGTTCACATGTACACGTGAGTTTTTAGAGCTGTAGTTACAGAAAATCAACAACTTTCGATATGCCAGAATTTGGATGTGTAACTGCTAAAACTGAATATACAGAGAGTCTTAAGAGTCTTAAAAGTGCACTGGATTTCCAGACCTTCGCACCAGACTCATGACTGACATTTTTATGTCTTTATTCATTTCCTTATTTTAGTTGCATTTTGTACATGGTATGGGACGTTAACTCAACCTTTGAACCAGTAACAATGAGGCATGTTGCGTTCATGTAAAAAAAAAAAAAAAAAAAAAAAGCTTGGTTCTAATACTTTCTATGTTTAAGCTGTAGAATTTATGATCTTTATCATTATGGTTCAAATACAGAAGACACCTGAAAAGCTCAAACATGAACAATTTACTCTACGGAAAAGCCAATTCACCACAGGAGACAAAACGTGGGATGTGAAACTGCTTTTGGAAAGTGGATACTTTTGCTTCTCAGAATTTTTTTTTCATTTTTGCCTGCAAGGATTTCATGTCAGCAACATCAGCACTCGGTGCGAAAGCTTATCCTGAGTTTGTTCTTATCTGGGATTCATTTAAAAACATTCAGAAATACCTGCACTGATATTTTGTATTAAGGTGTGGTACTGGTAGCTGATACAGGTGAAATACTGTGTGTGTGTGTGTGTGTGTGTGTGTGTGTGTGTGTGTGTGTGTGTGTGGTGGTGGTGGTGGTGTGGGGGGGTCATCCATTGGGAATGACTAAAAACAAAACCCATTTACAACTTTGTTCATGTTACTTTATTTCAAACCTCAAAACTGGCATCAGGTTATGAGGTGTGAAAACTGGGTCAGACCGCAGCCCCCTTCCCATCAGCGCTACTACAGCAGACTCGTGCAGACTTTAAACGAAACCTTCTCATGCACAAGTACTGCTTTCTAAAAACATCACTCATTGCTCATGAATACATTTTTTTTAACAGGACTGTATGTACTTTTGCCTTCAGTCATTTTATAACCGGAAACTTTTTACAATGTGTTAAGTTCTCATGCAGAGTGTTTAGAAAAAAACCTAGCCATAAATTAAAATTGAAAATTGTCAAGTGTGCTTTACTATAAAGCTAAAGTTACAATCCTTGCTCCTTTGTGCTTTTTTGTCTTAAAAACAGCTTAACTTTTCATTTATACTCGCCTCCGGATACGCAGATACATCTTTTCTTTTTCTTTTTTTTCTCTGCTTTTGTGGTTTGTCTTTACCAAACGCAGCAGCATGATTCATCATGTGCAGCAAAAAAAAAATAATTTAACTTTGCTGCTTAACACCAATTTGAGGCTACATCCGCATACATTCATTTGTTGCAGTGCATAAAAAGTCTTTGATACACAACAGCACTCATTTAGTTCCTGGCCTATATTACATAAAACTGTAGGGTCCATATGTATGCTATTTTTTTGCTGAGATGGAGGACAGAAAGAGTGTAAGATTGAAGATCTTGTAGATTGAAGATCTGTTTGTCACAAAATAGAAATCGAGTCCAAACAATTTGACATTTCGAAGCGGATATGAATAAACAGCTTATAAAAAGCAGTGGTGGTAGAAGTGGTGCAAAGGCAGCCAGATTATAAGACCAAAAAAACAACAGCTGAACTCATGACCATGACCTGAAAAGTCCTGAAACTGGACAAATCAGCTTCAATGTGGCTGATGCAGAAGCCCTACAAAATGTGGTCATGACTGTTCGGTGCAGCACTGATGCACAGCTAGCTGCCATCAGCAGCTTTCACTATTAGCGTCCTGTGCAGAGAGCACAGAAAATCATCAGGGAGCCACAACACTATGTTCATAAGCTACTATCTACTACACTCAGCTCCATGCTATATTAGTACAACTACTGCCCACAATGCACTAGCACTTGCACTATCTATACTCACCTCAAACTACTGAATATATTTATTCTGTACATTAATACAGTGCATGTATACTGTAATACGTATTGTAATATGTTCTGCATATGTACCTCTATATGTAAGTAAATGCATATGAATTTATATGTATGCGAAACCACAAGTTTGGTTTTGGGACATGTGGGCTATATGAACCACTTTTGGCTCACATGCAGTTTGGCAATGGAGACAGTGAGCCAGCAGTGCCATGTCACAGCCAGACGTGGCTCACATTAATATGCTATCGGGATATTCTTAGCGATTTGGCACAAGAATTGCAAGCCAAGCTACTGTAACACTACAACACTATTTGAATTTTCTGCCCCGTAACAAAAGTCTTTGAAACATCTGAGTGATGACTTTTTTATCTGGAAAATGTCTGAAACATATTAATAAGGGCTGTCAAACAATTAAAATTTTTAATCACGATTAATCTCAGAATTTCATATGGTTAATCGCGATTAATCACATTTTTTTAATCTATGTAAATGAATAAGGCTTTAAAGTGAAATGTTACAATTAAAATG
>JAOVVF010000044.1:2306301-2318307 GCA_028565595.1 Duopalatinus emarginatus
GCGCAGCAAAAAAGGAAACCCGCGCAGCAAAAAAGGAAACTCGCGCAGCAAAAAAGGAAACCCGCGCAGCAAAAAAGAAAACCGGCGTAGCAAAAAAGGAAACTCGCGCAGCAAAAAAGGAACTCCGCGCAGCAAAAAAGGAACTCCGCGCAGCAAAAAAGGAAACCCGCGCAGCAAAAAGGGAAACTCGCGCAGCAAAAAAGGAAACCCGTGCAGCAAAAAAGGAAACCGCACAGCAAAAGAAAACCCGCGCAGCAAAAGGAAATTCGCGCAGATAAAAGCAAAATCCGTAACCGAATCTGTTTTGCGCACCAAAAACTAAAATCTGTAACCCATAAATGAGATTTTGTAATTGAGAATGCGTGGATTTTGTTTTTTAGTGCGCAAAATTTTTGATCCTATTTTGACGCCATACAGTATGCTCTTCATTTTAAGAAATCTATTAAAAATCAGATGTAAAATCATCGATATTATATCAATACTGTAGCAGTGCCATGCTTTGGATGACTGAAGTGCTCTCCTGCCTACTCGCCAGATGGCACAATATTAATACCTAAGGAAGAATAAGAAGTGTTGCACCATCCTGTTTATATGCAAATAAGCATCAGAGACCCCGATAGAGAGCACGGTGAAACTGACACTCACCTATCATCGCCTATCATCACCTTAAAAATCAGGTTCCTAACACAGCCTGTGTTGACTCTTCTGCAAAGTGACATTCAAAACAGAAAGCAAACCGCTCCCGGTTGTGTATTATTGATATTTCTGGATGTGGACAGCCTGTTTTTTAGTGCATGCAGCTCCAGCCGCGCTGCTATCGATCCCATTAGCTCAGTCAGCGAGTCAGCAGTAGTCAGGCATCACTGCCCATTATAATGCATTATGTCACTGCGTTTAACCGCCTTGTGCAGCATGACTTTGGGGAAATGACCAGACACTGTGGAGAGGTTAGTCAAAACATGTGTATAATGGAGGTTTTATGCAATATCTAGGGGGTTTTTTTTAGCTTCTGCTTGTACTTTGACCCACAAACAAAGGATTTCCACTATGATATACTAATGCTAATACTTTGTGTGGGTTTTTCTTACAGCACATATACAGGTAACTAAAAGAGGTGCAAATCTCTCCATGTCCGGTGATTTGATTCTATTCCGATTTTTATTATTGGTATTTCGATTTTCGATATAGCTATTTTCGATTTTTGATTCAGGTACGATTTTTCTATTCAAATGGTCTATACAATTTGTTTACAAAATGAAAGACAATCTAAACAATTAGAACATTTATATAAAACAATACTTTTAGGTTCCTTATTCTATCAAATCTTTTTATAGCAAAAATAGAATCGTGATAAAATTCTTTAACTTAAATAAGTATTAGGTTCGCTTAGCTGTCTGACATTTTCTTAAATAAAAAAAATCTATCAATGAACAAATAACTCAAAATATATGAATACAAAAAATAAACATAGACTTTAGTCTACCACGGTGCATTAACATTTAACTGAAAATAAAACACAGAATTTAAAGTCATAGCGCGCTACTCCGCGAGCAAGGGTGCTGGCTAACTAGCTTGCTGTACGGTGGCCTAGACGGTCCTTACGAGTGGACACAATAAAAACACATTTAAAAATCGATTATTGGGCATTTTGAATTGATTCAGAATCGCCAGGACCCCTACTAGGAATTGTAATTCTTTCAAGAATCTGTTTTTTTAAGCACCGCTAGTAACTAACATCAGCATGTGTCCTCGGACGTTTGCTTTACTGAAGGAATCATAAAGACGTTCGAGAGGGTAGATAACTCGCTCTCGAAGACAGACATGTTCACCCAAGCAAACCACACAAACTACCATCACATAGCATTTTCAAAACCACAATTATTCTACCGAAACACTAACACTTCCAGGCTATTTCTGGGTCAAATATTTTTGCGTTTTCATTACAGTAAGCTAACAAGCTGTAGAAGGCTCTGCTTTTTGAAGAAATACCAATAAACAACGCTAAAACTTGCTGTACTCAAGCAAGCCCCATACATTAATGTCAAACTACTGCACAGTGATAAATAATATGCTTAATTTCAATGTACAGCTATAAACAATGAAGCCAAAGAGAAATGTAATAGCTTGGGGAGCGTGGGAGATATAAAACTTTGGTGTGAGCTGTAATATCTCAGTCATGCATAGCATAAAAGTGGAATCAGCAAGATCATACACAGGAGGGTCAGCAATAATGTTCAGGCACTCATAAGACAAGACATTTATAATAAATAAATAAATAAACAAACAAACAAATAAATAAGAATATAATCATATTTGTGACACTTTACAAGATTATAATAGATATAAGCAGTGCGGTCTCTACTCATGCTAACAATGCTAAAGGATTTACCTCAGATTTGACCCACGAAATTACTACAGTGTATCCACGTATAAATGTTGCTGAAACTAAAAAATTTGTCATTTCTTTATGAAACAAACCGAATAAAGTATGTGTAATAACATCCTTTATGCTGCCATCAGAATTCTAACAGAAAGTAATACATAGCGCTAACCAGACCTGTATTCTTCACCATGCTAATGCTAACAACTTGAAACAGTTTGCCTTAGATTTAGCCAAATGCATGTCAAATATTACACTCAAGAATATTTTTTAAACAAATACAAATGGCATAAATATCTTTACTCTTTAAGTCTAAATACTTCTACATGTTCTAACATGCTAACTAGGCTAATAACAAACAAAAGCTAGCAGATGCCTAAACACACGGTAATAGCACTAAGCAACGCTGTGGCCTTTACCAGGCTAATGCTACAAAGATTTTACATTAGATATAGCCTTTAGAATGTAAAGTAGTATTAGTAAAGTAGTATCTGTGGATATCTTTGGAGTAAAAAATGACTAAAAGTAAAGATTTTAAAGAATGCTGGCTGATTATCAGATCAGTTTTCGGGTTGTTTGGATAACCTATATAACCTTTGGGTAACGTTTTGTAAACATCCCCACAAAATTCTTGCTAGCACGAATGACTATCAGTGATCTCGCAGTCTTTTACTGCTAACAATTATGAATGAGTCAATTATGAATTCTTCCGCTTTATCCCATTTTGAAGTACAAACTTATTTAACCTAGTTCTGCTATTCTGCTAACTCTCCTCAGAGATTAGAACTCGTTTGCTGTTTTAATTGCAAAGAGTTTTCCAAACAAAGCCAAAGAAGCAACAACGTTTTTTTTCATGCCAATGTGACATACTCAAATAATCAGCCCACAATTTTGGCTGCTATTATTCACACTTCATTTGCAGCTCATGAATAATAAAAGGATAACTCTCTGCAGGATGCCAGGTTCGATTTTCAGTGCTAAGTACTTAGAGTACCAAGGGTCACTGTGTGAAGTGAGGCATTCTAAGCGCGGTCATTAAAGATGTGCTCGTTTTACAAATGGGTAAATTGGTCCACAGCCTTGAAGGAAACTTTTTTGGGGGGTGGGGGGTACGAAACTTTGCACCTCCACGCTGTGCTAAACGATTTCCAGTCACTACAGCGAAGTCAGTGGTTCTTTGTGGATAGCTTGTGAGTTTCACTAAACAAGATAAACTAAACTTCACGCTTGTATATGCTGTAGGTTTGAAGGATAAAAAAAGAATTTGATTACCTAACTTGTGATAATCGATAGTCAGAAAACGTTTAAGTTTTTACAAATTCATGTTTAGCCCCGCTAGGTCGGAAACTGTCGTATGTTTCACGCGCGTGATGTATGTGGTGGACAACACTAGTAAATGCACTCACGGTAATAATAAACTGATAAAAAGAGTTTCCTTATGATATCCAGTCAACCCCACTGTCACTGCAGATTCATCCTCTTCATCAAATTCAGAAATATCTTCGGAATCTGAGGAACCTGCACTGGGAAATTCCCCGTCCAAGTCTGTCATAATGGTGATTTACCGCGCTACTGTTCACTGTTGTCCACCAGTGACGCCATCATGAAGCGCCAAGAATTGACCCTGGTCAATTAAGTTAAGTTTTCCAGAGCTTACAAAGCACAAACCCTTTAGTTTTTATGTCTTCTGAAACCTATGTATCATAGTCAGCATAATCTTTTTCGGACCGGCCGCAAACCCCTACCCAGTCCCTGACCCATGACCCTGTCGCCAGTTGACCAGTTATCCATCTTTAGACCACCTTTTGTAGGTATATAAATAAATCATGAATATATAATTATACAGAAATGTAGTAAGGTATTGAGGAAAAATGTATTTAATTGGTAGTTTTTTGAACTGGACGTCCTGTGATTTAAATATTTGATTCAAATTCATGCCATTTAAGTCATTAATATGCTTTTAAAAAGTAAAAAGGCTCTATCTGAATTCAGGTATCCAATTTAACTACAGATCATTCCCAGCAGTTCGTCTCGAGCTAATGTCTTCATTTCGCCCTCAGCACGCTTTAGCAAATGAGGCGAGACTGGTGTTTACAGCCGAGACACCCGACAGTGCAAAGGGAAGTAGCGCTCTGTGCTCCCTATCATAGTCTGCCTGCTGGATTAGGGAATGACCAGAAACGGTATACAGAGCTTTTTCTACCACATGAACAAGCAAGCGAGACAAAAGCAAGGACATGGCATAGTTTATGTAGTCCGATATGACGAAGTCTGACCCATATTTATTAATTACAGAAAGCGCTAAACTACAAGAAATTTAATTTAAGAATTTAAGACGATTATCTAGTACTTAATGACAACAAAATATACCATAGTCACACCCCAATTTGGCTAAGACACTAACGGCTAAACTATAGATGTTAAACTGAACACCAGTGTAAGTTGTCATAACATTGGTTGAAGGAATACCATTGGTAAATGAGATTGTTTAGACAATTTTTTATTTTATACCCAATTTAATTTAATTTATAGCCAATTTACCTTTTTCAAATCATTTCCTCATGCACAAAATTGCTTTAAATGATATCATAGCAATATAATTGATGTTAAAGGCTCAGCACCACCTAACATAAAAGTGTCAAACACACAAAAACAAAAAAATTTGATTACCTAACTTGTGATAATCGATAGTCAGAAAACGTTTTAGTTTTGACAAATTCAAGTAATACGGCTTAAGAGACAGTTGTTTAGCCCCGCTAGTTCGGAAACTGCCATATGTGTCATGCGCGTGACGTACATGGTGGACAACAACACTAGCAGATTCACTCACGGTAATGAAAAACTGATAAAAAGGGGTGTTTAATTTCCTTATGATATCCAGTCAACCCCACTGTCACTGCAGATTCATCCTCTTCATCAAATTCAGAAATATCTTTGGAATCTGAGGAACCTGCACTGGGAAATTCCCCGTCCAAGACTGTCATAATGGTGTTTTACCGCGGTATTGTTCACTGTTGTCCACCAGTGACGCCATCATAAAGCGCCAAGAATTTCTGTAGCGACCTCAGAGTTTTTCTGTCAATTTAATAAAAATGGTCAATTTTAAAACAAATTAAGCTGCAATTTTTTTTTTTAATTAATGTCTGTATATTTTAGTATCTAAAACAATGTAAAATCACCAGGGGGGTCGTTAAGGTGGTGCTTAGCCTGTAATTATTAAAGACGAATTAACATTCTTCTAATGTTAAAAAGTATAAAGTTATCGGTAGCTATACAAAATAGTGACACATTTATCTCTGTTATAATGTAAGGCGCATGTTTTTTTGACTTCAGCATCACTGCAAATCAATAAAGCAGTACGAAGGCTACCACCTTCATAGTCACCAGATCTCACTCATTTACATTTAGAGCATTTGGCAGATGCTCTTATCCAGAGCGACTTACAAGGTTACTGGTATGCCATTGTAGTGTTAGGAGTCTTGCCCAAGGACCTTATTGGTGTAGCACAGACTGGCTGCTCAGACCAGGAATTGAACCCAGGTCTCTCACATGGAAGCCAATGATGTTACCACTGTACCACATCAACCACGCCAACTGAGCACCAATGGGAGATCTTTAGGGCACATATTAGATCCATCTCACCACCACCATCATAACATCATTAAAACACCAACTGAGGGAATATCGGTTCATCCCGCCTTTACAATTCATAAGACTGTTTTTGTGGCTTTAAAGCATTGATGTACATAAATTTTCCTTTAATCTGTCATCAGTCTAGTCAAAGTATGTCACTTTATTTTTGAAATCTAACCAATGGAGCAATTTGGTATTACAGTACGAGGTAATACCACAACTTGGCACAACATTTAGAAAACGTGGGTGTCTGGCTTTGTTCTCTTCTCCCTCTTGGCCCCCCGGTTACTGGGATGGGTTCTCTCTGTATGCGTGTGTATTGGCTAGTGCTTGGATCCGTTTCCTTTTTTTGGCTTCAGTCTACATATAGCACAGCCTCTGAGGTAACGATGTGCCACTTTCGCAGCTTCAGGGACACTGGATAAGCAGGCCAGGCCTTGGCCGGGTCTCTGATCCCAGTGCTCATCTCATTCTGCCAGTCCGCATCAGTCGACACCTATCACCATGCGTGGAAATAGGTAGCAAGCAGCTTGGTGGCTCATTTTTAGCTGCTAAAGGGTAATACAGCTGGTTGTAGCTTGGTACGTTCGAAAGACAGAAAGGAAGAAAATTACGGTTGTATATACAGTAGTATGTTGGACAAAATCTATAAAGTTACCCTAATAAGAACAACCTAGAGCTCAAAATCTGTACAGTTCTTCCTGAAAGTTTGGTACGTCTTGAGTGGGTAACAGATTTTAAAAAAGTAAATGAAATTTCTTGAATTCTTTTTTTATTTCACCTAAATAAATTTCTTAGTTGCCATATAAGGTAGCTAGCTATCTGACATAGCTATGAGGTAGCAATCCATCGCAGTTGCTGCTTGATAAAATATTCTTTGTTGTCAAGTGTGTTAAGTCAGTTGATTATCAGTAAAAATAAAAATGAATATTGTTAATTAAGCACAGACACAGTAAGATTGACACAATAAACCAACTAGTCAAAATTTGAAATTATAACTGCGATTATAAAGTGTGATGTAAGCTAACCAGGATACAGAAGGGAAAACGATATTGTATATGTTAATACTATGGTAAATGTATGTTAACATAATTTTGTAAATTCTTAACTACACAATCTGAAGTTTCTCTAAACACTGGGTATACAAATAAAATTATTTGTATAATTTATATTAATTAATTATATTACATTATTTGTATATTAAAAACCAATTATCCATATACACCACTGGATAATTTTACACAGAATCACAAAAAGCCCACGGAAAGCTAAAACTAGTCTTAAAATCAAACACACCATGTTAAAAACGAATAAAATGACCCAGCAACAAGTTTTCGTTTCTCCTGAATTAGCATTCAGGGTAGGTTTTTTTTGTTTTCCTCGTGTGTTTGAGCTCCCTCCAGCTCATTTCTCTCACACATCAGCGCCTGTGAATGTGCCCTGTACCTCACATGAGTTACGGCTCCCTCGGCCCATCCCTCCATTTCCAGCCTACATTTCTCCCCCTCTCCCTGGCCCCCTCTCTGGCAACCTTTACCGCCTCGCACTCACAGCGGCTTTTTTTATGGACCTTGTTCACAGGCCTTGATTGCTTCTTGTTTTACAGCAGTGGGACACGGCCCGAGTGTCCCCCCCTGAGGGCGGCTTGGTTGTCAGGTCGGGATGAGGTTATGCTCTCATGTGTCCTCGGGAAATGGCACGGGTGATGCAAAATCCCTGCTCCCCACCCCCACCCTCTCCGAGACGTGATTTCATTTTGCGGTGCCATCCGTGTGACGAATGGCCTACGCTTTCCCAAGCCAGACGGGCTCCTCTGGTATTCCAGGGAAAACATGCAAGCCCAGACTTCAGGGAAGATCTAAACCGTAAAGCCAAATCAATGGGTTTAGTTAAAATTGCATTTTACAGAACTGCCAAATTCCCATTAATTCTAGTGTGTGTCTGTTTTCAGGTTGTCCAAAGTGCAAATCTGTATTAAAGATGATAATGTTACAACAATGCAAACATACAGTAAGAAATTCAACACTTGTAATTGTTACCAAATTGCATGAATTAAAGTTTTCAGAATGTGTTAATACCGGAAAGTAGGAACGATCTTCGCTCTAGAAATTGACCTAATAAGTGAGAAATAGTCAATAAAATGTAAATAATTATATTATTTTTTAGCTTAACCATAAACATTGGACGCATAACTATTCGTAACCAACCTCTTCTTTTATTCTGCCATCCTTCTAAGCAGTACTGTATCTACCATTGCTCAAGCTACACTCACCACAGGCAAACAGCAGGAAGGAAGTCACGATACCTGAGAGCCGGATGAGCCTCATACCAGCTTGAGCGTACTTCCAACTGTGCACGTCCACACCGGTTCCCATGCTACGTATATACACCCATCTACAACATACTACACATCTGACTAGTGGACTGAACTGCGGCGTCTTGGTTTGAAAGACGACGTAAAATGGGCAGGATGGGAAGAAGTGGCCCTGGTCTGACGGCTATTGCCACTAAAGAAAGGCGGTACAACTTTAATTCATCTCCCTTAGTCTGTAACTTAGTGTCTCACAGCTGCAAGAAAGATTTACTGTTGTGACTGTGGGTGCATGTGCTAGCGGTCTGGGACTCCATGGAAAAGGAAAGCTTGGCAGGCGATACTGGGCCAAAGTTAAAATAGCTTTGTTGTTGTTGTTTAATTCACTCACAAAGATTTGGACCTTTTGTTAATTAGCTCGTCAAACACACTTTAATGGTAGACGACTTCTGGTGTTCTGAGTGGAAATCGCAACCCACTATGATCAAAGTTCTGATAGCTATTTAGCCAGATCCTTTGAATTCATTGGGTTTCACCCACCTCAACAACTCAACAACAGTTCAGTTCAAGTAGTCTGCAAAATGTCTGAGAGACACTTTGGACAGTCCAACAGAATCCAAACCTTATGTTTGATTAAAACTTGTTTCTGAGGTTTTGACGCTGTGAGCAGATTGGGCTAAAAAGCAGTAAAGCATTCAAAATGATGCCTTGTGCAAAAGTACTTGGCCAAATTGGTTTGGCCAACGTTTGGAACATAGAAATGTTTGAAATCCATTTACAGGATACTTTTTGTTTTTACTCCATGCACACATCTACAACTAAATATATATATATATATGTATATCTGTTTTTACCTTTTTCAGGATTCTGGGATTGCTCAGTAAGACACCTCTGTCTGTCTCGCATGAAGCCAATGTAAAGAAAATGAAACAGCTCCGTAAGTCTTTCCATGGCCGGTTCGATTAACCAGATCCAATCATATATTACAGTGTAATCCACAAATCAGGACGGTGCTAGGACGCCCAAACGGTACCAGGACTGATCTGTGGTGGACATTCTGTATATTCCTAGACACTGGCCTTCATTCCCACACAACTTAAAATAGTTTGAGGTTCTGTTACTGGTAGCACCCAGTGCCCATCAGTGAAATGAGAAAAGAGAGGGAGGGGCATAATGTTAGACACGAAAAGGGGCATGCAACTGCACACGGGTGGCATGCACGAGTGTCATGCATCTCAAATAATCAGGTGATTGTCCGCTTGTTTAATTATAACCCATCCACTGACACAATGGGATTTAGTTCGCCCTTTTCCATGAAGCCTCTACAACGACCTTGGCCGTCACAAGCAAATGACTGAGCTGCTAAGAGAAATCCCCTATTCTCTGCATCTCACGCTGCGCATGACTGGCTCACTGTTTCAAAACAACTTTAAAAGCAAGGACAGAAACTCTGCATGAGTCCACTGAAGCCAAACGTAGCATTGAGTTTTTTGGGGCATTCCACAAGGCTCTATCTTGGGTTCATAAACTGGTCTTTGTAAACAACGCACCACTGAGGGTGTTAAAGGAAAAAAAGAGACAGAAGTATATATTTTCACTGAATAACGGCAGTGTTTTGACACTCAAACAGGCGCTTTCATGGACACCCAGCTGTCTGAGTAAACAGACCACAGTGTATCTAGGTTTTAATTCATCCCAATAGCGTAAAATACTTTACTCTTAATACTCGGTGCTGTTAATCCGCAGTGGTTAACTGTAAGCAGAGGTATTTCACGACACTTGCTCTTTACTTTCTGTATAGAACAGTTGGCCTGCTGGTATGAACACATGGCATTAGAGACAGATGACGAGAGTGTTACACTGCATTAAATGCATATGGTGCAGATTTCTGCTGTAATGGGACACACAATGTCGCTGAAAGTTACCCAGGAGTCTGACGGTTTGGGAATTGGACAGGTCTAAAGCTTGGTCCCAGTCTCGCCGATAAATACCTGAAAGATGTCAAACGCTGCCCTAATGCAGACGCAAGACAGAAGAACTGCCCTTGATATACATCATTATGGTGCAAAAACAGATAAATACTAAAGCATGTGCCATTGTGAAGACCCTGTGTATCAATCTCAGACACCGAACGAAGTCTTCATCTCCGCCATGTTCCATTGTCCTCTGACTGAATGTCTCGCTGCGGCCATTTCCCATTATTTTCATTGTCCCATAAAGCTTTCAACAACAGGCCGAGCGGTTTGGATGACCCTGTAGAAACCCTGCAGATCGATGACGAAGCACCTAAATAAAACGGCTACAGCACTGTCTGGACAGGACCGAGACAGGAGTGAAATGGTTGATATCACAAAAAGGGAGAAAAAACAAACTGACCAGGCAGAAAACTGGACCTAAAACACTGACATATAAGTTATTTTGGGAACTGTTATATTTGAACAGCTATAGACGGAGGTCCCTGATTTAACAGATTAGCCTACGCTTGTAAAGATGCTTTAGTTAGTTATTATTATAAAATTGTAAGTAAAGTTCAGGGCTCTCCGTATGGACAGTGATGGTGGAGTTGGTCAACCGGTAATCAATCTGTGGTCCCATTATTACTGCAGAGGCAAGTATGGCTAATTGGCCACACAGTTGCTGAAAAATGTCCCTTATACAGGTGGATCACATGACATCAGTTACGACATCCAGAAATAGAGGAAACAATAACGGAATAAAAAACAACTTGCCCATCCGCTGCATTTCATGTGTCTACACGGTCTTAACGTCACTGTAATTTAAGTAATTTAAGCAAGCATGATTAATTAATGGTTAGAGGAACGTTCATGCAACCAAAATGTTCCAATAAAGGTTCTCCAAACATCAGGAAAATGTTCTATACACCAAACAACGCAAACCATCATTGTTGAAAATGTAGGCTTGCTTGGGTTTTCCTATGGTTTACCAGACAAGTTTTTTAAATGTAAATTAGGGCTGGGCGATATGACCTCAAATCAGTATCACGATAAATTATACAAAAATAAAAAAAAATTCTCGATTACGGTTAATTAACTTTTTTTGTTTTTTAGTTTACTAACACAGATTATGCTAGATTATTAAAGCTGAGACGTTTTTTTATTTCTAATGAAATAGTGCATATCTTTATGATTTAAAAAATATTTGAAGGAAACACACATATGAACTGTTTATGGTTATTTATTGAATATTTTTGAACAACAGTAATCAACGCACACATCACTTGAAATAAAAAAAGGCTTATGTAAAAGGTCAGGTTTTCATTTTTATTGTAAGTAGAAAGTTCTCTGAAATGTAAAAATCGGAAAAACTTGAATTTCTCTGCATTATTTGCATTTGGCTTCTTTTCGCTCGATGTCGCAATTTATTTATTTATTTTTTTGTACAAGCTGTGTACTCGGTTCTGTATTTAAATTCACCTCCATGACACTCGCTTACTAAAGACAGGATGGTGCCGAGTCATGTGACTAGACACGTGGTGCTGTATTCTTAAAGAGACAGTACATGAACACGCACCGCAGGAAAAGGATCAAGACAAATAAAAAAAAAATGAAATAACCGACATGGGCAAGATCATGTTGATTAATTTTGGTTTCGGTTATATTTCGATTAATTGCCCAGCCCAGTGTGCTAGTTTCCTACTGTGCCTACAGAGGAATGTGACCTC
>JAOVVF010000044.1:2353467-2374584 GCA_028565595.1 Duopalatinus emarginatus
GGGGTTTTTCTTTCAAATAGTAAAAACCTCATCACAACATTTCTTCACATGTGCCTAAGACTTTTACACAGTACTGTATATTTGCACGAATGTACGTCAGGCTGTAATATGTCATTGTCTATATAGCAAAACTTTGAACTTTCTTTGTAAACATATTTGGTGGGGGAAAAAACATGTGTAACTGTTAATATGCACAAGTTTTCTGTGAGGCCTTGTTTATGAAGCTATATTTTGAAGGAGTCTCCACTTCAAACCAGTTCAAGAGGGAGAAAAAAGAGACATGGTCAAGACAATGACTATTAAACATAACAATCAGAGCTTGTCATTTTCCTAAGAAACTAACAATAGGACAAATACTGGAGACTGCGTCCTTAAACTTAACCTTATCAACAATTACACTTCTTTCTTTCATATTCGACAAGTCTGTTAAGCTTTATGTTAGATTATGTTGTACCTCCACCAAGTCCATGTGACTTAGCATTATTTACAGAAACAATGACTATGCAACTGTTGTAGCTCATTGGTTAAAGCATTGGACTTTTGGAACATGGCCCTTAACCCACACCTGCTCAGTTGTTTATAAATGAGATACATCTAAGTCGCTCTGAATTAAAGGCATCTACCAAACACCAAAAATGTAAATGCAAATGTAGATTTTGTCTTTGGGAATTAGAATCAGACATGACTTACTTTCAGCTCATTAGCATACAAACCGCTATTCACAGGTACACCCTTAACACTTAAGAAGTGCGTATTGAGAAACTCTGCACTGTATGTTTATTCCTTTTTAAAGGGACACGTCTTGAGCAGTGATCCATTCAGGTGCATATCCTACATTTGATAGGTGAAATGGGACACAACCAGCTTCTGTTAATCACCACGCGGAAACAGATGGTCACCGAACACTAAGCTAGTTCATCGAGGATCGAACTGAATATTCTTGATAAAACATGACGGTCAGATTCAGATTCTAGCCATGTGGCTTTAGTGCCTGATTGGCCGAGATGCTGAGAAACGAACCAGACTTTCAGTATAAGGTAAGCTGAGCCTACACGTCTCATCTGACATTTACTGGGGTGTCTCATTGGCGCCATGGGATTGTATAGCTTGTACAATGTGTGTAATTGTAGCCTGACAAATATAATATGTATATCTATGATAAATAAGTATTCAAAAGTATTTCTATGGAAAGGCATTTTAAAAATTGGGGAACCTTCTAGATATTTAAATATAAATATCAATATAAAAATCTAAATATTTTGACATTTCTCAGTTTCTCACAGTCAATTAGTAAAAGGTTGTAGTACATTGTACAGATAGAGAAATCTTTATTAATTAATTAATTTATTTATTTATTTATTTATTTATTTGTGACAGTAATATTGACTGTCACGGTCATATTTGCTTGGTTAACATTCAATTGGAAATCGATAGGCATTCTTTTGCTGTTAGCCAGGTTTATTGTTTTTAATGAATAAGATACACTATATGGCCAAAAGTATGACTATATTTGTCCGTCACACCCAAATGTTCTTGTTGAACATCCTATTCCAAGTCCATGTCCATTAGTAAGGACACACGTCTTCCTTGATGTTACCAAGACATACTTACTTGGCTGTTTCTTAGACTTTTCAATAGATGTTGAGGCATGTATGTGGGGATTTCATCATGTACTACTTTCCTACATTAGAAATTAGGTTACTTCATGTAGCTAGTTGGTCATAGTATTTCTGGATGGCTGAATTCGTGATAAGTCCACCTGCAGCCTGCACTGGTACCAATGGCTTCTGGCCAAAAAGAGAATAAGACACTTCATTCACACTGTGTAACATCACCTTCGAAAGCTTTTGTGCGAAGAATCTTTCACTTACACAATTGCTGTCTTAAGATATTTAAAAGCCGGAGGAGGACAGGTAGAGTTCACGAACAAGCTGCCCAAGTCCTGAAACCAGTATCTGTCTAGTACTGTGCTTTCCAAAACCTGAGATATTGGCTTCAGGAGCCGTGATGTCTCATGTGTTTAGGAAGCAGCTTTGGAAGCAAAGTGTGTCCAAGATATTGAAGGTAAGACCCAGATATGCTATGCTCACACACTTGTGTAACACTCAAAGCCCTGTAGTTAGGCCTTGGATGTCTGGTACAGGATAAGGTTTGAGTTAGATGATTGGTTTTCACCAGCAGAACTATTAATAGATGCTTTCAGGTTTCATCTATCCTGATGTGTCAAAATATGGCTGTCCGTAATTGGCTGAACTTTCAGGTTTCTAGGATCTTTAGGTCTCTTGCTGTTATGGTAAACTTACTGTCTGTCAAAGACGACTTGCCTGATATTGCATTTGTGCTGGTTTTCTTGACTCGATGTATAATGGTCAGATAGTTAAAAAAAAACTTTGAAAGTTTAAAAGCAATCAAAACACTTAACCCCCTTTTTATCTATTACACCACTCTGTATGGTAATGGCATATCCTCGGTTGGCATTGACCAAATTGTTTGTGGTCTTTTTTTCCCCATTTGAAAAGCCACCTCGACATGTGTTGTGGGCAGGTTTACTAGGAAACAATCACTGCTGTCTGTGCGATATTGTTTCTTTCTAACCTCAGAAGAGGTTACCTCTGCTTGCCCAGGCTTGTATTACTGTTCCCTTGGAGCATGACCTCAAGCAAGACCATAAATCTTAAATCTGCTGTCGTGCTGTTTGGCTAGGTTGTTCTCAGCCAGCCATGCAAGTGCAGATCACATCATCAATGGCAGGAAATGTGAAACTCTCGAAACAGAAAACTCAGAGAATGTAGGCTTTTGAGCAACGACTAAGTTTATGCTAGAGGTTCGCATAATTTTCCTGAAGATGAAGGGGAAAATTGAGAACAGTGGTGGTTCAGACTTAGAACAGGACAGCCCACCTGTGGCTCAACCTGGGAAGGATTTGGGGATGCAGGAATGTGTCAATTGCAATGATACACACTAGATTGGTAACAATGTACAGAAACCTATGCAGATTTGCAGAAATGGGTATAATTGGATTTGTGAATAAATTAAAATAGTTGAAATAATAGAGCGGTTCTGAGGTTGACCACCAGCACCTGGTATGAACCCATTTTTTTGTCTTTATTTTTATAAACTAAATACCGCTTCTTATTTGGGCTATTATATGATTCAATTTTTTTACAGTTTTATAAACATTTTGCCAGACCATAACTCAATTTGGATAACTGTTGTTTAGTACAAACCTCAAGAAGAACTGTGACAGATTCTCCAAGATGCTCAGTAAAATTAAGCATTTAATTTTCATATTAAACTGGACAAATTGTACCTTCACCTAAATCACTATTTAGGAAAATAACAAAGCAATAAGTAGTCACACATAATACTGACATTCTTTGGTTAATTCCTGTTTACTGCACATTGTGGTATTTTTATTTCAAGTACTAAAAATTGTATTTTTATTTATTTAAATTTAATTTCTTTTTTTTAAAGTCATCTTTGCAACATTTCTATGCATGTATCTTTTTGCACAGTAATGTGTATGTAAAACTTTAGGTATAAGATTTTATACATTTTACTGTGGGACCACCCATTTACTTTTTAACATAGGTGATATTTATTAAAAGTCATTTATTTAATCAACAAGAAATGTAAATAATTTCTGCAGGAAAGGGTTTACACCTTTTACAACGCACTGACAACAATGTTCAGACTGATCATAATTCTATAACAACAAATTTTGTTTTGTACTTAAAAATTTGTCCCCAATGCGTTATATAGATACATTAAATATTTGCTTTTATTAAAATATCACTAATAAAGCATCAACAAAAGAAAACATTTTATTATATTTATATCATCCTGTGCAACCAAACATTGTTTTTATTGGTCTTAACAAGTTACAGTATCTGCATATCTAAACATGCAAACAATTTTTACATAATCATGTTGGGGTGCTACATGTTCATATTAATATTTCATTGTTAATATTAAAGCTAACAATTTTTTTATTCAAGATAATTTTAAAAATAGATAATTTTAAACACTGTATAGGACTGTCCTTGTATAATATTGTATAATATTGTGTAAAATAAGGATTGATAACCCCTAATGGCGTATGTATTTTTTTAAAATTAAATTCTCTGTTTTGTTTTGATTTTTACAATTATAAAAAACAGAATAAAGCATTTAACAAGAACCTGATCGGTACAGTAAATATTGACCTAAAATCTTCATTGCATTCAGCGTACAGCTGATACAATCACAGACATCTAGCATACATATTCCTATTTACCTACTTCAGAAAATGCAAAACTGCATCTAGCGTACAATATACAGTTAGATTTATTGGCAGTTTTTTTTTTTTAAACGCTGTTTCCTAGCAGCCCAGGCAAGCAACTTTTACAATCTCCGTCTTTTAACGAGAGGCCCCATTGAGTCTGGTCGGACAGTTTTTAGTCTTTGTCCTATTGTGTCTGGCTGTCTCTCTGTCTTTACGACGTTCTAAAATCCACTCGCAGCAGAATCCAAAGCAACCAGTCAATGAGTTGAGCGGATTCCCGTTATGGGCTCGCCTGAAGTCGGAGCAGAAAACAGGCTAAACCTCTCGCGGTTGTTTGGTTGAACAAGAGTTTCGGACTAGATACAGGACTAGAGGAACTTGGATTGGATGAAAGAAATCGGACATTTGAGTTTTTGGAAGATTTTTTTGTGCGATGAGTGACTCGAAAACAGTCCAGCCTAAAGTCCAGCTACAGTCGTCTCTGATTTCGAACAGTCAGATTACAGCAATTAAAGTATGTAGCATGTCTTTGCTGTGTTCATACTTCAAGAATTTCCGATGATAAACATTTTGTTATTTGCTTGTATTTGTTATTTTTAACCTTTCAGAGTGGAGAATTTGCATTAGCATCTTTATTAGTTGCACGTCTGGTAGGCGTTTATCAATAAAAGTGGCCAAGAACAACCTATTTGATGCGGTCTGACGATTGACCAAGCCCAGACGCCTTTTCCTTGTTAGCTCAAGCTGAACTTTCTAATACCTTTAAAGACTTTGAACATACACGTTTTCTCAGTGTCTACTGAGCACTAGAAACTGACCCATGGAAGCTGCTAATGAGAGGATTTGTGGCGTTTGAGACGTTGAATAATAACAAACAACCAACATTTTTAGAAGCTGCTCTTTACACTTACACTGACCCACCATTGCCTCAGGCAGCACATGTTAGTTTGGTCATTTTTTAATATTAGAAATACACATAACATTGGGATTAACTTGCATTTACTGTGAGTTTTTATGTTGTAAAAATTTAGATCTTTAACATTTTATTATGTTTGTTGTTGACAATGTTGCTGCAATATTATAGATATTATATTATTATATTATATACAAAAAAAAAAACAGTAAATGAATTGGTGCGATCTCATTTACATAATTCCACATGCCAAAGCAAACAAAACCCCCCCTATTGGAGACACTGGCAAGCCATGTAAATTTTATATTTTTATTCCTGTCTTTCAGCAAAAGTTGAAGGAGGAGCGCGAGGCAAAACGAGCGCGGCTGGACAGCAGGCACGACTACGTGCTGAGTATCGTGGCTTCCTGCGTGAGCCTGGAGAAGGCAGAGGCAGAAGATGCCATTTTGGAAGGCGCTCAGGTGCGATAATAACAATTTGCGTTTGTCTCCGCGTAGTCTTTAATAAACACTAAAGCTGTTTAAGTTCTCTTTCAGATTGACCGGATGGAGCGGTTCTTTGCTGCTGATGGCCTTCCACACCTCATGTTTTATTATCAAGACATGGAGTCTACAGAAGCAGGTTAGCGCATGATGTAAAGTGTCATCATCTATTTAAAAACCTGTACAAAATTTGTGTACATTTATATAATAAAATATGCTGTCATGACAATTACAATTCTGTTAACAGGATATAAAGTTCAGTTAACTTATAAAAATGTGTTCAGATTTGGATTTACCACACTTTTAACACAAATCAGGATTAAACGCCTTATTTTCCCGCCTTAACTAAGTTTCATTTGACGTTGTAATCAGCAACCTTGAAAACATGCACCGATACTGAGACGTTCTAGTTCATTCGTCTCAGTATGTCTCATTAAAGTATGTAACAACTTACAAACACACTTGAAGTTAAAAGTAAAGGCAATCACGAGACAAGACAAAGAAAGTGTGTAAGAAAAATAACCAACTTAGGAATTCGCTAGTCAACATTTCTGTCGCATTCAAAAATATGTTAACGATTAATTCACTGGTCATATTTAAAGGAACTTGAGTATAACATTCAAGGGCCTAACATTGTGTTGAACATTGTTTTTTTTTTGTTCAGGCTGGTAAATGGCTGTTTCCAAAGAGAAATGAGAAGTATCTAATGCGACATGTTAAACTGTACATATCCTATTGCATATAACTAGTGCAGCGGAAATCATTGCACTAATAATAAACTTTAATAAGAAACTTTATTAATCTAACAACCTTCTTACAATAAAATACCGCTCAAATAAAAAAAGAAAATAAAAAACAAGTAGAAATGTACAAACTGAAGGTTTTTCGTTGTATGCCTAGTGGGAGGGTGTTCCAAAAGTTTAGGAGCATAGACACTAAGATGATCTAAGACATAAGATGTGCTAGGCTCTAAGTGGCCTTATAAACAAAAAGTCTGTATTGTATTAAAAAGCTGTCTTCCAGTATTAAAGCTTAGGTCAGAGACAATGACAGCAC
This sequence comes from Duopalatinus emarginatus, assembly GCA_028565595.1. NCBI lineage: Eukaryota > Metazoa > Chordata > Actinopteri > Siluriformes > Pimelodidae > Duopalatinus > Duopalatinus emarginatus. Next base: position 2,360,183 of record JAOVVF010000044.1, read on the forward strand.
ACAGGTCTCACACTTTAGATCTGATGTATGTTTGCAGATTTTCTAGTTTGCTTATGATCACTAATTTGTACGCGATCGATCCAGTTAACTGAAAGTTGCTGGTCATTCAATTTATTATACTTGATAAACAATCAACTAATTGATCAACAGAATTTACATTACCAGGTGGGAAATAGAGGTAAAACAGTATATTTTTGGCATTGCGATAAATATTAACTTCATGTTTCCTGATTATAAGTTTCAACATTTAAAATAAATACAAAAGTGGCTGAACAACAGAGCCCTGTGGTATACCATAGGAAATGTCATGGTTATTTGATACAAATGTACCTATGGTAACTATTAAATAAAATCATTTTTAGAAATTTTTAGTGCTGGTATTAGTAAAATAAATATTTTCCTCATTCTCCCTGAACATGAGAACATTATGCCCAAATTTAACAGTAAATCTAATAATTACTGCAGCATTGACATGTAGCTCAGTCCTCTGCTACAGACATAACCTGAAAATGTGTATCACAAATCAACAAACTATTAAAGATCTTCAAATACATGTCATAACTTTAGATTAGATTTGCATGGTCATATGCGTTTCTTTTACAAAGTGGCCAAATAATTATTAAAAAAAAAATTACAATTTGATATTATTTCAGATCTAATATTAAACCATTTTGATAGTCAGTTGCTTAAACTGCAGATATCAGTTTTTTTGCAGTATAATAACAGTTGACTGAATAGTTAAAGTCATAGAGCCTCAGTGCATAATTCCTACTTGTTAACAATAAATAATTATTTGGAAAAAAAACTAAGAAATAGTAACTACTTTATATCTCATACTAGCAGAACTAGGTATTAGCTACTATCTAACTTTGTCAAGATTATCTAACAGTTCGCCTACTAATATATATCAGCACCAACAGTTTTTGTCCAATTACTTGACTATTATTTGAGCACAAGTACAGTAAAACACTTACTGTTGGATGGAGGTTTAACAACTTACAATGTTAACTGGTCCTATGTTCATTTTGAATCCTGGCTTGCTAGTGCTTGCAGCAGCTACTTCTGTAAGATGAGGGGTTGGGCATACAAATAATCATACAAAGAGACGGTACAATGCTCACTTTTGCTTGCTAATTACTAATTTTGGTCTAACATACCTGATTAGCGTTACCTGTATCTTTGCTTGTGGTAGCTGTCGTATCCCCTGCAAACCGCAGCAAGAAAACCAAAGTGTTTGTGACAGAAGGAACCGACGTCGCACTAACCGGGGTGTGTGTCTTCTTTACCCGGGCGAGTACCTCCAAGGCCATCACTGCTGAGAACATCCACAGGGTACGTCTGAACAATCTAGCTCTACTAGATTTCCAAAGCCTAAATACAGTCTATTTGGACTTCTTTCTTAGGTCAGCTTTTCTTAATACACCTTTTAAGTGAACACTATTTTGGCATATATTCTATACTCTAGATATATGCTTCTCATCAACTTTTCATTTGTGATGCTTTTTTTTAAACGGTTAAATAAACATAAATAAAATACAAATAAATATAAAAAACTCAAAAAGGAAAGTTCCCATTGCATCTTGAGAACTTCTTTAATTTTAAGTTTAAAGATTCAGCAGTATAAAAGTTATGTAGCTTACAAGATTTACTATTTTTTACTTTTTTTTACTTTTTTTAATTTTTTTTATATATATAATTCTAGCAACTTAACAATAAATAACCAATGCAACTTTCTTTTATGATCTCTAATTTGTATGCAGCAGATCCAGTTAACAGGTTGTTGCTGGTCATCCAGTTTATTATACTTGATAAACAATCAACTAACTGATCAACAAAATTTAGGAGGTGCAATGGAGACATAAAAAAACTATATATTGTTGGCATTACGATGTATATTAACTTCATGTTTCCTAATAATTGTCCTGATAAATTCCTGGCCAAGTTTCAGCATATACAAAGAAAACAAAAGTGGACAAACAGCAGACCCCTGTGGTGTACCATAGACATAATTTTCCTCTTATCTATTAGAGTAAACAAAAATAATCCATTTTATTTTCCTTTATTATTCCTTGACCTTTTTCGATATTGTGTCTAAAATAACCAATTAACGAACAAAGGCAATTCATACAGAATTTTGCTCAACATTTGTGTAAACTTAGCAAGTTGCTTTTTGGATGTATATAGATATTCTTAGTTGTTTTTTTTTAAATATAAAAAATATTTATTATTTCTATTTTTTTTTTTTTATTTAAACCAACCAAGCCACTCAACTGAAATAGACTCAAAAGTGTTAATTTGAGTTGAGTTTCAGTATTTGAGTTAATTGGAAATTTGAATATTGGCCTGTAGCTAAAATCATTTTGCGCAATGCTGTTGGTCAGGATGTGAACTTCAACATGTTGGACACGACCGGAATGGGCCTGCTGAAAAGCGTGGAGCAGCTGCTCGCTGAGATCTTCATCCCCACACTGAAGAAGATGAACCACGGCTGGGGCGAGCTGTCAAGCCCTCAGGCTCATTCGGTTAAAAAGGATTTTATCAGCTCTCTAGAAGGCTTTGTCTCTGTGCTCGCCGGGGCACAGGAGAGCCTGGAGGAGAAGGTGATGCACACACACATATGGTTTATATTGGTTTCACTACGTAAGTCAGGACTTTCTGTGGACATAATGATAAATGTAGCTAATTAATGCTATGCCTAACACGAACCCTAATCCTAACCTTTAACTTAAGTAAACAAGTGGAAAACTTTTGCCTCTTTTAGTTATTAAAAGAATTTTAAAAAAAACCAGACATGAATTTTATCGTGACATTTTTCCAAATGTGTAAATTTGTCCATACACTGTATGTGGCAAGTGTCCTGAGATTTCACGCCTATTATACCGATATTGATCCACATTCTTTTGAGGAAAGTATTTGAAATTACTGGGATCTATTTACAAGGTAGTTCTGTACTATAAAATATTAATGCAGCTGGTAGCCCAGGGACTACACACACACACACACACACATACACAAACAGTTTAAATCTGCCATCAAGGAGAGAAGAAATACACTCAACGGACTGACCCTATCACTCCAATTCAGTAATTCACTGTGGACATGAACAGTGAGAATGTTAAAAAAGGCCTTTGGTAAAAGTCACATTTGCAGTAAAATGACTTTTTTTTCTGATCTCCCAGGTGAACCTCAAAGAGTGTGACGCGTTTGATCTGAAAACCCTTAAAGGCCCCTCAGACTACACAGCAGTGGCCAACAGCACTGAAGCTATGGAGAAGATTGAAGCCTGTATGAAGATCTGGATCAAGCAAATCGAGCAGGTAAAAAAAAAGAAACGAGCAAACAAAATGATCGACCGATCGGAGACATTCCAATTGTGGTTGGTGTGGTAACATCATTGGCTCCAGTGTAAGAGACCGGGGTTCGATTCCCAGTCTGGGCAGCCAGTCTGTGCTACACCAATAAGGGTTCTTGGGCAAGACTCCTAACACTATGTTGGCCTACTTGTAATAGCAGTAACCTTGTAAGTCGCTCTGGATAAGATTGTCTGCCAAATGCTGTAAATGTAAATGTCATGACGTCTTCATTCTCCTTCGTAAGGTCCTAGCAGAAAGCGACCAGCTAAGGAAGGAGGCAGATGATCTGGGTCCTCGAGCTGAGTTGGACCACTGGAAGAAACGCATGTCTCGCTTTAACTACCTTCTGGACCAGCTTAAAAGCCCCAGTGTCAAAGCTGTGCTGGGGGTCCTCATGATAGCCAAGTCCAAACTCATCAAGGTGGCACTTCTCTAAAACGCAACTTATATGTTGTATGCTAGATAACTACTAGGTCCACTTACAGGCTGCCTTTGTTGATTTGTTCCCTTAGACTTGGAAGGAACTGGACATTAGGATCACAGACTCAGCCAACGAGGCCAAGGACAATGTGAAGTATCTCTACACGCTCGAGAGGTTCTGTGACCCCCTGTACAACAGCGACCCTGTAAGACGAACCATACTGTCTATACATAACACAACCAGGCTGTCCCTCTCTTATAAATACTATAAACTTAGATTTGCAGTGAAGCCTGAAACTTGGTATATACTGCATTTATTTCTTAACACAGGTGTCAATGGTGGAGGCCATTCCTGGGCTCATAAACGCCATCCGGATGATTCACAGCATCTCACGTTATTACAACACCTCAGAGAAGATCACATCCCTTTTTGTTAAAGTAAGAGACGGATTTTTTGTATTTGTACTATTATGTATTAGATCCATTAGGAAATTGGAAAAAGTTTAGATCATTTAAGTATGTGACTGATTTGGTAATGATAAAGAGAAAACTTATAGTTACTGAACTTTGCTTTGTTGCCCTAATGTGGACACCTGTTCTGTGTTTATCGCGTAATTAATTGATGTTTCCAGTATTTTTTGCGAAGTCTTGCCAGTCACATTGTGCGTCACCTGAGTGCTGGTTCTATAACTTGTTATATTCAGGTCACAAATCAGATGATAACAGCCTGCAAGGCCTACATCACTAACAACGGTACTGCAACAATATGGAACCAGCCTCAGGATGTGGTAGCAGGGAAGCTCCAGGCTGCCATTCGTCTAAACCAGGTAACAATATTGACCTCAAAATTGACTTTCTGTAATAAATGTCAGTTTTTCTTCTTTAACCAGTGCACTGTTTAATATATATTCAGTGAGTCTTATGAGATTATGCTTTGGTTCATCAGGAATACCAGAAGTACTTCCACAAGACCAAGCAGACGCTGGAGCAGAGCACATCCGAGCGGCAGTTTGACTTCAGCGAGATGTACATTTTTGGCAAGTTCGACACTTTCCAGAGACGTCTGAACAAAATCCTGACAATGTTCAGCACCATCAACACCTACTCGGCCCTGCAGGACTCCAAAATCGAGGGCCTTGAAACCATGGCGACCAGATTTCAGGTTGGAAGATATTCGAAACGCTTTCTTTTAACCATTCTGAATTAAAATACGTACATCTGGGTTCAAACACGTACCGCAGCATTACCTACAACTGGAGGAGAGCGTTTTAAAATGTGGTGCTAACCTGAATATTTTTCTCTTTACTGCCCCTAATGGACAGACTGCAGAAATGCAAGGAAAATGGGAGGTAACCTGAGGAAAAACCAAACTTTCTATTGGCCATTATACTAGCAGATACAGTGCATGTCTCATGCTCGTTCTAATGCATGTCCCTGCATGGTGTAACCCATCCCTTTTTTTTTTTGTACTCTTTATATAACATATTTATTTACTTACTTACTTGCTTACTTACCTAATTCATTTTCAACACCCACATAAAAGGTCTAAATGAAAAGCTAGTTATATGGTTATATCACCTCTAGGCTAATAGCATTCATCTCATCCTCCCATCACAATGCAGAGTCTATTCCCCTCCAGCTTTTTCTTCTTTTCTTTTTTTTTTTTTGAACAACGCTGCGGAGGTGTCTTAAAAGCCAGCAGACAGTGGACTTGGTGAATAATTGAACAAACGCTGATAAAGACCTAATATGATCCTCTGTATTTGGAAAAGCTGACAGCCCGTAACAGACCATGAATGTTTTATAGTCAGATGCTGTCCGGAGCTTGGTAAATTAGTGTAAAGTTTAACATTGCTTGAATCAATACGCTAATTTACGCAGACTGCAAACTAATGATAGACTATATGCACTAACATGCTGGTAAATAACCTTATGCAAAAAATACATTAATTAATTAATAAATAAAATAAAAATGAAAACATAAAGGAATGATATAGGGGGAAAATGGAGCCATTCTCTTGTCTCAAATGTCATACATTAGTCAATATGTGTTTTGGGGTCTGGTCTGCATTTCGAAATGCCATACTCCCATACTAGTTAGTATGCGACACGATGTAGTACGCCCGAATACCTAGTACATAACAGGTAGTATGTGAAAGGTTCCCGGATGTCCTAAGTATGCCATTTCGGTTTCAGCCTTACTCTTACTGAAGCAGCGCAGAACAAGCCTCAACATGAACTACGGGTGAATCGCAGGGCCAAATTAGAATTTGCGTTAACGGCACTATTTTTTAAAATCGTGATAATTTGAGATTGTGTTAATGCGTTATTATCGCATAAACTTCAACAGCCGTAATATATATATATATATATATATATATATTCTCCAAAAGGCAGAACTGTCTACAAACCAGTGGTTCCAAAACCCTTTTAAATGAGCAAATGACCCCAAATAGGCACTATGAATTCTTACTATTTAAAAAAATTCCAGATTGATATTATAGGTGTACTGTAATGTTGGCCTCCCTCTACATCAAGCTTTAAATTTCAACCCTGAAATGTTTTTGATTTCTAGAACAGAAGCATTAAACGCATTCTGCTGTCAGTATCTCAGATCTTACACTCAAAAGTATTTGTTAATCTTGATCTAGAGGTCTGGCCTACAAAACAGACCTTATTATAAGGAAATAATTATTTGATCCCTTGCTGATTTTGCCCACTGACAAAGAAATGAACAGTCGATAATTTTATTGTTAGGTTTTTAGAACATCACTATATATAAAAGACCTAAACTGATTTGTGTGAAATAAAAATTTGATCCCCTACCAAAACAAGACTTAGTACTTGGTGGCGGAACCCTTGTTAGCAAGCACAGGAGGAATTTTGCTCCACTCCTTTTTGCAGACCAGAATTAATTAAGGTTTTGAGGCTGTCACTTGGCAACTCGAAGCCTCAGGTCCAGCCACAGGTTTTCTATAGGCTCAAGGTCTGGAGTCTGGCTAGGCCACTGTTTTGCATCACTGTCATGCTAGAATACCCAATTTTCACTGTCCTGACTGAAGGAAGGAGTTTCACTGGGGATTTCATGGTACATGGTCCCATCTATCCTCCCGTCGATGTGGTGAAATTGTCCTGTGCCCTTAGCAGAGAAACACCCCCAAAGCATAATGTTTCCACCGGTGGTGGATGGTGTCCTTGGGGTCATAGTCAGCATTTCTCTCACGCCAAACATGGCGAGTTGAGTTGATGCCAAAGAGCACGATTTTGGTCTCATCTGACCACAGCACCTTCTCCCAAGCACTCTCTGAATCATTCAAGTGTTCATTAGCAAACTTCAGATGGGCCACTCATGTGCCTGTGTGTTACCAATGGTTTTCCTGGTGATTGTGGTCCTTGAGATCATTGACAAGCTCCTCCTGTGTACTCTTAATGCTTGGTAGAGAATCAAATACTTATTTTACTCAATGAAATGCAAATCAGTTTATGTCTTTTATATAAAGTGATTTTCTTTTGACTGTTGATATACTCCTACCATTAAAATTATAAACTGTTAATTTGTTTGTCATTGCGCAAACTTACAAAATCAGCAAGCGATTAAATAATTATTTCCTTCACTGTATATAGTGCTTATATATAACATATATTATTTGAGACATTTAATAGCGCACAAAATCTGTCTTTGCTATTTTTTTTTTATTTTAAATTGAAAACAAATCAATGAAAAACAAAAGATTCTACGTTTCTCTTGTGAGACCCAGTGCAGGGTTGCGAGCCATAATTTGAAGATCCCTCAAATAAACTTAATATAAGCAAATTTTGGGTAAAGTTCAAAAACTACAAATGAAACGACTCTTAATTCTAGTATTTAAAACTAGATGCTATGTACACCTGTTCAACACCTATAATCAGAGTCAGAAAGTTACATTTAAATTGCAAAATTTGGATCCCCAACATGTAAAAGTGTTTGCATGTATAATTTTCCTTTAATCATTCCTTTAAAATGTTGCGGTTTTATTTACTGCCCGAGTCAATAATCTGTGGTTTTTATCCAGAACATTGTGGTTGCGATGAAAAACAAGCAGTACAATTTCCTGGACCAGAGGAGGACTGATTTTGATCAGGACTATGAGGAGTTCTGTAGACAGACCACCCATCTGCATGTAAGATAGTAAAGCTATACTTACAGAAAACCATTCACCACAGAGAGTAGTGGTGGAAGTGTTTAAACGAAATCCATTTGGTTTCAGAATCAACTCAAGACGTTCATGGACAACACGTTTGACAAAATTCAAAATACTGAGAGAGCTTTGAACGTTCTGAAGAAATTCGAAGGGTAAGACATCAACATTGGCTAGTTGCACCTAGCCAGTTTAGTCACCAAAGTAAAATAGCATAGCTATTTTTACCCTATAATAACTCCCATCCAGCATGTTTAACTTTCTGACTTTGTTGCCCAGACTGGGTATCCCAGACTTGGGCATCAGTGAGAAGTACCAAAGGGTCTTGCAGAACTATGGCCGTGACATTGAGATGGTCTCACGCATTTACGGCAAGCAAAAGATGGACCCGCCTATCGCCCGAGGCCTCCCTCCAGTCGCCGGGAAGATCCTATGGGCTCGGCAACTGTACCGGAGAATCCAGGAACCGATGGAGCTCTTCCAGCAGCACACGGGAGTCCTTGATACAGCTGAGGCCAAACGCATCATACGCAATTACAACCGCGTGGCCAAAGTGCTGCTGGAGTTTGAGGTGCTTTACCACCGTGGCTGGATGGCACAGGTTGGAATTACTCTTACGAAACAGTCCATGCTGAATAAAATGCTGTAGTGTTCTTGTTAGAATCAGCAACATGTCTACAAGCACATGACTGTTGTTTTCCAGATCGAGGTGGCTAAAGTGGGCCTGCAGGCCTCTCTGCTGGTCAAGTGTGCTGAAAGCCGGGAGCTGTACGTGAACTTTGACCCCCAGATCTTGACCCAGATCCGCGAGACGGACTGTATGAGGAGGATGGGACTGGAGATCCCGCCGTTTGCCACAGTCTTGCAACAGCGACAGGACGTCCTGAAAAAGAACTACAACAATCTCCAGGTGGGTGGTGGGGTTGTAGTTGGCATGATACTGCAAGGCCTGGGTGTGGTTGGGGTGGTCTGGTGTGACAGAGGAATCTCTCGGAATGTTTCTTCCATGTTTCTTCCATGTTTAGGGGCAGCTGTGGCCTTGTGGTTAGGAAACAGGGTATTGTGACCGGTAGGTCCTGGGGTCAATCCCCGCAATAGACAGGCCCTTGAGCAAGGCACATAACCTTCCAACTGCTCCCTCTGGGGTCCTGGTTTAGGGTTGCCCCCTGCTCTGGGCGACTGTGTTTACTGCCCCCTAGTGTTCACTAGTGTGTGTTTCAAATGTGGAGATCACATTTCTCTGTGCAAACACAGTAGACTTTCACTATGTGGTACTAGCTAAGGACGGCTATTAATTTAGCTAACTTGCGTGTCTTTTAGATGGTGCTATCTGAAAACTCCAGAGTGAGGGCGAAGATCCAGCCTGCTTTCGAGCAGCTGCTCACACCACATGTGGCCAAAGTGGACGAGGCTATCCAGCCAGGCCTGACCTTGCTCAACTGGGCCTCGCTGAACATCGACAAATACCTTGACCGCATCACTGTTGCTCTGGGTAACGACCACATATATTTCTCCTACATATTCTTTTACATGCCTAAAGTCTCTATGTTTCTATGTTCCTTCTACATTTCAACTGCATGCTGATATACAATCACGATTTCCAAGCTTTACCTGTTGTAGACATGTAGACTAGAGAGATATCAGTGGGAGGAAAGACGCAAAACAGCTACTAATTGGAATCTGCTGAAAAAGAAAGGAAATGCTCGGGTCCTAACAATCGGACAGAGAACAGCTTGACTTTGGAAAACGACAGGAAGTTTGGAAAAGCTTTGGAGAAAACCCCAAAAAGAAAATTTAAAGTGACTCCATTAGCAACCACCAGAGGGCAAGAATAAAGGTATCACTTCATTGTACGGCAAGGGGCAGTCTTGGCCTAGTGGTTAGGGAGCTGGTCTCGTGACTGGAAGGTCCCAGATTTGATCCCTGCACAAGGCAAGACAAGACTGTGATGCCCTTCGGCAAGGCAACCAACTCCCCCAAATGCTCCCCGGGCACAATGGTTTGCCCCCTAGTGTTCACTAATGTCTGCCAGTTTACAGAGAAATGCATCAAATCTAATTGGGAGCAATGGCATCATGCAGCAAGACAATAACCCAAAACACATTGTAAACCCAATACAGGACTTCAGCAGGGGAAGAAAGTCAATAACCAAACCTTAACCCAACTGAGTATCATTTCACCTCATGAGGTAGAGACTGGAGGGAGAAATCTCGCAAAAACCATCCACTACATGAACTCAACAGTTAGTGATGTCAGTGGGTCACCAAGTGCAGTTGTTGATACTCAGGGATTTGCTACCAAATATTAAGTTATACATGTTTTACATGTGTTTAACACATAAATGTACAAGTGTATCAAAAATGCCCTTGCCTTTCCAATACTTTCGGAAGGGGACCCTATTTTACATCATACATCAATATACATGTCTCTCCAGAGGACTTGGAGCTGCTCCTGGACCGGGCGAACGATTTAGTGCAATTCAGGATTGACGCCGTGCTGCAGGAGATGAGCGCAGCCACGCTGTGCGCGCTGCCTGAGGACGAGCCTGTCACGTGTGAGGAATTTGTACGAACCACCAAGGTGCGTCCTTGACACGCGATACGCTCTGTATTTTATTTTTGTAATTAATTCATGACAAGCTTTTGTTTTACCTGATTTTTTTTATTGGCACAGGAGCTTTGCATTAAAGGAGCCCAGCTGCTGCACATTAAGAGTTCACTGGTAGAGGAGGCAGCCAGTGAGCTGATAAACATGCTGCTGGAAATCGAGCAGAAGGATGAAGACGATGAGAAGAAGGTCACGGACGAGAATCGAGCTGACAGCAAAGAGGGGCCTGCAGACAGCGATGGTGAGAGAGTGGATCTCTGCGTATTCCAAATCCAGTAGTCATGTCACATAGCACAGGTAGTGTACAGTACATCATACAGAGGACATACACAAGCAGTGGCCTTGTGGTTCGGGAACTGGTCTTGTGACCAGAAGATCCATGGACAAGACACTGCAGAGGTTTCCCTTCACTAGTATATGTGTGTGCGCCTCACTGCATACTGGATGGGAAAAATGCGGAGGTCACATTCCGCAAGCATAATAGGCCAATACTTCACTTTCACTTCACTTTCGCAACAGGTTGCATACACATTATGATATACAAAATCAGACAGCCTTTACAAGCAATCAAGTTAAATTCAGACAAACAAGACCAACAGCCCATGTTGAGTATCCGCATATAATAATGGATATTGTATAGGGATAATGGGAAAATGGGATATCCAGTATGGTGGACAGATTGTATACAATGTATGGTAAAACAAAATGAAATGGGATAGATGGTGTCCAAACAGTTTGGTGGACAAAATGGGAAAGGTTGTTCACAGATGGAGTAGAGAGTTTGGTGGAAACCTGGAATAGATGGTGTATAGAATATAGTGGGCAAAATGGGATCGATGGATGGCAAAGTGTGTTGGACTGAACAGGATGGGTAGTGTACAGAGCATACAGGGTGCAGACAAAATGTGTCAGACAAATTCTATACAGAGAGATGGCACACATAATAGAAAATTGCATTAAAAAAAAACCAGAATGGCAAAGACACCATTGAGAATAAAGGGACATGCAGCATAAGCAGGCTACATTAAGCGGACTACAATGGTAGAATAGAAGCAGTGTACTTAGGAGCGGACTCTTTTTTTAGGGAATCATTTGAATTTACTGTATTAATGTTCTATTATATTCACTTTCTCCTCAGCAGAAGAGGAGAGCAAATCTGACCCACGCGTGTATTCCCGTAACACCGCCGCCCTGAGCGCGGGACCTTCCTCTCCTCCGATGAAGAGGAAAAGGAAGCGACACATGATGGAGGTCATGGAGGAGGAGGCCCAGGAGCTTCTGTCGCATTTCAGCCACCGCAATTTAGACGCCCTGCTCCGGCTGACGCGCAACACGCTCGAGGCCCTGCGCAAACGCATCCACGCGTCCTCGCTCTTGCACTTTCTGGGTCAGCAATGTCACTCTCTGTTCAGATCTGTCCATTTTGGTAAACACGGGCAAACTGTATCATAGGAAAAGCTTGAATCTGAGAACGAGAGTCGGATGGATGGTGATGGAATAAATAAATAATTCACATTTGTCATTACATTTACATTAAGGTGCTTGAGCTGGAGTTACCTCAAAGCACGCTATCTTCATGTAACGATCCAGTATAATGATTGCTAAAGGCAGAAAGTTCAGTGCCTCTCGAACATCAGTCAATTCTGGGTGAATATCAGCTTATACATTTTTCATCATGAAATAAACAATTCATGGTAGTCGACGGAGATATTTGACAGTCCACAGAAAACTAGCTTCACGGACATCAATTAAACATCTGACAAATTTTTTATTTTTAATTAGATTAATTCTACTTTTTTTTTTTAATCTGCCTGATTTTTGTTGCATTGCGGCGGAAGCATGAATTTTAACATCACGTCTGAGAAAGATTACCACCGCCCTGGTTTGCCCTTTTATAAACTTTGCTGTTTTTTTGCCAGGCGTTTAAATTATGCACCTGCTTATTCCAGTGCCTTAGTCTAAACATGCCTCATTACTCCTACAGTGCTGATCTCCATTCCTGATTTCCCTCTGCAGCAGAACCCGAATCCACTAGCAGACAGAAGAGCGGCAGGCAGCAGCCCATCTTCCGAGCGGGAGTGTGTCTCTCCATCCCTAACATTGTCATGATGCCGGCCTTGGATGAGATCCAGCAGGCGTTAAATAAAGCCGTAGAGTACGTGGTCAGTGTCAGCAAGGGTGTTGGCCAGTGGAGCAAGGAAAGAATATCGAAGGTAGTATTGTCTCGTTGGTTAAAATTAGTTAAAAATAAAACCCAAAATGAAATTCTTAAACGTTTGGATAAATAAATATGTATTACATTTATATGTTGGGCTAATAGCAGTTTGGTCACCATCGATGAGTTGGACATCAAGTAATACAATATCCTGTCGTTACTGACTGTGCTGTGATTAACGCCACTTCCACAATTACTGCGTCTCTACTGTCACAACTGTCAGTAAAGTCACTATCTCCCATTATAGCATCACTACAGTCACAGACGTCAACAATGTGACTGTCCTTCCCATCAATAACATTGATTTTGGACTTTCAGTTGGATATAGAGGGAAGACCTGGTGGTATACTTAGCACAAACTGGTTGTAGTAAGCTCTGCAAGTGGCATTTTATAAAAGGTGGATAAACTACATCCCCATAGTCCAATCGAGGACAAATTGTTATCCGAGTAACAAAGTAAACCAAGCTTGGCCTTTGCAATTGACTGCGATTTGTCCACATGGTGAGTGAAGGATAATGAGCTGTTTAACCATATACCAAGATATTTATATATGCTGTAACCTGTTCCAGGATGGCTCCCTCACCTGCGGTGATGTTACAAGTAAATGAATCGAAGCATTACAAACTGCAAGGGGGGCATTATTAATATAAATAGGAAACGATGTAGGGCCTATTATTGACCCTTGTGGGACACCTTTTGTAATCTGTCCAGAGTGAGAGATTACATTTTCTAATTTAACAAGCTAAGTCTTAGAGAAAGGTAATCTCCAAACCAAGCTAAAGAATGATTTGTAAACCTGTGTGGTGCCCCATTCTGTTAATTAAAACAGAGTGGTGAAAAGAGTCAAAGGCTTTGGACAAATCAACAAATATTGCAGCACAGCGTTGCTTGGCATTCAATGCAGAATAAAGATAATTTAAAACAGACGTGACAAAACTATAACCAGGCTGACAAGCTCTGACGAGATACTGTGGTCATTTAGATAATTATTAAACTTTTTGTTAACCTTTTTGAAATACAAGGCAGTGTAGAAATAAGTCTGTAGTTGCAGTTGGGGTCAGTTTAGTCACCGCTCTTAAAAAGAGGCAAAACAATGGCAGAACATCTGTCATTAGGCTCTAATAAGTCTGGGTTAGAGCTTTCAGTCCACACTTTGGGCTGGTCACAACTGTCACAACTGCCAACAGTGTCACTATCTCCCTTTCCATCATCGCATCACTACTGTCACAACTGTCAGTAGTGTCACTGTCTCTACTACTAACAACTGCGTCAACAGTGTCACTACTGTTACAGCTGTCAATAGTGTCACTATGTCCAGTATATTCACCAGTGTCACTCATACTACCATCAGTAGCGTCACTACTGTCACAGCTGTCAATAATGTCACTATCATTACTATTATTAATACAGTCACTACTGTCACAGCTGTCAATAATGTCACTATCATTACTATTATTAATAGTGTCACTACTGGCACAGCTGTCATTAATGTCACTATCTCTGCTACTATTAATAGTGTCCACTACTGTTACAGTGTCATTAATGTCACTATCTCTGCTACTATTAATAGTGTCCACTACTGTCACAGCTGTCATTAATGTCACTGTCTCTGCTACTATTAATAGTGT
>JAOVVF010000044.1:2438634-2455289 GCA_028565595.1 Duopalatinus emarginatus
ATGTCATTTCACTGCATGTTGTACCGTGTATGACTATGCATGTGACAAATAAAACTTTGAATCTTTGAATCTTTGAAGTCATTGGGAGGGGCTTTTTGGTCACCGAGTATATGTCAACGGAGCAGACCAGTGTAACATTTCTGGAAAAGTTTTGCTGGTGTGGTTTTATGCCATGGTTGAGCTTCATCAGCATATACTCGGTGACAAAGAAGTGAAGATTTTGTGATGGTTCAGGTGGGAGTTTGATTAGATCTATGCTTGTTTGCTCTTCCCGAGTTCCACAGATGTTTGCTTGAATCCCCACGGCCCTAATTTCAACATCCTGAATTATTACTTTTATGTGAATTTTTTTATTACCTGAATGATTTTTACATGAACATTTATTACCTGAATTACTTTTTATTATTTTTTTATTACATTATTTTTACTTGTTTTTTTATGACTTAATTATTTTAACCTAAATTTTTATTACCTAAATCATTTTACCTGAACTTTTATTACCTGAATTATTTTTACCTGAATTTTTATTACCTGATATATTTTTACCTGAATTATTTTTACTTAAAACTTTATTACCTGAATGACTTTTTAGTTTTTATGATATTTTTATTACATTATTTTTACTGGAATTTTTTTACTGGAAAGTTTTTACTACCTCAGTTATTTTTACCTGAGCCTATATTACCTAAATAATTTTTCACTAAACTTTTATTACCTGTTGTTTTTACCTGAATTTCGATTACCTGTTGTTTTTGTTATCTAAATTTTGATTTTCTGATTTTTTTTTCTATCTCAATTTTGATTACCTGAATTATTTTCACCTAAACATTTATTACCTGAATTATTTTTACCTGAAATTTTGGTTACCTGATTTTTTTACAGAAATTTCAAGACCCAGATTTTGTAATATTTAAAATTTCACAGCTAAAATTTAGTGTCATAGCTTCCATTCATTGTTAACACTTCAGCTGAAATGCACAAACTTTATTGTGTTGGTGTCAAAACAAGAACAGGTAAAATTTCCAGAGACATTGCAACTAACAGTGTTATTTACATCTCATAAAACTGACTACCAGCACTTTGTGCCACATATTACACATCAACTTCATTCTAGCTGTGACTCAAGTCTGGAGTCATGGGCATGCAGAGAAGAAAAGCTGCTTGGAGACAAGGACGGCATTTACATTACATTGATCTCATTGTAATAGACGCTTTGTTGCCATGATATAAGTATTGTTTGGTCTGTTATTTACAATGAGACAGAAAGTGCACAAGCTGAAAGATGTGCTTATAGGAAACATAGATGATGCTATCAATGAATGGTGGAAAATTGATGAATGGAGTAAATTGGATCAATTGAGGAGAAAATAAAGTGGATAATCATGGCTGTACGGTTTATCTTGTCATCGGGTGTTGTAATTTATTTATAAATAACAGCAAAGATAACAGCCAGTGTTCTCTCAGTGGTCTTTGAAAATGTAGTGCGTGCTAGCTATCAGACCGTTATACAGTCAGCAGTTCAGGTGAAAGTCTTGAAGACACACTTCAGTCCCCTGATCTGTTTATTGCTTGTGTCGGGAGCCTAAAGCCTAGCAAGTTAGTAATCTTAGACAGGAACACTTGGCATCCTGGTGTGTCAGAAGCACTAAAACCTGGGATTTTAGAAGTGTCGGACACTGGTAGGTCAGGATAACAGAATAAGTGAGAACTCTCAAGCACAGAGAAAGTCAAGAGTACAAAGTGCTAACCAGTCTGGAGACTTGCGTGCTTTCAGGTAAGGAACCTTGAGTGCTGGTGTGTCAGTAGCCTTGACCTCTGGCAAGTCAAGTCAGAATTACCATATGCTGGCAAACTGGGAGTTTGGGGTGCTGGCATTTTAGAAGCTCCATATGCTGGCAAGACAGGAACTTTGAGAACTAGTAAATCAGTAGTCTTGATGTCTGGTAAGTAAGAAGTACCACATGATGCAAGTTAGGGGTCTTGGGTGCTGGCACTATAGGAGCACCATATGGTGGCAAGTCACGAACCTTACAGACTGGTGAATCAGTAGTCTTGACGTCTGGCAAGTCAGAAGTACCATATGATGGCAAGTTGGGGGTTGTGGAGTCTGGCACTATAGGAGCACCATATGGTGGCAAGTCAGGAACCTTGAGAACTGGTCAATCAGTAGTCTCAATGTTTGACAAGTCAGAAGTATCATATGCTGGCAAGTTAGGGGTCTTGGGTGCTGGCACTATAGAAGCACCATATGGTGGCAGATCAGGAACCTTGAGGACTGGTAAATCAGTAGTCTTGACATCTGGCAAGTGAGAAGTACCATATGCTGGCAAGTTGGGGGTCTTGGAGTCTGGCACTTTAGGAGTACCATATGGTGGTAAGTCAGGACCCTTGAGAACTGGTGAGTCAGCAGTCTTGATGTCTGGCAGGTCAGAACTTAGGAGCATCAAGCATGGGTAAGTTAGTAGTCTCAGGTGCTAACTTATCAGGAGCACCAAGCAAGTCAGGAGTCTCAAGCACTAGAATGTCTAGATTAATTCACACTGGCAGGTCAAGGGCCTGCCTTTCATGGCAAAGAGTAGTCCACTCTCTTACAAAAAGTGGTTAGGACTTTAAAATGTTCACTTTTCCTATATGGGTCTCCATCAAAAATGGTCTAGAAAGTAAAACCCTTTTAGAAAAACTGATCCCCCAGTTCCTACTCAAAGAACTCCAAACCTTAAGAGAGTATCTAAACACTGAAACACTGTATTGTTTAATTGACATATACATTCAAGGGTCTCTTTTTATCAATACCAACATCTATTGGTCCATTCATGCATTTTCCAGGGCCTTCCAGCCTATGACACCCCAGAGGTATTCGGCTTGCATCCCAATGCTGACATCACATACCAAAGCAAACTAGCCAAAGGGGTCCTGGACACTATCCTGAGCATCCAGCCAAAGGACAGCTCCAGTGGTGGTGGGGAGACAAGAGAGGCAGTGGTGGCTCGACTTGCCAATGACATGCTGGAGAAACTTCCTCCAGACTACGTGCCTTTTGAGGTTTGTCTTATTTTTAGTAACTTGTATCGTAGCTTATGGTGTAAGAACAATGTTATGAGATAATGATATGAGAACACTGACTCAAAAGAGGAAGGGTTTCTCGTTGAGCTCGGTTCCTCTCAAGGTTTTAGGGAGTCTTTTTCTTTTCACTTTTGCCTCTGGTTTGGTTATTAGGGACAAAGATAAGATGCCTATTTTATTAAGATATCTGTAAGCCAACTTTGTGAATGTTCATTGTTGAAAGCCTTGAACTGGGTTGAACGGAGACGTGTGCTGTAGCGCTTTCAACGTGTTTATGCCCTCTTTTATGTACGACTGCGGGTGCTTAAGAGACCAGCAGGCACTAATTGGTATCCACTTACTATTCCTCTCAAATCAGCAGTGACCCAGGGCACCGGCTGCTTTTTGCTCCCTCATTATGAACACTCTCTGAATCCAGACCTTTTAACTTTCTCTGCCTAAAGCTTTTACACATCGACGACCAGAGTAATCAAATCATTAACAGGTGATAGCCATTTAGAGAACATGTGCTGGGAAAATGTGTACTGTTTTAGATGACTATGGAGGGTCGGTACAAATGCACTGATAATAGATTCCATATAATGTGTTTGTGTGTGTGTGTGATAGGTGAAGGAGAGGCTGATTAAAATGGGTCCATTGCAGCCGATGAACATTTTCCTGCGTCAGGAGATCGAACGCATGCAGCGTGTGTTAGTCCTGGTGAGGAGCACGCTCACGGAGCTCAAGCTGGCCATCGACGGCACTATTGTCATGAGCGAAAACCTGCGTGACGCGCTGGACTGCATGTATGATGCCCGCGTGCCTGCCCGCTGGGAAAAGGTCAGAAAGTGGCCTCCAACATTTTATTATATTTATTATAACTGCTTAATATGTTGTACTCCATGTGGTTTTACTGCCTAATTATAATAATAATAATAACGAGAGAGTGCGGTTTCTGAAAAAACTGCGAGAGTGAACGCTCTGTGCCAATCAGACATCGCCCTTCTGTGACGTCACAGCTATAGCGCGTCTCATTGGAAGAGACTTTGCCCTTCTGTGACATCAACGTCTCTTCCAATCAGACGCGCTGTATCTTAGCACACTTCTCCTAAACATTCCGCATGTTCTACTCTTTGTCCCGTGCCGATATCTCGAAAACTGTAGGAGGAGGGACTGACAGAATATCAGGTGGAAAAAAAAAAAAAAAAAAATAATAATAATAATAACAATAATAATAATAATAATAATAATTTCCAAAGCCAAATTCATGTCTTTTTGAATTTTTTACATTTTCTTTTCCACAGTAAATCCTGTACATTGAAATCTTTTTTTTTTTTATACATTGCACTTACGTTTAAATATTTACAGATTTATGGATATTTTACTGTATTTGCAATGTAATTTTGAGCAGCTCTTATCCATTATACACTGCAAAAAATCTGTCAAAAAATAAGAAAAAATAAAAAGAAATCAAGAAAAAATTATCTGCCAATATAGTAAGTAAATTGATTTCTTAAAACAAGAAAAAGTGACTAAAAACTAGTTCATTTATTTTGCATAAATCTATTCAAGACAGTTCTTCTTATTGGAATCAGATGTTGAATTAATTTTGAGAAAAAAAAAATCAGCTCTAGTAATGCACATCTGTAGAACTATGAAGAAAAGGAAAGGATTCACGGCTTATATAAATATTAACACCATTGGTAATCTTGTGCTTAACACACTGGTCAGGTTTGAGCTCTTTCTGTTCAGAGCCATAATAGAAGAGACTGACTCGTGAATTATAACCAGCTGAATATTGATCGATTCCTTGTGCATGTCTGTGTGTGTGTCTTTCTTGTGGTCCATAATTTGCATTTATTACTTTTAATCCTGTTTGTTTTAGGCCTCCTGGGCCTCCAGCACTCTGGGTTTCTGGTTCACGGAGCTTTTGGAGCGAAACCGCCAGTTTCAGGCCTGGATCTTCGAGGGACGTCCCAACTGTTTCTGGATGACGGGCTTCTTCAACCCACAGGGCTTCCTTACAGCCATGAGACAGGTGACACTACACACACACATTCCAGTATTTCAGTACTTGTGGGGACCAGATATCACACTGGGATGCAAATATACACTTGCATTATAAAGTTAAGCCGATTTCAGAACCAGGTTTCACAAGGTCCTTTTTCGAACCGTGCAGGAGATCACTCGTGCTAACAAAGGTTGGGCCCTGGATCGCATGGTTCTGTGCAACGAAGTGACCAAGTGGATGAAGGACGACATCACGGTGCCACCACAGGAAGGCGTCTATGTCTACGGGCTGTATCTGGATGGAGCCAGCTGGGATCGAAGGAACTGCAGACTTGTTGACTCGAAGCCCAAAGTCCTGTTCGAAATGATGCCGGTAATCCGGATGTACGCCGAGAACAATGGTGAGACATGCTTGTACTGCAATCCTTGCAACAACGTAAATGGTGTAAGCTAGCACTGTTGAAAACGTTTTAGCTATACAGCTACTTCCAGTTAGAACATCACAGGGATGGCTGTGGGCTTGTGATTAGGGAACCAGTCTTGTGACCGGCAAGTCTCTGGTTTGAACCCCAGATCATTGACATAACATGATATGACATGACATGACTGATCTGCCTTGGAGCAAGGCACCTAAACCCCAACAGCTCCCCAAGCACTGTGAATAAAGGGTGGCCTCTGGTTTTGCCAGGTGTGTTTCACTGCCCCGGATTTCAGTTCTTGGCCGACAGGAGTGGAGCCTGATGTGATTTTGTATAATCAATTGTTGTAGTAGTTGCGTTGTTGTTGTGGTACCTGCCTCAATGTTCAACTGTGCTTTCTGATATGCTTTTCTGCTCACCATTGTTGTCAAGAGTGGCTATTTGAAGTACTGTAGCCATTTTGTCAGCCTAAACCACTCTGAGCCTTTCTCATCGCCATTGCTGCTAACTGGATGTTCTCACCATTCTGTGGCGACTCAGAAGAACTCTGCAAAGGTTAAAGTCTCTAGGATTTTTTTTTTTTTTTTGGATAATTGCACGAACAAGCAGGTGTACAAGTGTTTTGGTGATGTGGTTGATAGGCATGACACAATTTGCTAGTGGAGAAGACATGGAATACCCACATCATCTGAGTCTTGGGGTAATATAAGGTCTTGTAACAAAAAAGGGGCAGAAAGCCATCCTTTCATTCCCAACCCCCTGCAGCGCTTATAATTTAAATGTGTTCCAGCAATCAAGGTTAAAGTAATTTAACATTTGAATGATGTACACTGTATGCTTTTAAGAGAAAAACTGTTCTAAGCCTTGGGGTCTGTAGCGCTGGTACATAATGGTACAAAATGCTGATTGCAATACCAAGGAGTATTTATTTAGAGAAGTAAAATGCAAGGATTGGACATGGTTTATAGTGGTTATAAATAAGCACAAATAAATATACAGTGCATTTGTTGTGCTTGAAGGTTTGTGCATAAAATCTGACCTAAAACGTCATCAGATTGTCATACGAGTCCAAAAAAGTATATCAAAAGAACACAAATGAGACAAAAAGATTAGACTCTGTCCTTTATTTATTGAGGAAAATGATTCAATATTACATATCTGTAAGTGGCAAAAGGATGTAAATCCTTAAAATTAGCAAATAAATTGAAATTTGAGTCAAGTGTTTTAGAAAAGGTTACAAAACTATCTGTAAAGAGTTTGGACTCCACCAATCCACCATCAGACAGATTGTGTACAAATAGAGGAAATTTTAGACCATTGATACCCTCTCTAGGAGTGATCTGCCAACAAAGATCAGGCCAAGAGAAAAGGGAAATTCACTGCTGTAAAAAAAAAAACAAAAAAAACATGGCTGCCTGTTTGCAGTTCGCTAAAGATCACATGGTCAAGCCACTAGGCTACTGGAACAGTGTTTTGTTGACGGATGAGACCAAATTACTTTTGGTTGAACCAAAATCTTTTAGATTTAAATAAGTTATATTTGTAGAAATAGCAAAACACTGGATTCCAGTATAAAAACCTCATCCTATCTGTGAAACATGGTGGTGGTAGTAGGGCTGCGCGATATGATCTTAAATCAGTATCACGATTAATTGAACATTTTTTCTTGATTACGATTAATATACAATTCTTTTTATTTTTATTTTTTTTGTTCTTAGTTTACTAACACAGATTGTGCTAAGATAATTTTTTTCTAATAAAACAGAGCATATCTTTATGATTTAAATATAATCAAAGGAAATAATATATTATATATGAACTATAAATGGTTATTAATTTTTGTATTAAACAATGCCTTATGTGAAAGGACACATTTTTGTTTTAATGTAAATAGAGTTCTCTGACATAAAAAATAAATAATTTGTGTTTCTTGCAAAAAAAATAAAAAAAATAAATAGTTTTTAATCTCCTTTAACAAATATTATTTTAAATAATGTCACATCAAAAGTAGAAAATAACTTTATTTAATTTTAAATTAATTTTAATTTCTTGCTGCTCACTCTTGCGGCTCCGTATTTAATCACTTCCATGACGCTGGTGTGCTGAAAACTGGATGGTGCCGAGTCATGTGACTAGACACGTGGCGGTAGTGTATTCTTAAAGGGACAGTACATGAACACGCACAGCGGGGAAAGGATTAAGAGAAATTTTTAAAAACGAAATAACCGACACGGGCAAGATTATGTTGATTTAGAGGGTCTGGATGTCGGTTTTGGATATATTTCGATTAATTGCCCAGTGGTAGTATGATGGCATGGGCCTGTTTGGCTGGATCGATAAATTCCAAATTATACCAGCAAATTCTGAATGAAAATGTCAGGACATCTGGATCTCAGGAGCCCATGGGTCATGCAGCAAGAAAATGGTTCTAAACACACAAGATGTTTTACCAAAGAATGGTTAAAGAAGGATGATATGAAGGTTTTGGAAGGTCAAAGTCCTGACCTTCATCCAGTAATGTTGCCTGAAAGGAGTGAATTATAGGAGGAAGCTCACCAACATACAGAGGTGAAGCTGTTTCGTTCTGAGGAATGAGCTAAAATTCCTCCAAGCCAACATGCTGGACTAATTAACAATTACCGCCGGAAACATTTACTCACAGTTACTGTTATTACTGCACAAGGGAGTCACACCAGATACCGAAAGCAAAGGTTCACAAAGGTTTACTTACAGATATGTGATATTGGATTGTTCACCTCAATAAATAAATGACAGAGTCTAATTTTTTAAGTAATGCGACAATCAGTGCGACAATCTGATTGTCAGGTCAAAGGGCTCGCGAGATATATTCCAACAAAAAGTATTACAGTCCCTTCCCCCAAACACAACGCAATCAGAACGATTGCCGCCGCCACAGCTAATATTAGCTGAACATCTGAAACGTCTTTTAATCTTATTTCTTGTTGTCTTCAGGTGTTGTGAAGTTAAACATGATACTTTGTTTTAAATAGTGTATGTAATTTTAGAGCAGATTGGCCTTAATGAGATACAGTATAATATAAAAACGCAGGTTGGTCAGAGAACAATAATAAACTTGTCATAGTCTTGTCTATGCTAATAAGCTAAAAAACGTGTAAGACTGGGATTAATATAGTGCTGTTGGTCTCATCCTCAGGCGTGAAGGACCCTCGCTTTTACTCCTGTCCCATTTATAAGAAGCCGGTCAGGACGGACTTGAACTGCATAGCAGCTGTGGACCTGAAGACGACTCAACCACCGGAGTACTGGATCTTACGTGGTGTAGCTCTACTGTGTGACGTCAAATAACGTCCGTCCACTAGACGTCGATTGCCAAAGCTCTTATTATCGCTGACTTTATAGCAGTTTCTTTGTCTCTTGTAGTTGATTTTGACAAATTTATAGTCATTGTTCTTGTAGAAAACAAAAATCCTCTTTTTTTTCTCAATTCTCGAGACTCTTTACTGAAACCGGTTGCATAGAGCATCCGCTATATTGTGTAAGCGGTTACTATAGAAACGGTAAGCGCATTAAATATAGCCTCGCGATTTCAGAGTTGCTGTGTTACAATAATCATTAATCAACACCTTCAGACCAATCAGAATTAAGAATGAGTATAAACAATAATGAAACAACAGATATAATATTTTAATTAAAATCTGATTTTTAAACCCCGTCTCGCTTATGTTTTTTTTTTTTTTTTTGCTTGTCTTTTTGGTGAACTTAACATGCTAGGATGTTTTATACGGATTTGTATATAATTATTCTGCAGACAGCTACCTCACTGACTACTTTTGCAGGATCAGTGGTGTACCCCTGGGCTAATTTATTGCCAGAACTCTGTGTACTGAGGCACGCTTCAAAACATACAAAGCAGTGCATTAGCTTGTCTTTTCCCAGCATGCATCTTTCTCTTGCTTGACTAAACCGCGGGGCCTCTGCTGCTGCAGCTCGGGAAACGTGCATGCACAAAAAGAAGGGCACAGCTTAGGGCTGGTTAATAAGCAGGCATGATCAGGTGCACAAAAGCTTTTTATAAAACGAACTCATGAACCTCCACAAAACTGTGACGATCTGCTAGAGAAGACAAATCTTAGACAAGTTGTATCTGTTGCTAATGATGCATAATAATGTAATAGTGAAGGCACATGTTGTAGGGTGTGTCAGCCACCTTGAACCCCAGTCCATCATGTAAAAAAAAATCATAATCACTCGAGTGGTTCGTTCTGAAGGTAGGTGCATCTACAAAACGTGAAACCTGAGACGTATAATATAATATGTTCTGGTTATTTCTTTGTGTTAGTGTAGGCTGGGGTAGTTATTAGGCTGGGGTAGGTATTAGGCTGGGGTAGGTATTAGGCTGGGCTAGATATTAGGCTGGGGTAGGTATTAGGCTGAGGTAGATATTAGGCTGTGGTAGGTATTAGGCTGGGGTAGGTATTAGGCTGTGGTAGGTATTAGGCTGGGGTAGGTATTAGGCTGAGGTAGATATTAGGCTGGGGTAGGTATTAGGGTGAGGTAGATATTAGGCTGGGGTAGGTTTAGGCTGTGGTAGTTATTAGGCTAGGGTAGGCATTAGGCTAAGGTAGATATTAGGCTGGGGTAGGTATTAGGCTGGGGTAGCTATTAGGCTGAGGTAGCTATTAGGCTGGGGTAGCTTTAGGCTGGGGTAGGTATTAGGCTGAAGTTGTTATTAGGCTGGGGTAGATACTAGGCTGGGGTAGGTATTATGCTGGGGTAGATATTACGCTGGGGTAGATATTAGGCTGAGGTTGGTTTAGGCTGGGGTAGATATTAGGCTGGGGTAGGTATTAGGCTGAGGTAGATATTAGGCTGGGGTAGGTTTAGGCTGTGGTAGTTATTAGGCTAGGGTAGGTATTAGGCTGAGGTAGATATTAGGCTAGGGTAGATATTAGGCTGAGGTAGATATTAGGCTGGGGTAGGTTTAGGCTGTGGTAGTTATTAGGCTAGGGTAGGTATTAGGCTAAGGTAGATATTAGGCTGGGGTAGGTATTAGGCTGAGGTAGCTATTAGGCTGGGGTAGGTATTAGGCTGGGGTAGATTTTGGGCTAGGGTAGCTTTAGGCTGGGGTAGGTATTAGGCTGAAGTTGTTATTAGGCTGGGGTAGATATTAGGCTGGGGTAGGTATTATGCTGGGGTTGGTTTAGGCTGGGGTAGATATTAGGCTGGGGTAAGTATTAGACTGGGGTAGGTATTAGGCTGGGGTAGGTATTAGACTGGGGTAGTTATTAGGCTGGGGTAAGTATTAGACTGGGGTAGGTATTAGGCTGGGGTAGGTATTAGACTGGGATAGATATTAGGGTAGGTATTGGGCCGGTCAAAATTTCCCATAGGTGTTCTACTGGGTTGAGATCTTATAAGTGATCTTATCATTTTTAGCAAACCATTTTATAATTCCTCATGCATTGTCAGTGGAGGGTGGAGTCATCCCAAGTGAAAGTGAAAGTGAAATGTTTGCCTGCATAGAGGAATGTGTCCTCTGCATTTAACCCACACACACACTAGGGGGCAGTGAACACACTTGGAGTGGAAGGGGGCAGCCCCAAACCACAGCGCTCAGGGAGGAGTTTGGTGCCTTGCTCAAGGGCACCTCAGTTGTGTCTCACCCTAGGCTGGGATTGAACCAGTTTTTTTTCTATTCAAGGTAAGAAGGTAAGAAACCACAAAAAAAGAGATCAGAAGTACATATAAAGTTTAATGATTTTTTTTTTTTACAAAAAAAGAATTTTTTTACAAAATGGAAAAAAATAAACAATGGCATTAAAACATCAAAACACTTTTTTGGCTGTATTTGGTTTTCTTACAAAACAAAATGCTACCGTACATACATGTTGTACCCTGTGCACAAACCCTGCCTATGAGATACTACGGGAATGCTATCGCTTCGACGGTACATTCAAGGTCTCGTGCATCTAAAGGACAAGGCGAGGTTATTTACAAGCGTCTCTGGCGTTCGCGCTTAGTTGACTTTGTTGAGCTCGTCGGCTAACGGCATCACGTTCCCTTGCGAGAGCGACCTGGACATCTCTGTGTGCACGAAGTAGGTTTTCAGCTCGCCTTTGCCCTTGACGTTGATGATTCCTCGGCAGGAGCAGACGTAGCCGAGCGTCAACAGGATGCGACTCGTCTCCTCGGTGACCTTGGAGGGGACATATCAAAAGAAATTGTAGGCACGGCGATATACACAAAACACTTTCGTTTCTGCTCCAACTCAAAGATCTAAGACTTTTTTTTTTTCAAAAATTGTTCAAAAATTTGTCTAAGTCTGTGTTAGTGAGCACTTCTCCTTTGTCTAGGAAATCAATCCACCTCACAGATGCTGAGGTGTGCCTAAGGCTCGCCAAAATAAAAGTTTTGAGAGCGTGTGTAATTGGCATGCTGACTGCAGGAATGTCCACCAGAGGGCCTTGTTGCGAATGTCAACATTGTGAATCGAGTGCCCCATGGTGGGGGCGGAGTTATGGTATAGTCAGATGCAGGTGCATTTTACTGATGACATTTTGAATGCACAGAGATACCATGAGTAGTTCCACCGCCACCATGGGCCACCCGATTCCCAACTAGGCCAAAGGGGAAGTGCTCACTAACACAGATTTAGACAAATTTGTAAACAGAAAATGGCCTTTTGTGGACATAGAGAAAGTCTACGGGCAGCCTCAAACCACGGCGCCTGGGGAGCAGTAGGGGAGTTAGGTGCCTTGCTCAAGGGCACCTCAGTCGTGTCTTGCCCTGGGCGGGGATCGAACCCACAACCTTCCGGTCACGAGACCGCTTCCCTAGGCCACGGCTGCTGGTGTTCTTTCTCTTACATTGATTACAGAATATTTCCTAGGGCTGCATCAATACTAATAGTAATATCGGTCCGATATATTTAAAAAAAATAAAATGTTCCGATACCATCAGACACTATGTGACTGGTGTATGTCACAATTTTAACATGTCTTGACTTAAGTGAGCACCTGGCAAGCTAGGAAGCCGATAGAGCTCTGACGCACACCTGTAGACAGAACTGAACGAACCTGGATTTTCCCAAGCACTCCTGTGCTGTCCATTCGGCTGGCTACGTTCACCGTGTTGCCCCAGATGTCGTATTGCGGTTTCTGGGCTCCTATAACTCCCGCAATCACAGGTCCGTGATTGATACCTGAATATGAACAGAACCAATAGTTCTTTATCAATGTTAAAATTTATTTTACAGCCCAAATTTTTAGTAGCATCAAAAAGCATAAAAAAAACTTTTTGATGCTACTATTAAATTTGGGCTGTAAAAATTAATTTAAGATTAAAAACCTTTGGTTTGATCTGATTAGCCAAAAAAAACATCATTTCATGGAAAAATGAGCAAACCTGATGTTGGTGTTGGTGTGTGTATGTGTGTGTGCTGTACACTCCAGCCTTAATTGAATAGCTGTAATTGAATTGATTCCACGTTGGCCAATTCTATTGTTTCACACCGCCAAGCTAATTAAATTTACCAGCCGACTAAAATGACATAACAGTTAGAATGATTTAAGATCGCCTTTTTTTTTTTTTTTACACAAATGAATACAGAGACCTTGGCAGGACTGGATGAGCATGATTTATATATCAACAGTCTGTAGAAATAGTGATAATAATAATAAATCATAATAAATAGAACATATCTGATAAAGAACTGAGTTTCTGCGTGCAGGCCAGATCTCATGAAATCCCCCTATTTATGCTTGACTGGAGTCGGAGAGGTTGCGGCAATCTCACGGCTGCTTGATTTAAGTCCTGGGGAATTGCGAGCTCAGCCGTGGACTTCTGCCAGGCTCAATATGAATCGATATGAATAAGGAGGTGCTTCCTCGTCCGTAATTGCTGCATCAGTAAAGCTTTTTTTTTTTCTTTAACTCACAGTTACTAAAGTTTCACAATGACTGGCACGCTCTGTTCCAATTTGCAAGAACGTCGACTTCCAAAGTCAAAGTCCTAGGTCTAATACACAGAAGCTGCTGTGAATAAATGGACCTTGTCCAAGGAAGGCCGCCGTCGCAAAATGTGCAAAATCAATACACGTTTTAAAGGTTCTAAATTAAGGCTGATGGATTTTATTGGCGTAACCATCACGTCCAATTGGCATCGTTTGTCAGTATGAATTTCCTGCCGATTCCGAACGTACCGACTCGCAGCTTGAAGTCGTTGAAGGAATGCTTATTGATGACGTCGAGCTTCCCGACCAGCGCGAAGGCGAACTCCAGCATGGTGCCGATGTGCATGTACTGTCTGTCGTGCTCCTGAAAGAGTTGCACAAAGGGAACGAGTTAGAAACTCAAAGCCATTATAAACCCCAAAGACGTTTAGCCTGAGTGCATTGATGTGTCAAGAATGGAAAGTGATACTGTTGGGTTCCTCTTGAGACTCATTTCAGCTCATTTCATGGACCTTGGCAGAACTGGAGCCAGGGATGCATCAATACTAATACTAATACTAATATTGCTCCAGAACAAACCCAGTATCCAATACCATGTGACTGGTGTACACTGAAATGCTGGAAAAACTGGTGCAACACATCACTGTGTTTTGCGTCCACCAGTGTGTATATAATGAAAGCTATAATGATGTCGGGTTTGTGTAGCTGGCATTCCATGGTACCCCTGGTGCATCTGTCCTGCGTTCATTCTGGTGGGTTTTGACTTCTTCTGACAAAGACTACGAGGCACCACAGACGTCCAGAGACGCCAAATTATGGTTTGTGGTTGGTGTGGTACAGCGGTAACATCATCGGCTCCCATATGAGAGACCTGGGTTTCCCGGTCTGGGCAGCCAGTCTGTGCTACACCAATAAGGGTCCTTGGGCAAGACTCCTAACACAACGTTGGCCTACTTGTAATACCAATAACCTTGTAAGTCGCTCTGGATAAGAGTGTCTGCCAAATGCCATAAATGTAAATGTTTGAGGAACGTAGTTTTGGGGGTTTTGCCATCCCTATGTAAGCCACCAGATCTCAGAATTGTGCACCGATCTGCAGGACGTTATGGTGGTTATTGCTTACAGAATATTTGCGCAAACTTGTGGAGTCCATGCCCCATCATGTGCTACCAGTTTTACCAGTTTTGGCAGATCATAGTAAGACTAATAAAGATTTGACATTAAAATGGCTACAATTTGGATGCACTAGGTGAAAATTAGTGGAACTATAAAAACAAGGTATTACAGCATCTTCTTGCAGCATAGGCACATTACAATATGAAGACCAAAACTTGCAACAGGGGAGGGGTGGGCAGTGGAGACAACCCAGTGCAAGCAAGCAGCCATCCGGATCTGCTGCCACGTTCGGCACTGATCAAAGGACCGGTTTCGCCACACCGTTAATTCCGAGTACGAGATTTTGACATATGCTGGGTCAATACATATCTGGGTTCTTTCAGGTTTCCTCCCACCTCCCAAAAACAGATGGATAGGGCTACCCCTAGATGTGAAGGTACAGTAATCTCTTCTGACCAGGCAAAAGCTCTTATTAAAGATGGACTGTGAGAAAACCATGAGGATATGGCGAGAACGGCATATTATTTACCTGTGCATGCTCCGGGGTGGCATTTAACCCAGTAGCTGCCATGTATGTGCTCCCGATGGTCTTAATCTTCTCAACGCCACTAAACTTGGGCTTGGAGAGCAACTGCATAGGAAAGAGGAGTCAGTGACCAAGCCGTAGCATCGTTACTTTAGTCGGTAGTTTAATTTGAGAAGCAGTCACCTCATCGAAGTCTGCAATGATTTCGTTCAGCAGCCGGAGACACTCGAGGCCTTCTTTGTTAACGTCTGACTCTGTGTAGAACTCTTTGAAGTCCGGGATGGAGGCAAACATCACGCAGACGAGGTCGTAGGACTGGTGATACAAATCCTGACACGGACAAAACAAAAAAAAAGGAAGTGATTCCAAGTTACTGGAAACTGATTTGCGCTGCCAAGTTATTAGATGTTATTACAACTAATGGTGATCTTCTTTGAGGGCTTCTCCAAACCCAAACCCATAGGAACTATACACATTTGCTTTCCCCTTATAGCACAATTCCAAAAAGTTCTAGCCTCCTAAATAAAAACCCTTCCTGATGATAACTGCATTTAAAATGGACCCTAAGCTCCCACCTCGTTCTTCCAGTTTCGGGCCAGGAAGTGCTCGGCCACGTGAGCAGGCAAGACGTTCTCCAGCAGGACGCGATTGAGGTTCTCCATGGTCTCGATCTCCTCACACTCCTTCTTGAACTTGTTCTTCCACAGGAAGTCCAACCTACAGTAATATTCAGTCTGTTACAGGAGGACACAGAGGTGAAGAGACGGGAGGTCACCGAGCTCCTTTTACTGACAAAGACAATACAGCAGTTCCACAGACAAAGAGAGAGAGAGAGAGAGAGAGAGAGAGAGAGAGAGAGAGAGAGCAAGAAGCTACATTTGGAAGCTTTAAACCATAAAGCAAATGTACCTAGATAACCTACAAATAACTTATACGGCAGAGCTTTGATTTTATGACATAATAATAAAATGATAAACCAAGCAAGCAAAGCATTATGCCAAGGTGGTGACTTTTTCTGGATGGCATCTCCAGTGAGTAGGTTTTCCCCCACAGAAAAGTCTTGAGGACAGACGAATTTAAACCATTCATGCAGTAACCTATGTAACCCATCCATGCATAAACCAATACACACACCAGTGTACACTAGGGGGCAATAAACACACTTGACTGGAGCAGGGGGCCAGCCCCAAACCATGGTCTCTGTGGAGCATTTTTTACATTTACATTAACATTTATGGCATTTGGCAGATGCTCTTATCCAGAGCGACTTACATGGTTATTGGAATTACAGGTAGGCCAATGTAGTGTTGGGAGTCTTTCCCAAGGACCCTTACTGGTGTAGCACAGACCAGGAATTGAACCCAGGTCTCTCACATGACAGCCAATGATGTTACCACTGTACCACACCAACATCTTTGGTTTGTGGGGAAGTTGCCTTGTTCAAGGGTACTTCAGTCGTGGTTCAAAGCCAAAGCCAGTCATAACATTAAAACCAAAGTGTTCCGTGGTACCAAGATGTTAGCAACGGCACAAATGTGAACTATTTGCCTACTGTGTTTGCACACAGAGGAATGTGACCTCCGCATTTAACCCATCCATGCAGTGAAAC
>JAOVVF010000044.1:2522050-2539181 GCA_028565595.1 Duopalatinus emarginatus
GCTGTCGAAGTTAACGTGATAATAACGCATTAAATTATCGCAATAAAAAAAATAGTGCCGTTATTCTAATTCTAATTTGGCCCTGCGATTCACCCATAGTTCATGTTGAGGCTTGTCGCACGCTGCTTTAGTAAGAGTAAGGCTGCGTCCGAAATCGCATACTCCCATACTAGTTAGTATGCAAATCTAGTATGCGACAAGATGTAGTGCGTCCGAATACCTAGTATGTAACAGGTAGTATGTGAAAGGTTCCCGGATGTCCTTCTAGGTTGGGAGAGATGCTCCGCCAGCACACTATCCGAGCCTGACATATCCCATAATTCACTGCGAGCGAACTGAGAGCCTGTTTTATCCTTAAACGACACAGAGCGAGTTTATGATTTTCTATGTAGGCTGAGCTGAGGTAACATTTTTAATTACAAATGAAATTTAAGTTAATGAATGAAACTATAAATAATTGTCGAAGGTTGTTGGTAACATGGCGGATCAAGTGCGTCCGAGATGGTGCTCATGCTACACGCTCGCATACTAGAAGTGTATACTAGATTAGCGGTTAAATAGTATATAGTCGCTCCAACCTAGTAGGTATTATTCTAGTATGTTATTTCGGCATACTTGAAATCGCGTACTTCCGTACTGAACTAGTGTGTCCGAACATGTGAACATGTGTTCACCATTTTAATTGTAACATGTCACTTTAAAGCCTTATTCATTTACATAGATAAAAAAAAATTGTGATTAATCGCGATTAACTATATGAAATTCTGACATTTATCGTGATTAAAATTTTTAATCGTTTGACAGACCTAATATATATATATATATATATATATATATATAAATTCTTAAGTGTGTCAATGAAACATTACCAGTAACTTATTAAATTAAGCACATATAGTTTAAATTTTTATCAACACACAATATTACAGTACACCTTAAATCTGGATTTAAGTAAGATTTCATTCAAATATTGTTTGGACAGGGACATCCGAACCCGTCCTAGTTGACAATCAGATTTGTGACCAACACCTGTGTTGCACTCACAAAGCATGTTATTTGCATAATGTGACTGCCTTCTTAGAATGCATTACTTTTCATCTTAATAGTAAAATTTCGGCACATCATTAAAATAGAATCAAAAGAAAAAACATAGTTTATATGTTTTTAATAGTGTTGTACATGATAAACTCCGGTAAAGTTTTGATTTGATTCACAGTGCTTGCTGTAATTCAGATGAACCTTAAGCAACGCAAAACAATGTGTATTTTTGACTGAACAAATTTTGAAGCACGATGTACTACAGCTTTAGCATATTTTGAAAACAAACTGAATAATCAAAGTCTCTGACCTGGGGACAAAAGCAGTGTCTGAGGCATTATTTTAATCAGGAATAGAGCTCCAAAGTGGGCTAAAATGCCCGTTATTCATGACCACATTCTCAGACACTGTAGATCACAGCAGCATAGCTGCATATATCACAATGTATTGAGTTATTGTGGATTATGGAACAAATTCACAAAGCATGAGCTCATCCAGTAAGTTGACAGAGGGAAATGTTTCCAGAACATACAAACTAGAAATGTTACTAAAAAAAAAATGATATTGACATTAAACAGAGGAATGCAAAGACTTTGTTTTTGTCAAGCATGCCAGCATTAGTTGAAACTGAAAATGAGCATCTGGGATCCCGTGGGTTGCAATAAATAAATAAATAAATAAAACAATTAAATAATTAAAAAATAAAGCACAAGGGTTTTTTTTACTTAGTTGCCCATAAATTCCAAGAACGCACATATGGCACAGAGTAGAATTTTGTTAGTAATTGGAAAACAGGTTTCAGAAACAGAAGCAAGCCCTCTGTTGCTGTCTAGTGCCTCGTTCTGCCCCCTCACTTTAGCTTGGAAGGTTTTTTTCACCATTTTCAAGAACTCATGTGACTGAATTTCTAGTTAGCAGTTAGTCATCTTGGAAATGAGCTGAAAGGATTTTGGAAGGCATGTGACATATACAGTTAAAAACTGCAGAGGTGCCTAATCGATGTTATACATATCATACTGGGGCTGGGTCCTGGTTCTAAATAAAAAAAAAAATATATTGGTAATTTTTAGATATCTGAATAAATACGAAAAGAGATCATAATAAATTTCATCATAAAAACTTTAATAAATAGAATAAAAAAATTAAACCATATTATACTATACTGTAAATCAGTCATTTAGACTTTACAAAAAAAAAAACTATAATTCATCCTTAATATGTGTACCTTAAAATAAAGCATCACCCACAGCTGGCTACTCTGGTATTTAACAGATGGCACTTTTTTCCAGAGATTTTTCAGTTTGTTTATCTAAGAATGAACTCACAAAAAGGGGAGGGACTACAGAGCTAATGTTTATAACGAGTAGTAAGGGATGGTTTTAGGATCAACGTCTGAAAGCTGTTCAGTCTTCCCAGCAGGTAATTATAAATAATAAATTGAACCAAAATGTATGAAATTTTTGATGTTTTTAGTAAAGTATCTTAACTTCTGTACTTGTTTTATCTAAGCCTGGTGTGCCGGCATGGAATCCTCACTCCTGAACGAGTCACGGAATGCCTCCCAGTTTACGGAATGCAATAATCATTTATATTTCTCGCTTATGGGGATGGCGGTGTCTGTTATCTGTTTCGTACTAGGTTTTCCGACGACGTTATTTACATTAAGGGAGCTGTACCGGAGGTCGTGTCAAAACATGTCGAATGAACTTTTTTATATTAACACAGCCATGATTAATCTTATTTACCTGCTTATTATTCCTTTCGATATCTTAAACATCAAGCTGTGGAAATATAAGCCATTTGACTGCATTGTCAGTATCACAGATGCCTTGACTTTATGTGCCAGACCACTTTTTATGGCTTGTTTGTGCGTGGATTGTTATTTTGCCGTGGTTCGCCCAATAGCATACAGGGCGAATAAAAAAATCATTATCAGAAAGGCCGCATGTGTTTTTGTATGGCTGAGCACAATCGGGTTCAGTTCACACAAATGCTGTAAAATGCAGGAGTTCCCACCCCCTTTAAACTCGGCTCCTTTGATATTCGCACTACTAGTCATAACCTACTGTAATTTCACCGTATATCAAGTGCTAAGGCAGGTAGACCTGACAAGAAAAGACATCCATCCGCAGAAGAAGCGAGTCCTTCAGACTATCTTGATCAGCCTAGTTATGGTGTCTGTTGTCTACCTTCCACCAGTGGTCATTTTCTCGTTCGCGGACTTGATCCCACTCAGCAGGGAAATGCAAGAGTGCACGGTTGATGTCTTCGGATATATGTTCCCAATGTTGGGATGTGTCATGATGCCTGTTATGTATTTGAACAATGTGGGTAAGCTGAACCCTTTAAAAGACTGGTTGAAACATCATTTTCGGACCTGATGCAGCATCACAATGCATCTCGTGTATCCATGGTAACCCATTAAACCATGAGCAAATTCTCATCTTGCAAGAGATGACCCTGGATGTTTATTTCTTGGGCTCAGTGGATTGTGGTCATCCATATTAATGCAAGGAAAGGTAACTAATTTATATAGGGTTCTAATACAATAAAACCATGAGATGCTTATCAAGGTCATGAAATCATGAACTGTGTGCTGGACTTCATTACACCTTTTTATTGGCTATGATATTGCTATTTTGTGCATTCTACTGTAAAAGTACTTGCAGGATGAGCTGAATGATCAGTCATCCGGTCAAATAACTGCAGCTCATTTACAGTTTCTGAATACATTACTGTATTTACACCTCAGTACATACATATAACTCAACTCTGAATATGAGTAATCAAAAATAATTAATACGCTGTATAATGCATGTATTTAAACTGAAGCCGCAATGGATTCTTATCACCACCTGTCAAACCCAGACTCAATGATTCTGTACTCAGAATTTTTTTTTATTTTGGTAACATTGAGTGCATTCAAATATTTTTCTGCTAGTATTGAGTAATCACGTTTATCATTTGACTAGCAAATGTGTGTTAAATGACCAACACCAATCATTTATATAAAAGAAATCACTCAATGTCTTTGAGAAAGTGTTTTTTTCCCATCATGTGAAACCAACCCAAATACGACCTGGATCGCTGGATTCTGAATTGACCTCATTAATAAAGTAGGCGTAAGAGGCTGAAGTTGAAATGACAGTACGAAAAATAAAAGATGTTAAACTTTCCATGTCCATAAAGAAAGCTAAGTACATTACTGATTGTTAATTATTGCTTGATATGTCATTTGTGGAATAAATATTGTCTTTGATGAGTCTGGTTGGATATTTTGTTTGTACACCAATTCCAGCACTAAATACAAGACACTATGATGCTAATGGAAATGCTGCAACAATAGGTGTCCAGTAATGTCTGTGCCAAATTAAATCCAATTACGGACATAACGCAGCTTTACAGAAATTCGGCTATAGCTACAGACCCATAATGAGAGAGCCAGAGGCAGCACTAGATGGGGAAAAAATGAGAAATGGTGGCACATGTTCTCATTATTAACCCTAAACGTAACCCTGGCTGTGAGATGGGTGAGAAAGGGTGGGCAGCAATCTGCATATAACAACAGTTGGCTACAGTCAGTAATTGCTGAGAATAGTCCAGGGTTAAACATCTACCTGGCTCAAATCAGGTAGTGCACATTGTCAACCGCTAGCAAGAAATTCTCAAGTACGACAATAAGCAAATTACTTGCAGTCACGCTTAGATTATTGCAAGAGGGGCAGCTGTGGCCTAGTGGTTAAAGAACTGGGACCTTCGGGTCACAAGACCAGTTCTTTAACCACTAGGCCACGGATGAGGCACCTCCAACTGCTTCCCAGGCACCGTGGTTTGAGGCTGATTAACCTCCCACAACCTCCGACTCCTAACACTACGTTTGCCTTGTAATACCTTGTAAGTTGCTCCAGATAAAAGCATCTGCCAAATACTATAAATGTAAATGTTTGCCTCATCAATCACAACAATGTCTGTAAGACTGACACATGCAGACCTTATTTCAGCAACGAAGTTGCATGAGCAACGGTTTGAAAAGACTCGGCATGGGAGGCAGCACATGATAGTCTTCGCCCTCGCTGTTTGGTGGCTGGCATGTGATTAAAAAAAAATTATTAATGCGTATTATTTCCATTTCGTGTGTTTCATTCTGCAAAAGCAAATTTTTGCATTTTTGACAAGATAATGAAAACCCTAATAAAAAAAAACGAAGATAAAGGAGGGACTTTATCTGTAGGTGGGACTACAATCTACATAACACTCACTTTTAGGCAACATTTCCCAACATCACTGGAACCTTTCTGGTTGTCTGTGCACTGGAAATCATCTAGGAAAAAAAAAATGTCTGAACCACCAGTGCAGAATTTATCCTCCTGGAATGAAACCAAGGTTTTTACCAAGTTTTTAAAATGTACCCCGCGGCATACAGGGATTCAGATGTGGCTATTTTGTTGCTGCATGTGCTTTGTCCTTGGGATTCCGACATCTCTGGTGGTCCTGCGAGAGCTTTTCCGGCGACGTCGGCAGGGTACAAGCACTGATTTCTTCATGCTGAACCTTCATTTCACCGATCTGATCTTTTCCATCACGCTCCTCCCTGCTATCTGCAATGTACTGGTGGCACAAATCCCATCCTTTTCTCTTTTTGTTGACTTTGTTCATTGCTTACCCATATGTGGAAGACCTTTGTTGATGTCTTGTATTTGTGCAGAATGCTATTTTGCAGTAGTTCATCCCATAAAGTACAAAAACAGTAAGAACGTATGTATAATTCGGAAGGCTGTCACGTTCACGGTCTGGTTTCTCGAGTTTTGGTTTGGGGCGCTCTTGTGCACTGTGAATGAGATATACACTAGTTCATTGATCTGTGCTCCGTTAGTCGTGGCCCTACCCGTCATAACGTTTTGTGATATTTCCATACTTCGAGCTCTGAAAAAGCCAAATCAGTCCGGAAACAACAACATCCATCCGCAGAAAAGACAAGCTCTCGAGACCATCTTTAACAGCTTCATCATGACGATTCTTGCTTATCTGCCACCGGTAATCATTTTCATGCTTACAGACGTCTTGCCAATGAGAAAAGAAGACATCTTATGCACTGTGACCCTTCCTGGGATTTGCTTTTATGTTTTGGGATGTGTCATTATGCCGCTTCTATATCTGCACAGTGTAGGTAAGATGAATTATTGTCAATCATGGTTGATGAAAAGAATCAGGAGGTGAAAAGATGATTTTCTAAAGTGGATATAAAAGTCGTTTTTTTAATGTAAAATTCTATAGAAAAGTAATCTTTCCACCCCGTCTACCCCTTGATATTCTCAATGCTAGTTATAACCTACTGTGATAGTCTTAATTAACCTAGTTATGGTGTCTTTTGTCGACATTCACAGACTTTATGCATAAACTTTAACTCTAAATATAAGAAATTAAAAGTAATTTATAACCAATTTACCAATACACCAATATATAACCAATTATAACCAATTTATAATGCAACTATTTGATATATCCATAATGGATACTCATCAGCACTCCTGACTCCTAATTCTGTACCCAGATTATTTTTTTTTATTTTAGTGAGATTGAGTCTTTATTATGTAAATATTTTATAATAAAGAGTTATAATAGTAATGTGTAATCAAATCTATCATTTGACTAGCAAATTTGTGTAAATGACCAACACCTGTAATTTATTAAAAAAAAAAAAAAAAATGTTTTTTTGAGAATTTTTTCCACATTTCTTTCATCATGGGTAATGGAAAATTGACCCAAGGTTCACCTATCATCAGTGTTGGAGGTAACACTGTGCTACAGTAATCTGATGACTTTATTCATCAACATAGTAATACAAAGGATTACACTTCAATATTGTGTAATTTTATTACAAACATTAAAATACACGGGTTGTGTTTTTGGTTCTAGTGTGTATGTGATTATTTGGAGTTTTACAGTGAAAACAATGGTTTATTATACGTAACTTTTTGTAAATTCTCTAAAAAATATTGGTAGTCACTGGAAGTCTTGGTATCTCTCTAAAAGACCTGTCTAATAAAGATAAATTACAAGTTTGTACTGTTTCACAATCCTTGCAATCCCTGTAACACACAAAATAAATCAGAACTTCACCACTAATGCTTTAGAAGAGTTTCAGCTAGTTATCAAACTTCAGATTTAGTGGTCAAAAAGACGACTCAACAAAAATGGTTTTACTTTAACCTCTGAAAAGGACTTTTATTATTTATTTATTATTATTATTTTTAATGCCAGAAGCCTTTTTGTCCTTAACAATTAACAATAAAACTGTAATAATAATTTTTTTTAGTTTATAATAATAATAATAATAATAATTATTATTATTATTATTATTATTATTATTATTGTTATAAACTAATATGCATATTTCTAAATTCATTTTCTTGTCAATTATACCTTTAAATACAAATATTGATGAGACTCTTATTTTGCTTTTACTGATATAATTTGTCAGTTCTTATACTTGCCTGTCCACATGTCTGTAATGTCGCAGTGTTTTGAGGGACCCCTGAAGAAGTGTTTATTGGACTTTATTTTTCTAATTTTTAATAACAGATTGATTTGTTCTAATAAAAAAGCACCATAAAGAATTTAAGTTCATTTTTCTGTCGATTTTATTCCAGTAAATTTTTTTGGGTTTTAGAATGTAACTTAAAAGTAAAGTCATTAGTAATTGGATGACATTTTTCAGAAACTAATTAGTAAAATAATACCATTGCATTTTGAGTTCAGTAATGAGGAATCAGTAATGGATGAGTTTTCTAAAGTAACTTCCCCAACAGTGTATATGATTGGATTTTGGAATTGAGTTCATTGATGAAGTAGTAGTAGCTGAAGTTGAAATGAAAGTACAAAAGTTCTTGTTTTATTTAAACTAAAGTTGGTTTTTTAACTGTTGAAGATGTGAATAAGGAAAGCTGAGTACATTACTGATCGTTAATAACGGCTTGATATGTAATTTGTGAAATAAATATTGTTTTTAAAAGACAATTTTCTTCTCATAGTACACAATCTGTCCTTTACAGTAAACTTTGAATAATTTCAACTTAGTATTTCATTAATCTGGTTGGATGCTTCATTTCACACACCAAATTCCAGCACTAAATACAAAGCATGTAGTTTGTTACTGCTATGACTGAAATGGTCCAACCTAAAACAATCACCAGCTACTAATGTTCTATGTCATAATTATTCAATTACATTACATTAGTATGTTTAACCATGTCACAAAGCAGCTATAAAGAGGATCAATAGATGTGAAAAAATTATATAAGAAAGAAACCTTTAGAGAAGTTCTTTTGAGCAATATACCACACAGTTGTAGAGAGAAAAGTCTAATAGCACTACATTGGTAATGTTGTAGTGTGGCAATATATGAAGAGGTGACAGGGATCACAGCAGGAGGTCCTAAGTATAAGTACGAACCTACAGCAATGATGTTACACAATGCACGGCAGCATTACAATGAAGAAGCTATTTCGAGTTCTGGCTATGAAATAAAGGGATGGCAGCAAACTGCATAGAACAGCAGTCGGCTACAGTCAGTAATTGCGCACCTACAGAGAATGTTTATATTGTAAGTATATAACCTAGGGTTTTTTCTTCTATGTCACGGGATGCGTCATTATGCTGCTTCTTTACCCACACAGTGTAGGTAAGATGGAGAATTGTAAATCACGATTGTGGGAAAAAAAATCAGGATGTAAAAAGTTGTTTTTGGGGGGAATATAAAAACAAATGACACCAGTCTGTTCAATTGAAATGTAAGTAATCTAGATATCCTGTGTACCTGAATTTGCATAAAACCTTTAATTCACCTCAATTCTGACTGATCTGAAATTTTACTCCAACATGCTCATTTTAATATGTTATCGATTCTATTTGATGTATTGAAATGACAGCTTTATGTGAATGCTTGAAATAACGAGTATTTAATTTAAATGTGTGGTTAATGGGCCAATATTTCACCTAACATGCTGTTAATAATGTTCAGTGAGATTTCTGTAATTTGTCAGATGATGTATGCATCAGCTTTGCATAACCTAATGCGGTAATTTGTCACCATGTTTTATTTTTTCTCTTGAGGCAAATAAAAATTTAAACACGATTTTACTATTGCTGTACATTTTCTTACTTGGGATTTTTAACATACAAATATAATATAAAATATGTACAAATATATATATATATATTAAAGCTGTCCATATGGTTTCTTTTTTAATTAGTCAGCTTTTTAACATACACTTTATGGCCAAAAGTATTTGGACACTTATCCATCACACCCATACTATTTAATTAGAGCACCTTAAGATTTTAGAAAATGCCACTGAAGGAGGACACGCTACTTTATAATGTTTTAAAGTAAATGATGTCTAGATATAGGTGCTGATAAATCTTGTGTTTTCATATGTTCTATGGAATGTAGTGATAAATCTCAAAAGGACGACATTACAATAAAAATGGGACAAAGTGCCGTTTATTAATACAACGATAACGGTAATCATTTCAAATTGCTGCGATATAAGTGGAATCAATCAACCTCGGTGTGGTAACAGTAACTGGAAGTGTCCATCCAATGACAAACGTCATAACAAGCCAAAGACAATGGACATGAATGTGTTCACCTGCTCTTTACTACAATCAACCACTTGCTCAAGACAGGTAACGTTAACCAGAATCTTTTTTTTTTTTTTTTTTTTAATTGTTGATATTTAACATAACATAGTAAATCTGATCAACCAAACAGCACTTACTTGAAAGTTGAAGACGGATTTGTGTATTCATCAGGATCTACTGTAAATGAAACAGCTTTCCTGGCACAAAGTCAACCCTATATGTGATTGCTGTGCTGCATACAAACAGCTTGCTATGGCAGAATTTAAGGATATAGAAAAGAAAGCCGTGATTTATCCAGTGCATTATGTACACACACACACACAAAATAAATATCCAATAATTTATGCTGACAATTTTGTCAAGCGTTTTTGACATGTCTGCATCACCAGTTTCCAATAACTGTAGACCTAACTGCATAGCTGGTAATCAGTTGTATGTTTAGACAGCGTATTGACCGAGCTCCAACACGCCAATGCTGTAATCCTCCACAACCCCGTGAGAGCCATACCTCATTCTCGGATTTGGATAAGCAGCGGAAAGAAAAGCAGAGTAGGACGAGCAAACGCATTGACTGACTCTTTACTCCGATTAGATAAGATAATGTTGGATATTAGTTATTATGTCCTTCCCTACTTTCAGTGCTGGTTAACATCATCATTTGAGACGCCAGTTTTAAGAAGCTAGGTTTAATAGTAGTCTCAGACAATGTTAGCTTGCTTAAATGAAATACACTGGAGGTCAAATAGTAAAATAAATAATCTAATAAGAAAGAGGAATTGCAGATGGGAGTAGTAGGAGAAGCACTAAGAGATGCCCAGACACTTCCAGAAAACATATCTGAACCATAATGTTTTACATATCAATTTGTCATAAGCAGAAAAAATATTGGAACCACT
Source organism: Duopalatinus emarginatus (assembly GCA_028565595.1). Classification (NCBI taxonomy): domain Eukaryota; kingdom Metazoa; phylum Chordata; class Actinopteri; order Siluriformes; family Pimelodidae; genus Duopalatinus; species Duopalatinus emarginatus. The sequence continues at coordinate 2,532,628 of JAOVVF010000044.1, forward strand.
TGCCTCCAAAAGTATTGGAACATCATTGTTACAAGTAAACATCGGCACGATTTAGTCTTAAAATAAAAAGTTGGCAATGAATATCCAAAATTTCTTGGTAAAAGTAACAATGCGGTCGCTTATGAGTTTGAAAATGCCTGTAATAAACCTGACACATAGCTTGGACGCTATTGCCAGTTGCTATTGAACGCTACTGCTATTGTGTTGATATTACACATCAAATATTTTCTCTGTGTGCTACACTGTAAAGCAGGCCATGGATCGAACCTGAGCTGAACCCTTGTATCTAAACGGGCATATAATGACACTTCATGATGAGGTGATTACCAGCAGGTGATGAGTAAATTATTAAGTCATGTATGAACACGCGCATCGCTGCATCGTTAGAACTCGATTTCTATCTCTGCTAGGGTTTCATCGTAAACAGATGCTATTGTCTAAAAGTTCGACGTAATTTAATTTGGTCCGTGTTCTGCTTTAGTACCATGAAATTCAATGCCGCTAACTGAATTATGCAGAATTGCTCGAAGAAATGAGCCTGTAGTCAGGCAGAGTAATCTTTTCATTTAAACGTTAATGCTGTAATAATAGCAGATGGCTAAGCGCTGGTACTTTCAGAAAACATATCTGGACAATGATGCTCTACATATCATTTTGTCATTAGCAGAGAGAGAAAGAAAGAGAAAGACCCTCAGGTACCGTTCCCTCCAAAAGTATTGGGATAACAACGCTTTTTCTTTCCTATACACTGAAGATTTTACAAAGAAATTTGGAGTGTGATCAGATTCAACACACATGTGAACTAAAAATAAATGTTGGAAAATTACACTTTTTTGACACATAACACATTGTTAGAAAGAGAAATGAAAACATTAATCAGTAGTTGAGCTTTAACGAGAAGCTTGTACAATCAGCATATTTTTAGACAAGTCATCTTTTCAGATTAATATCTTATTATGTCACCCCAGTTACTCATTATTTTAACACGCTATCTTGCAATGCTGGTTTAATATGTTATCTGGTTTAATGTTATCATTCAACCCAACAATTTTCATCTTAATAACCGGACCCACATATTAATCCATTATTTCATCTTAATATCAGCAAAATTATTACTTTAGCTTAATATCTCATTATTTTAACATATCTTGTTATTTCTGCTTAATCACTCAACATTTTGACATTATCTCATTATATAAACTTTTTCAGCATATCATGTCATTAATTCAGCTTAATAACTTTGTATGTCCATATTGTATCACATTATTTTATCTTCAAATGTTATTTCAAATATACAGTATTATTTCATGATTTCATCTTAAAAAAAAATTTTTCAATATAAAATGTATTTAAACATATACTATCTCATTAGTTCTCCTTAAACTCTGCATTGTGAATATACAGTATTGTCTAATTATTTCATCTTAACTCATTATTTTAGAATATTATCTCAATTTTCATCTTAATCACTTGTTATTTTAACATAGATTATCATTTCATATTAATAACCTAATCTGACATATTCTCACCATTATACGTAGCTTAATGTTTTATTATTTTTAAATATTATATCATTATTTTTACATATTTTCTTATTTTATCTAAGCAACTCAAAATTTTAACATATTATTTCACGTTAGTTCAACAAATTTTTTATCCTAACTTGTTATTTTGGATATACTGTATTATCTAAACCTCAGTATTTTGATATTATCTCATTATTTTATCTTAATAACTCCTAATAACTTAATAACTAATTAACTAATTATTTCAATTAACTTTATTTCAAAATATTATCATATTTTTTATCTTAGCCACTTGTTATTTTAACATAGATTATTATTTCATCTCAACTTAATCTGACCTCACTTCAGTTAAATCACTCAATATTTGACATGATCTCAATATTTCATCTTAATAACTCATTTTTCATCTTAGCTTGTTATTTTAAATATACAGTATTATCTAATGATTTTATCTTAATAACTCAGTATTTTAATATATTATCTCATTATTAAGTTCTAATAACGTATTTTGACATTATCTTATTATTTCATTATACTTACTCTGAATTGTCAAAATAATTATTTCATCTTTAAAAGTTATTATTTTAAATATATGATATTGTCTCATTATATCTTATTTCACAATTTTATTTTAATAACATTATCTCATTATTTCAACTTTAGAACTCTTTATGAATTATTTTGACATTCCGCTTAATTTCTTATTATTTTGACTGCTTGTTAAATCAACATATCATATTTTGCCAAATAACAACTTGTTCTATTATCCAGTCATTCTGACTTAACTTATTGCTTCCAGATATTATCTAGTTAATTTGACTCAACAATTTTACTTCAACATGTTATTTTGATGTATGACATTTTAATTTTATTATATATTTTGTATATTTTATCTTACCTTATTTCTGCTTATTTCAGTGTGAAGTTCTTTTGACAGCTAACTCATTCAGACGTGTTTTATTATTTTTGGCTTAATAACTTGTCATGTCTCCTCATCTGATTATTGAGCTAAGATTTTAGCTTGAATATCACAAGCACATTTTATTCCCATTATTCAGTCACTGAAAAACCCAGTAGGTGTATATTTGGATCCTTAGAGCCAGTCAAGGTGGTTTTGTCATTAACCAAAGTTCTGGTTGCATAAACAATCAAAATCTAAATTAATAATCCATTCATGCCTGTGCTTGCTTCTGCACAGGCTCTATAAGAGCAGATGGTAATTCCTGGATGCAGACTATTCACGTGTTTCTGTTTTTTGGCCCGGTTTAACATGCCGGCATGTGTGCAGTGGGGACTCAGGGATCCGCCAATCACAGCAGGGGTGCTGGCCTGCCTGGAACAGATAAGCTTTCACCCTACTCCAGAGACAACAGAGGAAGCTTTGTGGCCCTAGGATAAGCATCAGATTGACTAAAACGGAAAATGAAAAGTGTACTTCTAGCCATATTAATGCAGCAAGAGCACTGGGTTCGGCCTGCATGGCTAGAGACTAAGACATCAGAAAGACCGCCGTCTTCTCGCGCTCATCATGTCTGAGATCTGATAACCTGCTGTGGTACATTGTTAGCATACATCATGCTTCACTCTCTTTCACTTGCGAAAATATCCCTCATCTTCCGCAACCCTGAGAAGACTTTCCCTTTGGATATCTTCTCAAGAAAGGTGGTCTGAGGATCTGCAACTGAGCTCAACGAAGCAAGTCTGTTGAATGCTAATGGCGTGTTCACTGCTGTCTGGAGCTTGTGTCAGTCTGAATTAGCCTCATTCTGGTCCATAAGCTACATAACATCCTAGAAGGCATCCTATGCCTCTTTATTCATGTTCAGTCTCCTGAATAAACTCAAAAACAATAACGTCACATCCCATAAATACATGCTTGGGCTCATGTTGGGCAAACGTATGCAGGCCACAGCATTTGTCAGAACTTGTCAGAAAATGTTTCTTGAACCAATCTCAGAGAACTTGGGCCCTTTGGCACAGTGAATTATCCTGCTGGAACATGTCATCATTGTAGGGGTACATAAAGTCCATGAACAGCTTCAACATCACTAAGCAGTGAATTGTATCAATGATCTCGTTAGGCGGCACTCTGGTGGGTATTTTGCTCCCACATCCAATGGAAGCTAAAGAACTCTGGACTTACCTGTGAAATATACATGTGGCACATGTATGCAATTTCAGCCAGAGTCAATTGTCCGTTGTTTGGACCATTCTAGACCATGCTTGGACCAGACGCAGCCAGTCATTATCATGAAGCACCCGTGGGCAGCCACTGCTCTGTCCACTGTGGGTGGTAATGCCTCACTACCTCGTTAGAACGCCGACAGTTCAAATCGCCTTGCCATGAGAATGCTGGCCAGTGTTCAACCTCGCTCACAAGGTAACACCTCACAACTTGTACAGGTGTGGGGGTTTCCAAGACATCCGCTGAGTTAACGCCACTTTATAATCAATTCACATACCGCTATCTCAAGACTTTCGGCATGCCAGTATAATACACACTCACACAGTTTTTACTGGCAACTAAGCTTCTGAACATGCTGGAAAACCAAGCGTGTGCGAAGAAGCACAGAAGTGTTTAGGGACGTTTGGGCAGACTCATGCTAAGGCCATAACTCAACCGGCAACTGCACCTATGAAAATCATGAGGAAAACATTATGCTAATTTCTAGCATCAAAGTCTAAATGTCAAGCTACAGTCCAATAAAGTAGCTAGCTACACTATAAGCTATTTTGTCAGACAGTTTATATTTAAGACATTGTACTTTTCTTTTAGTATAAACCATAATATAAAACATATATATAAAAAAATGAAGAGAAGCTTTTCTCCACAACTCTCAGTTGAGTTAGCATCTTAGCACTACAGCTAGCTAGACGATTGGGTTGTTTAGCTTTATTAAGAAGGGGAGTTAATCTACATTCCCTAGGTCCCGGGTGTCGGTGTTGTCTGGGGTAAAATATCCTTAGGGTCGTAAGGTCCCTTTCTATTAACCCTATCCTCTAATTCCAGGATCCTAACCATGTGTTCACAGTGGCAGCGAATCACATCTCTTGCTACCCAGACCACAAGTCTGGTATGGCCTGTTGACCTTAGCATAGACAAACACCTTCCATCCTTGCAGTGAAACACACATACACACACACTGGTGAACACTAGGGGGCAGTGAACACACATGCCCAGAGCAGGATGCAAGAAGCACTTGTGGGCTAGGTTCCTGGTTCAAAGTCATTTCCGTCATGGTATATCGGTTGCAGCGATTGAACCAGGGACCTTCCAGTAACAAGACTGGCTCCTTAACCACAAGTTTATGGAAACAGGGATGTTTGAGACTGTTACAAGTAGCTTTTCTTCCAACTCTTCCATCAAATAAAGAAGGGGCTCAATTGTCATTGGTTATCGCCACATGGCTTTGCTTCTAATTTGCGCTGCCAACGTTCTTGCTGTCTCCTTTTATTGAAAATGGATGAATGCCACCTGCTTTGTTGGGAATCATTTACCATTTGTCATATTATAGGAAAATTCTTCCTGTGCACCGGAATAATAAACGTTACACACGTGGTGTGGTACAGTGGTAACATCATTGGGCTCCCATGTTAGAGACCTGGGTTTGATTCCTGGTCTGGGCAGCCAGTTTGTGCTACACCAATAAGGGTCCTTGGGCAAGACTCCTAACACTACATTGGCCTACCTGTAATACCAGTAACCTTGTAAGTCGCTCTGGATAAGTGCTGTAAATGTAAATGTAAGTACTCGAATGGCTGTGTCATGTCAAGTCTTAGCAAATCCTGTGTCCTGGCTCAATAACTCTGTATACATGTGGAAAGGGTTTCAACATTCAGAACAGAACATATATGCAGGGTAATTTATACACCTGAGCATGTCCTGCTGAGACGGAGCGATTTCTCAGTGGGTGATGAGACGATACCTTTGGCTGAGCCAGAGAAATGAGTAGGATTAGCACTCGAGCTGGAACTCTGTGACCACGTGAGCATGGTCTCTATTGGTGGTAAACAGCAAATATTTTGTAAGTATAGAAATAAAGAAAGGGATGTATGATAATAGTATTCACACCTCTTCTGATAACAGATATCCTTCAGCAAATAGGCTAAGCAGGTAGCAGATAGCTTCACGCATGGACTGTGGGGAAAAAAGGCATAAAGAAGGAGGGAAAAAGAAAGAGAGAGAACAAGGGAGCTAATTTGGCACGAAAGCCCCTGGCTTCGTTACACACTTCTTGACCTTTACTCTGAGGGTATCCTAGCTACTGCGCTGATGTGCAAACAGGCACTGACCTCATACACTGACAAGAGAGGTTAAAGGAAAATAAAGACACTGCTGCACATCTGAATAGGTCCAGCTGGGGGAAAACATACACACACACAAATTATTATTATTATTATTATTATTATTATTATTATTATTATTATTATTATTTATTCATTATAATAATTATTAAAGATTTTTTTAACTATTTATTTTTATGACATGATAACATTCCATTTAATATTTACTTGTTTGTTTGTTTTATTTTTTGTTTATTATTATTATTATTATTATTATTATTAATTATATAATAATTAATTAATTGATTGATTGATTGATTGATTGATTGTAATATTTAAGATATTATTTGATTTAAATATTTATTTTTATGATATAAGATTTCATTTAATAATTTTTTACTTGTTTGTTTTTTTGTTTGATTATTATTATTATTATTATTAGTATTATTAATTAATTTTTTCATTGTACTATTTAACATATTCTTTTATTGAATTATTCATTTTTATGATATGATGAGTCCATTTAATATTTTTTTACTTATTTTATTTTTTTGTTTGATTATTATTATTATTATCACGTATTGTTATATGAATATGTTACTTGCTTATTTATTTATTTATTTATTTGTTCATAATAATAATAATAATAATAATAATAATCATCATCATCATCAAACAAAAAACAATAATAATAATAATAATAATAATAATCAAACAAGTTTTACACCAGGCGGTCACATAACT
>JAOVVF010000044.1:2556020-2572315 GCA_028565595.1 Duopalatinus emarginatus
GCTGATCCAAATTCCAGATTTTAGACTGATTTTCCCACAGATATTAGGCTGATCTCTTCTAGATTTTGGCTGATCTTCCTCAGATTTTATACTGATTTTCCTAGAGATATTAGGCTGATCTTCTAATCTAATCATTATTAGATTGTGAACTAATTTTCCCCCAGATTTTAGGCTGATCTATTCTAGATTTTGGCTGATCTTCCTCAGATTTTATACTGATTGTCCTAGAGATATTAGGCTGATTTTGTCTAGATTTTGGCTGATCTTTCTAAGATTTTAGACTGATTTTTTTTCCAAGATTGCATAGGTTCCGTTTACGGATAAATAAACAAGGGAACTTATTGTGAGCGCTGACTTAACAAAATCTTATTATGTTAAAGTTTGCATTAGACTGATTAGCACACACATTTAGTTAGCTGATCCAAATTCGAGACCTAAGTTTCAATGACAATAATCAGTTTTCTGGAAATCATGAAGTTCTTATTAATATGAAGGCAGCTATTGGATCGAATAGCTTTACTTAGCCGACATACGGGCAACGTAAAAGAAAAATATTAATTAAATCATTTTCATTATTTATCAATCTATTTAACCCATTTACATTATGATGCTCTTATTAGTGCTGGAAGACAAGACCTACTTCTTATTTATACTACACTGAAGTGCGCTACAGAAGAGCCAATGCAAATTACATAGACTGAGATTTTTTAGCTGGTATTTCATGGAACCTCTGATACATCTTCTAACATCTCTAACAGGTGAATGCGTTCTGACGAGTTACACTCATTCACATCCTTTCATTGCATTCATTCTGACAGGACAATGCACCATCACACATGTCTAGAGACACCGATTTACAGTTTAAGGATTCCCAAAGGTTTTGCCATTCCCACCTAAGTCACCTCCATTAAAGCCACCTCCATAAAGCAAAAAACAATGCCAGTAAAGCCAACAAGAAAGACATCGGATGGGATATTTAGGAAAGACAGACTGCAGCAACATTATACAGGTGTACACAGTAGTACTGTTTATATTAAATTGAGTGTTGCTGCAAATTGATCAATTCCAGGGTCATACCACTGGAGACATGTCTTAAGCAACGCCTTGCCTTTTGCAGTAGTGCAACTGGCTTCAGCATGAAGATCTGGGTCAGGCAGTCAGCTGAGAAAGGCAGCGATTTAGCCATGTGTCAATATTTTGCTTCGGCTGGTAGTTTGCTCTCGCTCAAATGAATGCTCCTCTATTCCAAAAGGACGTCGCCTGAAAAGCTACGTCGTCAGGCATGTACTCGTCTGAGCTTTTCAACATCTGGTCTGTGTTTGTTTACGTTTTGGATTGCATTTTTTTTTCCAACCTGGAGATTCTTGACAGGTTCAATATATATGACACTTGCTAAATAGATACCTGAGCGAAGTTTTTTTTAGGGAACACGCTCACAAATCAACACATTTCACAGCTAGCTCTTTGTCAAACACATGCACGTGCTTTGTTTTTTTTTTTACGATCACACGCCGTCACCGTATCAAGCGGCAGGTTTCTAGCTTCTGCTCAATTTGTTTAATTAGCCACGACTGAGCCTGATTTTTCTCACATGCACGTGTTCTTTATTCTCGCTGACTCTTAACGACTCTCAGCCCGAATCATCTGCGTGAGACTTTTCAAATCCGAAGTCATTTCTAAACCAAACACAGACATGTTGCTGAAGTTCAAAGTCCTGATCGCTTTGCATTCTGGAAAAGTTGACCTCTGTCCTCCTCCTCAAGACCTCAGGAAAGCATGGTCGGGTTTGGGAAATCTGTGCTTCTGGAGCAAGACGGAGAAAGACAAACGAAAGAAGATGATATATGCGTGGGTGAGTGTGTGTGTGTATGTGTATGTGGGGGGGGTGGTTATGGGCGTTCGTCAGCATCTGACTGTATCCAGTGAACCAGTGCAAGCAGTCTGCCTGTTTGTCTGCTACTCCACAGGAGCTCAGAACAGCTTCCTCAAGCTGCCATGTAAAGATTCAACACTCTAACCATGAGAAACCCCAACATCCTGATGCGTCTCAACATCTACAGCTCGACACTTTTGCCTCGAGAAAACAAAAAGAGCCGAAATGTGGTGAACTATGGACGCGGACTATGGACTAAGTCGACCCCCCCTTCCACCCCCCAGCCCAGTCCCTTTTGGCACTCACCAACCCAGAGCCAAAGAACACAGCCAACAGTGCCAAGCAGGCGCCCATCACAATCAGGAGCAGGAAAACGATCAGCGGGTGCTGCTGGCTCATACGACAATATGACTCATAAAGCCAGTCGGGTGACCGGTGCCTCCTGGCGCCCTCTTTGTCGCCGTTTTCTCCGTCCCGGGTGCCACGCTCCAGCAGGTATCTTCTCCCTCTCATGGCTCCTGTCCACATAGATCGCTGGCCGTCAGGTGCCTGCTTCACTTTCTTGTCCTTCTCCCGTTGCTCTCCGAGCTCCTTCAGATTAAGAGCGGGTGGCCGGGTGGCAGCGTTGGCGCGTGCCTCGGACACCGGCAGGAAGCTTTCCACTCTGGCGCGCAGCATCGCTCAGACAACATGTTTGGATGAGGAGAGAAGTGAGGAGAGAGTAGACCGAGCGTGTGTGTGTATATGAGAAGAGGGAGGGACCCAGTGAGGGAAGGAAGGAAAAGAGGGAGGGGGTAGAGAGAGTGTGACTGAAAGAGAGAGAGAGAGAGAGAGACGGAGAGAAAGAGGGGACAGAATGGGCTTACTATAGCACTACTGATGCATAATGCAGTCACTGAGAGCTAATTTAATGTCCTAAAATGAGGGGATTGTAAGGCTTTCAAAGACTCGGAGAGAGGCTTTTAATGCACCGGAGGCATCGATTAAGCCATTTCTTTCTCACCCCGTCATGTGCCCTTATCTCTTCCCCATCATGTGGCGGAGAAAAGAGACAAAAAAAGTCACATCTAAGAGATGGAGATCTTCTCCAGGCAAGCCATGGTTCCAGTCTAACAATTTTTGCCTTCGCTTCTCAGGGTCTCAGCTGCATCAGCCTGACCTTTCAACTCCATTTCCAGCTTTTGGGCAATAAAGCCTGGGTCTGATGCAAAAGCTTTCAGCGCTACAGGGCTACATGATGTTCAGTGTATTTTTAGATTTACACTGAGGTTAAAAATAAAGTCACAACCCGGTGTATCTATTGGATATGTCGAGAATGTGGAGAGCCATACAGTGGTGTAGTGATGCGCAGCCAACATTTTCTTTTTAATTTTATATGTTGTAGCTTTTCGCATATTTCGAGAGGTTATAATAATAAAAAATAAATAAAAAATATAAAAAACTAATAATTGCTTTTATAATAATAATAATAATAATAATAATTATTATTATTATTATTATTATTATTATTATTATTATTATTATTATTATTATTAATAATAATAATAATAATAATAATAATAATAATTGCAAAAGTTACAAATGTAACGAAATAAAATACTACTACTATATATATATGAGTCTAATAAATGTAGGTTAACTACCCATAAGCTCCTCCATTGTGACCCAGCTCCAGATCATTTATATCCGTACCCTCATTTCTACCATTTATTTCTGCTTTGTTCAGTCTATTTGTGATTTATGACCCAGATAGGGGCTTTTACTGACTGAGATTATTATAAGACTGAAGTGTTTTTACCTGTTCAGCACAAACTGATGTTAAACAAACATTAGTAATTAGTTTCTTACTAGGTCAATGTTAGACAACCCAGTTAACTGTAAACACCACAGCCTCCAAACATGGCCACTGTGTACCCCAGGTCCCAAGTGATCATGGCTTATTTTAATTGTAGATTATTAATTTTATTTATTAAAACACGTCCTCATGATGAGCCATGATTCCAATCAAGACGATGTGTAAGATAAGTGGATAAAATGTACGTATGGAGACCAAGTGGTACACATCAAACCACTTCAACACAAAAATCATGTGTCAGAATACCATAGCTCCTTCATATTGGTCCACAATTCTGTCGCATTCCAATTTCCATTGTGCGCCACATGACATCCCAGATGTGTTCAATAACGGTCAGATCTGATGATTTTGGTGTGAGGAACAAAACTGTGTTCCTCTAACCATAATTTGGTGTCTCTATACATGTGTGGTGGTTCATTGTCCTGTTAGAGGACAAACCAATTAGAATGAATGCAGGACATGAACCTGTCAGAAAGGACACACACATAGTGTTCACCTCTCAGAGATGTTTGCAGATGTCCCAGGGGTCTCATGGAATACCAGCTAAACAAACCCTATACTATTATGAAGCTTCTATAGACTCTTTATATACTCACTGGTGGACTCAGTGAATGACATGCTTAGGCTTGTCTGTACTACTTTTCCTGGCGATTTTTTCTTTTAACATAGTATTTAAAAGAAAAATACGAAGCAAAACATAAACAGGATTAATCAAGGATTTATTTATTTATTTTCCCTAACCTCAAGCTGCATTTGCCCAACGGTGTTTAATGTAAAATATTGAGCATGAATGAACTAATCACCTAAACTCCCATATCATTAATGAGTAATTGGTGTCAGGTTATTACCGTAGGCCCTGGACAATGTTTATGATTGTATTCTGGACATGCTGTTTCACCAGATACTGAATGTGTAAAGGAGCACAAACCTCACTCTCATCAGGCATGACTCTTTTCTTCTTCCAGTCTCACAGCCTTGAAGCCGTCACGGTTAATAGGAATACAGACACCATCAGGGCTGAAGATTAACAGTCTTTTGCAGTGTTATTCCCGCTCGATGACAATGGACTTTGATTGGGTGCCGCAGCAGGACCACAACAAATCCAGCTTAGTCGATGATGTCAGAATTCATTTCCCCCTTTCGTTGTTTTTTTTTTACACCAGCCTTGACACTTAGTGATACAGCCATACATTCAGCCTTGATGTAGCTCTGTTTTAATGACACAGGTATGTTTTAAAGGATTAACATGTTGTCCTTGATGTCAAGGCTCAGATCATTTCAGTCAGAACACAAATAATATGACAACAAAGGAGTTTGAAGTATTTCTGAAAACAGGTGCTTTGATGTCTTATTGATGTTTCATAGCACTCAAAGTAAGCATAAAAAAAAGAAAAAAATTAGTAGATGAAAAATTCACAAAAAAGTTAACATATTGTAGAAAACAAAATTATGTAAAATTAGCAAATATCAATAATACATGAAAAAAGTAAGATTACATATTATTATATAAAAAAGAATAATCCCACATTATTATATTAAAAATCTTTACATTATATAAAATATTATTCTTTTATATATTATTTTACATTAAATATATATATATATATATTACATTATATAAAATACTAAACATGAACAATTTTATTATTATTATTATTATTATTATTATTATTATTATTATTTGCAGTATAATAAAAAAATAATATTACATACAAATTCAGACTAATTAAATTAAGTAATTATATTTATTATATGAAATAAAAATAATGTTACATTTTCATGTAATACAATTTCATTGTAAAAAAAAAACCCACTATATTATATTTAAACATATTTTTAATATATAATATAAATCATCATCAATATTACATGGTTTTGAAAACATAATCTAATAGAAACATATTAAATCACACACACACACACACACTCACACACACACACACACTTTACACCGAGAACGTTCTGCTAATCTAGAATTCTCTGTATAGAATTATTTCTGGTAAGGAAGCCCTCTACTGTGGGGTTCAACATAGAACCACTAGTAGACAAATGACATACTTTTGTCCACTGATGGGGAACAAAAGAAAAACCAGTGTCTCTACTGAGTTTCTCAAAAATCCTTTTTTTTTACCATCATCACAGTGGCCTTCTTTAAATAAGAAAGAAACGGTGGATTTTATCATTGACTATGACAACAACAGCCTACTTATATTGTTTATGCATCACTGATCATAGGAAAGACTTAATTTGGGAAATAGACATCACACGCAGGTGCAATCAAAGATAAGAATTGTGGGAACAGGTGGTATTGGTGTCACTTTCTGGACGAGTGAGCTTGACTGCATAGGCAGGAAGGAAAGCCTATCATTCTACAGCGAGGAAGATTATTGACAAGTAGAAAACCTTCAAGACAGCTGACAATCTTCCCAGTAGTGGGCATCCCATCAAATCTGCCCTAAATTGAGAGCATGCAATTCTCCAAGAAACTGAAAAAAAAAAAGCCAACTATCAAGCACAGTGGTGGTAAAGGGATGATAATTTGGCCTTATTTTCGACCATTTTAAAAAATGGTTGCAATGATCCTGTTCAAAGTCCAGACCTCAACTCAACTGAAATGCTGTGGTGAGAGCTGTGGATAAACAAATGCCCACCAGGCCTCAATGAACCGAGGCAATGCTGTAAAGAAGAGCAGGCAGACTTAGATTTATCGCTGTCTATTTATACAACCAGGCACTTGAGGGATCCAAAGGTTTTTGGCAGGATTTGAATTCACAACCTTCTGATCAGACATCTTAACACTGAGCCACCACCACCCTAGTTCTTGGAGGAGCTCCGCAGTGGGTTGTTTCTCTCAATGAGTCCTGAGACCTGTTTGGTCTGAAAGTGCCTCATGGTACTAGTCAAAAGTATTAACAGAACCACTTCCAGGTGTCTTCTTTCTAGAAAACCAATCCTTAATTGTAAAGAATTGTAAATGTGTTTATTGTACATCTTGGCATTTATAAGTTTTATAAATGTTACTGGATCTTTACCGAATTATTTCAATCCTACAAACCAGCAGGAGGCTGAACTTTGTGCATTAGTATGCTTGATGGTGCACCTAAATTAGGTTCTTTAGATAAAGTGAATAGTGACCCTCTTAACTGACACCTTCTTGTAGCCCTGAAGGCATGGCCTGTATTCTACTGCTATATCTGGGCTACTATCTGTCTGGTCTCTCAGCTCTTTTCATCTTCGCCCCATCAATCCATATGATGATTGACTGTTATATTAAGTAAGTTTTGCCTTGACAAAAAGGGATCTGGGTTCGGTTTTGAGGGACATATAGTCAGTTACTTTATTATTAGTAGTAGTAGTAGTAGTAATAGTAGTTGTTATCTGCTTTTATCAGAAATTACTCAATCCAGTGGAGTTATTGTTAACCTCAAATGTAAAAATGAGTGTCAGAGGTGAATGCAAATGCAATTTATAAAAAAAAACAAAACAGTCACAGTCTTGCCAAAGCAGCAATCCAAAATGACTCAAAAACAGGCAAAAGGTCATAGGAAAAAAAAAAACAGAGTAGACTTGTGTCTATAAGCTGACACTGACTGGAGACTAAACCTCAATGGGTCACTTTTATAAGGTGTGTTAAGAGTGGCTGAGTTCAGGTGCGTGTTCATCTGAGCTGATAAATGGCGGCCATATTGGATGCCTACAATGGAGCAGAAAAGGGAGCAAAAAAATGACACCAAAGTTAATGACTTGTTAATAACATCTTTTTTTTCATTCGTTACACATTATGATTGGCAAATGATTACAAATTTGAATGTAGAATGTAGAATCCATCATACATTTCATTCATTGATAGTCACATTTAATGTTGTGGAAGGTCCACAGGATGACTATATAGTTCCTGTATGTCCTTACAGCAGCTTTAAACAGTCCCTTTCTCACCACACTTTATCTTCAGTATAATAACTGCAAAATGTATTACATAAAGATGCAAGCATATTAGAACCAGCACCTTAATCTTAACCTATCATCTGAATTACAGCCAAGCTACTGCTGTTATAGGAAAATGAATCGACACCTGATGATGGCATCACCAGTAACTGGTATCTACCGTTCTATACAGCATCAGATTACAAATCTAAAATTAAAAAGCAGTATAAAATCATTGTGGGCTGCAACTGTAATGACAATGCTTTCTTTGCTAACCTATAACCTAAATAACATGGCGTGCAGAAATGCAAAATGGACCAACCAGTGACATTCACTGCTTAAAAAAAAAGAGAGATGCATCTGGGCAAACATGTCCTTAACTTTTCTGTTGAAGTCCAAAAATCAGTCAATGAATTCATTTTCAATGTAACTTTTATGAATTGTAGAATTGATTCATTATATTGCCTTGCTATTAGTAGTGGCTAATGACTAATGACTAGCTGTGATAACTTGCTGTGTAGAAACAATGATACATGACTTACTAAATGTCTTGATAAAAATTTCTTATTTTCCATTGGCCGATCTCAAAATGGGGCCAAAGTGATTGTGCCCCATGGTTCGTTACTGAAAATGCCTTGCATGCCATAGCAGTTTTGAACTGCTCACATGCTTAGACAAACACTGATTGGTCAGGCCCCATGCTCACCATGGATTGAATTTACTTGTCCAGCTAGTGCCACAAATGCCAGGATATTGTACTCATGTTCTTCAAACCGTTCCTCAGCAGTTCCCGGGAGCATAATCCTAAAAGAGGCCACTGCCTTTAGGGAATAGCGTTGTCATGAAGGGGTGACTTTCACTTACTTGAATGCCAGGATCCAAAGATTTAAAGCCTTAAAGCTTTACCTTAAAGCTTTACCTTGAAAATAGCCATTTGGGAAACCTTGAGGAAGCATTTTTAAAGAAAATAGTCTATAAAATTAAATATAGTAAGAATTCACAGTTACACTACAGCCATACTTTATGTGCATGGTCATGGATACTGTGCACGCCAAATAATATCCATTTCTAGAGTTGAGGAATTTATAGACATATAGACAAATACGCATCATGTTTCAGTTTAAACCATTACAACACAAATTAGTTGTGGTTAGAGACTTAGCTCGGGTGCTGTTGTTTTTAGGCTCGTCTCCGCAAAGTGCACCAGAGCTCGTTTCTCCCTCAATAATTGATTTGAAATACATTTGGGATATCCTGATGTGGTTTTTCATGCAGCATTAGTTGTTGAAGTGGTGCCAAATGGATTACAGTAATTATTTTGAGTTCTTAAAAAAAGTAGGAAGACGGTCCAGTTCATGTGATTTACCTTGGTTTTTGTATATATGATGTCAAATATATGATGTACATTTATTTTATGTACATTTAAAGACATGTCCTGGTAAAGTCTTGCCAGTTATATACTGTACATATACACTGTACCTATGGTTCCCCATTGTTCTTTGATAGACCACTGTACAGATCACAGGCTTTTAAATATTCTGGCGGCAGTCATTTTTTTGGGTCAAAGTTGGGTCAACTTGGCAACTTGCTGTTGCTAACAATTTGGTTCAGCACAGCAGCTTAATAATTGATATAATCTCTGGCTAGCTGGCAGCTGTTTAATTGAGGAATAAACCAGGTTAAGCTTTAAATAGAAAGAAGCAACATACTGAATAGTCGTAAGACACATAAGCTATTGTTGTCGCTGACAACTGGAAGTTAGTCACTGAATAAAGCTTCCAAAAAGGTATTTTTAATTATTTTATTATTTAAATAATCTAATCTCTAGATATTTAAGATATTGATCTTTATAATATTTAAATATGATATATTTTATGTGATGTGTAATAAATTATAATAAATGTAATATAATTACCAAGTAATATTCATTAAAGTTATGTATTCAAACAAGTCTTTGTTACATTACATTACAGTGTTCAATTTCTTTAAAATTCAATTTCTGACTATGTTTTATCTTCACCACCCAAAACATGTCAGGTGGTGCAACCACATATTTTAAATATATCTAAGTTTTCTACTATTTATTCTAAGCCACACTCACATTTCAACTCACATTTTTTTCCTTTGCTAAAATTTTGAAACATACAAGCTTTCGATAAAATAAAGAGTTTGATGATAAAACAACATTTTCCTATTTTTACATTAGTTGTACCACCTGACATGGAAAGTGTTCCAGCCTAATTACGAGTCCAACAAAACTATTTCTATCGATATTTCCGAAAGATCTAAAAAAAAAAAACATTTTTCCCAATGTCACTTGGGTTCCTCTAAATAATCTTATATTTACTTTTATTATCTTAACATTTTTAACATAAATGTCCCACGTTTATGGTCACACTGCACCACAGTGACATTTAAGAAAAGAAACTTTTTATTTAATGTTCTAAATGACTTCAAAACTATTTGTATTTGTACAATTTGGTTTATTTGAAAGATTTCAAACATAGTATTTTGTAGTTTTTATTGAATATATCATTAAAACACTATTTTAAATATTTTTCTTAGTCTGTTCATTGGCTTGAATGGTTGCGCCACCTGACATTTTGAGGGTTTGAGATGGCAAAATATAATAAAAATATATAATAATGGAATGTACTGAAAAGGTATTTAATCTATATATTTTTTAAAAATAAAAAATAGTTAAATAATATTATAAGATCAAATAATATTAAAAGAAAACAATAAACTCAGACATTAACTTGGCATGCTGTTTCATTGATCCAGTATTTAAGGTTAAATAGCTTGACACACTTTGTGTCCAAGTGTCCATGCTGTCAATATTTTTCCTCAGATTTGTTTTGGAAACTACTAAAAAAAAGTCAGACTTGATACAGGAAATCGTCCCAAGCCATGAAAAAAAAGAAAAGCCGCAGCTGTGGAATGTTCTTGTAAACATGTGGCACGCCCAAAATTGCACCCTATTCACTGTATAGTGCACTATTTTGGAATTGTGGAAACATTTCATGAATGTCTGGTACTCTCAAGTATTCCCACAATGCACTGCCTGGGATTAAATTGACCAAATGTACTTTCGTCTTAAAGTGGGGTGAGAGGTCACGGCCAGCAGTTCTCCATTATCCATTATCCAATTGCTACATGTGGTGTAGATGTGTGATGTAAAATGATGTAACCAATCAGGTGGAACAAGAGTAAAGCACAACTGTGAGGAACTTAACAACCAAAAATTAAACAGGTTCACTGAACTACACTATAGTGCCAAAAGTATTCACTCATCCATCCGGACAATTGAATCCAGATGTTCTAATCACTTCCATGGCCACATGTGTATAAAACCAGCACCTACACTGTTAAAAGCAGAAGATCCTTGTGGAACTTGTGAGCTTAACGTGCTTTGAGAAACTTTCTCAGTTATATCCAAATAAAGATAATAAACAAATCTAAAGGTTTCTTTAAGGATCAATCACTACAGACCCCCAAACTTCGCATGGCTTTCAGATTATCTCAAGAACAGTGAGTAGAGAGCTTCATGGAATGGGTTTCAATTGCCAAGTACAGTGCAATGCCTTGGATGCAGTGGTGTAAAGCATGCCACCAATAGACTCCAGAAAAATGCAGACTGGCGTGATGAATCACTCTTCTCCGTCTGACAAGCCGATGGATGAGTCTTGGGTTTGGTGGTTGCCAGAAGAACAATTCTTGTCTGACTACATTGTGCCAAGTATACGTATGTGGTGTTTGGTGGAGGGGGATTGAGGTGTGGGGTTGTTTTTCAGGAGTTTGGTGTTGGCCCCTTAGTTCCAATGAAAGGAACTTTCTGGTACTCCCTGTTTACAGCTGCAAACATCATACTAAACCCTATGGATTAAGAATGGGATATCAGACGTGTGATAATTTTGGCAATATAATGTATAAAATTACTTGAATTTCAGACAATACATGAAAAACTAAGCTTCTTAAATAAAATGGTGATGTTCACAGCTCTGTGTGGTACATACAGTAGTCACACTGGCACTTCTTCTGCCCCTAGAGGTCTACATTTCTGGTATTGATTAAGCAAATGACTGATGAACAATGAATAATTCAAATAGATCATTTTATATTTATAATTAATCACATCTACATTCAGCATCTACATTCCATTGGAAATCCCAGGACCAAGGACCAAGGAACTAATGAGATGGCAGATCTACCGTGCTGACCTGTATATAACTCAAATATATATACATATGAAGTCCAAGTCAAATACTTTTTTCTTCTTATAAGATCTATACATACCAAAAAATGTAAGAAATCTTTCCACACTTTGATCCAACTGTTGTTAAATTAATAAATTGTTAAATTGCCAATATGCCTTGTTTCTTCAAACTTTAATCATCCAGTCCACCAGACACCAAACGAGTCAATGGCAGAATGAGCTGCTTGGCAATAGCAGAGAAGATATGGCAAATTTTTCATGGGCTTAACCCACATACTCAGCTCTGCTGCTCATCCCACAATTACATGTTCCTTACAATTGTGACACCATTTAAAAGGGAAATTAACAGGCTTTCCAACAGTCAAGACACATCATTACAACAAAGAAATAATCAACCAAACACAAATTTCCTTATTTTTTGTGCAATGTTTATATGCGTGACCCAGATATTAGGTGCAGTACTGACATCTTTCCTGTATTATTTCACTTCTAGATATGTTTTTGCCAAACCTAATTTGTGCTCATTGCCATATATTGTCATATGTAAAAGTGATTGTGTATGGTTAACCAGTATTTATTTTTATCGTCTTATCTAGGATTTTAAAGATGAATGATCAGAGAAAAACTAAATTATTAATAATTAAACAGCTAACTCACTTAAAATTAGTGTGGATGATGTCCATTCTGGCTACTTCCAATATAAATGAATGAAGTGAAATTGAAAGAGTGTGAGGAGAGAGCAATCTGTCCAAATTACATCAGTAAAAAAATCCCCATTTAAGTGTGTGAGACATTTTTCACAGAAAAACAAGTGTAGTGGAGTGCAATTTTCCAGAAACCGTACACATGCACACTTCTCCCGAACATGCCAGTTGATTTAGTGTTTGTCCTATGCCGATATTTCAAAAGCTGTGGGAAAAGATACAAACCGAAAATAGGTGGAATAATAAAAATAATATTTGAAAGAACGCCCAAAACATTAAATAAGGCGGCTTTTAGGTCACTTTTAATCTGAAATCACTTACTGGAACAAAACAATTTGTCAATCTGTATATATACAGTAGTCATATTGGTGAAGATTGAGTTGGCTTTGTTTGTGGTAATAAATGCAAAGGTTTAGCAGACTTCACACCTTCATCTACACATGAATAATTATACATTAATTATACAATAATTATACATTTACTGCACATTTAATTTTTTAAGGTACAACCCTAATTACTCGCTTTATTTCTTAATTTATCTCTTAATTTAGAAAACAAATCAGTCAAAATTTACATTTTAGGAGTTCCATGCATACCCAGAGTTCTTTATGCTTCAAGTATGTCTCAGCTTGACCCTCCATCATCCAGGACACATTGGAGGCAAGCACCCAGAATTTTTTCTGTCCTGGATCCAGGTTGATGAAACAAACTCCCCTGGAGTGTCTGTACAGCGGAATCACTTGCTGTCCTAAAATGTCGACTAGAAACCAACCTCTTTTGAGAGTACTTGATTGAGAACTAACTCAATTCAGCGAAACTAGTGCAAAACATGGTGCAGTTGAACTTCCGCACTGGGTTACAAAAAGGTGTCCCTCAAGGGTCAATATTAGGACCTACAAACACTACTTTTGGCTTTTTATCATTTTAGTCAGCTGCTGCAAAAGACTGGAATACACTCCAGAAAAGCGTAAAATTATCTCACAATCTCACAATTTAACAAATTTGTGTTGAAAAACTTTTGACTGATACATGCACCTGCTTTGCTATTCATTGAAATTGTAAAATGAAATGAAAAAGTGTAGTCTTTTGTATGTTTGTATGTTGCCATTGTAAATAAGAACTTGTTCTTAATGACTTGCCTGGTGAAATAAAGGTAAAAAAAGGCCTAATCTTTAAATCTATTGTATCATAACACACTTAATACACTTCTGTATCGTATTTACCTTCTTACTTTGGGCATTAATACATATGAGTATTTGCTTATAAGGAAGTCGTTCAAATCGTATAACATCCGTATTAGATGGTGGTATTTTTATTTTTTTTCATATGATATTTAAATATGATATTTTTTAGGTGATATTTAATAAAAATAAATTATAATAAATGCAACATAATTCTAAATTAAATTTAAGTAATATTAATTAAAGTTAAAATTCAATTTCTGATTGTATTTTAACTTCACCACCCAAAAGACGTCAATTGGTGCAACCACATATTTTAAATATATCTATGTTTCTTATTATTTATTCTAAGCCACACTTTTTAACTCAGGTTTTTTTCCCCTTTGTTAGTATTTTGAAACATACAAGCTTTCGGTAAAATAAAGAGTATGATGATAAAATAACATTTTTCCTAGTTTTACACTGTATTTTAACTTCACCACTCAAAAGATGTCAGGTGGTGCAACCACATATTTTGAATATATATTCACGTTTTCTACTATTTATTGTAATCCACACTTTTCAACTCAGATTTTTTTCCCCTTTGCCAGTACTTTGAAACATACAAGCTTTCAATAAAATATATTTTGATGATAAGTATGATGATAAAATAAAATTATCCTAGTTTTAAATTAGTTGTACCACCCGACATGTTCCAGCCTAATTATCCAACAAAACAATTTCTATCAATATTTTTGAAAGATCCTTTTGCCAACCTCAAGTTGTTCCTCAAGTGGCTTCTGCTGCTTGCCATTGTAAATAAAAACTTTTTCTTAATGACCTGCCTGGTGAAATACAGGTTAAAAATACAGGTCTAATCTTCAAGTCTATCCTGGCTCATAACACAATAACTTCTCTATTGTATTTATCTTCTTACTTTGGGCATTAATACATATGAGTATTTGCTTATAAGGAAGTCATTCAAATCGAATAGTGTCCATAGCAGATGGCGGAGTTTAATACCTCACCACTTATACGGTGTTGAGTAACAAAGCTGAAGTCAATTGGGGTTAATATTCGCCGCGCGACTTTGTAAAGTGCACATTAGCTTTCTCGGCAAACAAACATATCTGATGGGAAGGAAGTACCTGTCTGGGTTTGGCACGCTTCAGCAAAGTTAATCATCGACTTGGAGGGCATGAGACAGACGTTCAGGGACTGCATGGCCGCCTCGGCTCTATTTTTACCTCATTACGGGGATCTCGCTCAGGAATTCTGTTTGCTTTCCTTTTTAATTAACCTTCTAAAGAATATTGACCTCCGTCATGAATTCGAGATTAATTAAACTGATGAATGCCAAATGAGTTTGCTTCCGAATCAGAAGGCCTCAAGTGCAATGGCTTTACATTAAAGCAATTTACCACACACTTAAAATTAATTACAGCTTCTGCAAAGACAATTGGCAATTTATGACATTATGAAACGATTAAAGGCCTTACCAGCCAATAACATGGATTCCAGCATGCCATTGCATCTGCTTATCACCTTATATTTATTTACTGTAATTATGGAATTTGCAAGATTCTCACTAGATCTGGTTTTCTGAGACTGGAATCAAGTGATGCTTGTTGTCATGGTAACGTGAACACTAAGTGAAACTCTGCACATCTGCTTCATTGGAGTGGATTAAATGTAGCATGCATGTAAATACAGATTTTTAACAGATTGTTCAGTGCGCATATGAACACCTCAGTATTAAAATATAATCAGAATGAATTCAACCAGATTGGAAATTCTTTTAACATGTAAACGTAGTCACTGATATCTGAATATACACTCAGGAACATTCAGAAGGTTTCATATCCTTGGCAAAACTTCATACTTTTATTCGTCATATAGAAAATTTGGTCAACATCCCACTGGCAAGTGGTGGACATTTTTTTGTACCATTCAGTCAAGCTGCTCCCATAACAGCTCAACAGTGTTGAGTGATTGTACTTGTGCCAAACCGTTTCAGCTGACTGCCTACTTCTCTCAGTAGGTTTTAAATCATTTGGAGCAGTGATTTAAGTCATTCATGTTGTACGATGAAATTGGCTCTGGTCAAGTGCCACTCACAGGGTCTGCCAATTGTTCTGACACAGGCTTGATTGAATGATCGAATAGGATAGTGGCGGCTTACTGGTTAGGGCCTCAGCACTGGACCTCCTGGCTGCAGACCTCCACTGTGAGGCACAGGAGCTTGGGACTTACCTCATCTGAGGGGACAGAAATGATGTGTGTCCTTGTGCCGGTTTAATATTTGTTTAGCTAACGAGCGACTTTATTCATTTACTATCATTCAGTATTTTTAATAAATAACTACTTGTTAACTAGCAACTTTATTAATCTATTAGCATTTCATATGTTAAATAAATACATGTTGTGATAACTAGCGACTTTATTCATCTATTGGCATTCCATATGTTAAATAAATACATGTTGTGATAACTAGCGACTTTATTCATCTATTAGCATTCCATATGTTAAATAAATACATGTTGTGATAACTAGCGACTTTATT